>VFFE01006398.1:524866-629696 GCA_008921705.1 Burhinus oedicnemus | reverse complement strand
GCTGGAGGGTGAGCGGCGCGGGAGGGCGCGCACAGCGCCCCGCGGTGGATCCCGCGGTTGAGGGTGCGGTGGGGCGGCGCGAAGTGGGGCGGGCGGGCTCGCCGTCTCTTTCCCTGCGGCTGCCCTGCCTGCGGGGCCGAGAGGCAGGGGCAGGCGGGGGTGGCGAGCGGGAGGGGGGTGTGGAGACGGGGCCGAAGCTGGGGAGTGCCGTCCCGGACAGCCTCGCTGGAAACACTGGGGTGTCCCAGTGAGTCTGAAAGGGGTATTTGCATGCCTGGAAGGCCGTCAGGCTGGAGTCCCGTGGGCTTGAACCGAGGTGCCCGGCCTGTTTCTCACCTATTTCTCGTTTCAGGAGACGAGCATCCCTTTGGGAATCCAGACTCCTTGACTCGACCCCCTATAAGAGCGCGTAGACTGGCAGGTAGGTTTCGACTCGGAGTGTGCTGCTGGTGAAAGTGCTGAAGTGCACAAGGCCTGAGGAAATGGGGTTTGTTGGGATTTAGCCGCTTTGCAGGCGTTAGCGAGGTTCTGGAGTACAGGTGAGGAAATCCTGCTGCCGTTTTTATTCCATACATGAGAGACGGGGAGCACTTCTCTGCCTTCCAAAAGGATCAGTGGAGCATGCCAAAGCCCTTAGGTGACTGTTTTACCTAGTGCATCACTTGGAATGGTATTTTAGCATGGCATTAAAATGGGGACTGATTTTACTAAGACTGTTTGGTTTTTAAAGGCTGAATTTAAATTAACTATCTTGAGTTGCAAAAACAGATTGCTGTAACGCTGTGCTCCGCACCGTTGCTTATGAGGAAGTGCATCATTGAGGCTTGCCTGTCCTTTCCCTGGAGCACCGAGCATGTGTTGGTATTTGCTCTTGGACAGTGTTGTGTTAGCTCTGTGTGGCACCTTCTTGTTTCTTTAGTTGTGTGGAAAACTGTGTCCCTCTCAAAACTTCAGAGAGATGCTAACTTTGTGTAACACAGTCACGTGGCTTTAGCCTGTCGTTCCATCAGAAAATTGCAAGCAAATTGTATTTCCTTCCCTTTTAATCTGTTGGTCTGTTTTGAGTTGGACTGTATACATTATTAGTATGTGGCAATTCTCAGATGGATGAGTTGGGCTAGCCTAAGACTCTTCTCCATTCCCATCTGTGTTCTTGCGACAGGGCTGTCACCAGGCTCTTGTTACAGCTCCAGTGCACGGCCCTAATTATGTGGCATTGCCCTTGAAAAGGGCTGCCAATATTATGCTTCACAAGCAGAATTTCCAGGCAGTGTGGAAAAATCTTATCTTGAGGGGGGAAGAGAGAGGTTATGAGTATTTCTTTGGGAAAGTACAAAGGTTTATCTGTGAAAGAAGCTGTGGGGAAGCTGTTACTCCCAAATGATGGCTAACAGGGTGCTAACATGCTTAGTATTTTAAACGTGGCTGAGCTGCTTTAGGAGGTACAGCTGAGTGGGTTTTTTTAATGTAGATGTCTCTAAAATGAGGTTGGGGGGAGAGATGTCCTCCCCCCACCTCCCTGTGCTCTTAACAGTGGTATATGATTATAGTCACAAGAGGTGTAAAAGTACGATGTTTAGAGACCCTAATGCTTTATATGGAAATGAAGGAGTAATTTTCCCCCTTGCGGTCCTCCTACCTATAGCTATACAGTACTGGGTTTTTTCTACAGAGTTTAGGGGAATGCAGGGTCTGTGAGGCAGCGGGACAAGCAGGGTGGATTTTTATAGGTACGTAATTGTCATGCTTCCCTGAGAGCAGAATGGAAGCAAAACCACAACTTGAGAAACTGGTTTCTGGCTTCTGTGTAGAGGTTTTAAATATAGATTAGGAAACTTGCTTCTAGAGCTAAAAAGCTTTAAAAGCCTACAAACCCTGCCTTGAATCAGGCATCTTCTAGATCAACGAGCTAAAGATCTATGCTAGCAATCTTCGTTGAAGTTGTCTTAAAAGATGCAAGTAGAGTGTACGACTGTACAAGTGAAAAGCAGGCGCTAGGTGTTTTTCGCACTCGAGTTTGTGCTGTCTGTGGTTGCCGTGGAACATTGCAGCAAGTGTGTCGCAGGCTTATCTCTGTGTCGAAAAAGATTAAACCCACAAAGACAGATATGTACTAGACTTAAAAGAACCAGTTCAACTATGTTAAAATAGTGGCTTTATATTTTGGTTTATAAACCTGTAGTTTATGAACTCACAGATTTCCTTTTGATTAAACAGAATCCCTTTGATTAAACTGGTGTATGAAATGGGGATAGTAAGATCAGTCCCTCTTGGCAGGTGACTGTGTAGTAGGTGGCTGGCTACTAGATTTGAGGTGGATTGGAAAATCCTCGCTAGCTGCCTGGGAGGCAGGAGTGATCCTTTGGGTAGGAGGCTTAAGGCCTTGTAAGGAAAGAACAGACATGTCTGGACTGGAATTTATGTATATTTCTAGGAAAGTTAAACTTCATAAAGGAGGAGTTTACTTTTCTCTGTGGGGGGATGCCATGTGTGCTGTCTGCTTGCACTAATACTCTTCCTGTTGGTGATAACCCAGTGTTCCAGAAGGTGCTGATTCACAAGCTGTCTTCCTGTGACAAATGAAGTTGTATATATTTAAATCTTTCTTTTTTACAACAACTTTTAAGAACGTTTTGAGAGACATAGAGTACTGATAGATGGAAAGAAGGGGAGAGGAATTAAAAAGTACGGACTGCATGAGTAGCCCTCTTGAGATTCGTAGATCTTTCTGGTCTTGTGATTACTAGCCACCGCTACTAGTGAGATTTTCCTTGCAGAACCTCAGTACATAGTGAAATATTATGGGCGTGTTGTTTGGCATTCCCAAAGATCAAGTAATTTGAGTATTTTCATTTTTAGCTTGGTGGGAAATCAGTCACTTAAGAGCTTTTTAAGATGGTTTTGAAAATATAGTATCCCACTCACTATGTGCAAATACTTTACTGTTGTACCTGTGACTTAATATGTTAGTTTAAAACTTAGTTTTCTCCCTTGTTTGTCTTTTGTGTGTGTTTGGTTTTGGGTTTTTTTCTCCTTTGTATGCTGCACATACACTGGCATGCTAAAGTTGCCAGTGCGTATTAAAAAAAGGGTATGTTGTATTGAAGTAAAATTAATAAACACTAGGTGGCAAGCTGTGTGTTGCCCTGACGTGTATGGTAAAAGAGCTATAAAAAAACGTTAAACCCCGGGAGAACCCAGTACTGTTAAAAGAATAAAAGGGCCCAGTATGAATGTGACAGGTAAAAAGTTTTACCAATTGTATTCTTCCCTTTGCTGTTTCCTCTGCTTATGCCCTTCAGCTTGATCGCTGTGTCATAGTCTCTGTTCCACAGCTGTACTACAGCTTTCATTCCATACCTGAACTCTCCTGGTCTCCGACCTCCCCCCCCCCGCCTTGAATCTGGGCAACCATGTGGTTGCACTTTATCCTTTCAGACCTCTTGTCCTGGTGTTCTGCTGTTGACTGGCTTTCAGCCCTGACCTTTGCTCTGTGACTCCTGTCACCTTACAGGGCTTTATTCTTTCTGGTTAGTAACATTAACTAAGTTGAGTTTCAGTGTCTGGATGGCTGTATAATTTGGCAAACCATCTATAGGTGTTGGTTTAGATTCTTCCCAGCTACCTGAGGGGAGTAAGTTAGGAGCATATAGGTGCCCTAGATTTCCATTATGGTTAATGAGAAAGAGACCCAACTAAAGGATGGCTTGGACCACATAAAAAGAGGACTTATGTTGTATATTTGCTTCTCTTTATTTTCCCCTCTGCCTAATGCTATGGAAGATGGCACAATTATTGTTTGCAAGTTGTGTGCCCAAAGCTGTGGGAAAAATTCTCTTTACTCCTATGCTTGTGTATTTACTAGTTTACACTGAATCCCTTTAGCATAAGGCATTTCTTGGCTCTTAGCATTTGATGTCCTGATGTCTGGGGGTTTTTTTCAAGTGTTTTTAAGCCAAGGACTCCTCAAAAAAGAAAAAAAGCGTGTGGTGGTGTTGACAGCTATATTTGTAGTGAACTCAAATTTACCACATGCTTTTCAAGTCTTAGTTGCTTTTGGTTACGTTTTAAGAAAGTAACTTTGGAGAGATCACAACTTGAAAATCACTGATTTAGATCATGTATGTTCTGAAACTATGTCTTGCTTCTTCAGTTTTGTGGTGTTACGAGCACAAATGATATTGCACCTATACCAATCCTCTCTTTCTTTTTTTTTCTTTTGTCTCCTGACAGGCAGTTCTTCCATTAACTTTCTTCAGGAGAATCCAATAAAGGAAAAAGCAAGGGCTTATGATGGTAATGAACCCGAGAAACCAGCAGGGCATCAACCAAGCATTTATACACCGTTAAAAGGTAACAATGCTAGTTTTATGTGTACCTTTTCTGTGATGTAACAGATGATTGCTTAAATGTGCTAAAATTATGTTCTTTCAGTTCTATTACAAAAGAGGGAGTTGTTGAGTTGAAATCTGAATGGATGAAGAAGTTTAAAAAAATAATTTTCAGGGTGTCCTCCTGCCCATGGGTCAAATTAAAACTGATTGGCAGTCATTTGCTCGGGTGCAAAACCCTAAAGTTCAAGAAAACACAGTTTTAAACTTTGATAAATACATAGCTGTCTTTTTTTTTTTGAAAAGCAAAAAAAAAAAAGACTAGTATCATATCTGCTTCAAAAACTGTTATGAGAGTGGATCTTTAATTGCCTCAGGCTAAGCAAAACAAAACTGTTCTTTTTCTAAAAAGATGTTACTTTTGACTTTAGCAGGGGTAAACAGACTATACCAAGTGATTTCGAAGTGAGGGGAGCACTTTTTCTGTTTATTGCTGAAGAGTTGTTTTTTTTTTCTTTTCAATGTGTGTTACAGAAGCAATAGGGAAATACAATGAGGAGGAAAATACGGGATACTTTTTAGCCCAGCAGAAGGTAGTTATGTTACTACGGGTGGTTTGAATAAATCCAAATAGATACACTATGTAAGGGAGGTTTTTAGGAGAGCTGGTAACTGGTCAGAGAGTGAGGTAGTGGCTTGCGTTCATTCGGTCAGTAACAGTCCTAATCGCACAGTGTTTATGGGAGAGCCCTGAAAGCAATTGTGAGCGCAGACAGAAAAAATTTTGTATCATATTGGGAAAAGCAGGGTGAAGGGGCAAATTAAGCCCTTTCTATTAGGTAACAGTAGCTTTCTCCATCTATAGGGAGGTCCAAGAGGCTGTCATATGGCGCAGGCTTGGTTTGGCAGCAGAGCATATACTCCTTCCTTAATAACCTTTGAAGATTTCACAGAAAGAGCTAAAAGCATGTATGGCTTGTCTGTCTTATTCTGACCTCTGATGTGATAACCAAGTTCTTTCATTTGTGCATTGGTTTCAGAAAGAAAGACTGACTTCCTTGAGAAAAATCAAGAGCACCATTCAACTACATCACAGAGTAAGTAAAAAAAATAGATACCTAGTCTTTCCCTGTAATTAAGTGAAAAGTACAAGATTCTTTTCCTTTCCTCTGCTTATGGTTTTCCTTGTGCCTGGGGACACTGTCTGGGAAGGTGGAAAGGGACCCAGGAGGCAGATCCAAATGGAAGCTGGCAGCACATTCCAGAGCCAGAGCCTTTCTGTGAGGTTATTCAACTCGCCGACCACAGAAAACAACCTTTTCTTTTTTTTTGGTCTTTTTTGTCTGGGTAAGGAAATAGAGTTGACTCATGGGACAATTTGTAAGTGCAGAGCATGTACTATTGGTGTTGTGGGGGTGAGCTGAGGAAGGGAACAAAACCTTCACCTTCTGGTAGCAGTGAATGTTAGATTAGTTTGTACGTATCTCCTTCCCTTGTAGCTTTTCTCTGAGTAATGGTGGCCTGCTACGACTGAATTAGTTGTCGTATGCTCTTGGAGAGGAGCAGCATTTTTCTTTGCTGGCAAACTCCAGTCTGTTCATCTAATGACCAATTCCTTGTGTTTCAGGTTTTTATCTTTGGTTAGTTTTATGGATTTGTTGGTTTGGGGTTTTTTTTTTCCCTCTTGGAAGACTACTTGAAAGAAGGCGGCGGGGGAGTGTTTTGAATGCTTAGTAGCCTTCTGTTCTTAATGTCTCAGCGCTTGTTTCTATCCTGAACAGGTATAGATAAGCAAAGTCTTGTAAACTGGAATTCAATTTGGAGAACCTGGCCGGGGGGGCTTTTTGGGTTTTCGGGTTTTTTTGAAAACCACAGTACCTTCTGGAAGAGAAGCTCGTCTTGTGGTAGCTGAATGTTTGTGAAACGCCTTTGAAAAATGAATTGATGCAGGGAGCTCTCGCTAGTTTGGTACTTTTTCTTTCCTTTGACAAAGGTAATAGGTGCTGCAGGATTGACCGGTTGTGTGTTGGGTGAAGAACTTTGGAAAATCACTTGAAACTCTGAAGGCTCTAAGACGTCTGCAGAAGTTACACCTTTTGAGTTAGACAAGACAAATAATTTGCTTGGCCTTCCTGCAGATTGTGTTGTAAATAAGGCAAGATCCTTAGGTAGGAGAGGATCTGGTTTTGGACTGTTAATTGAAATATTTTTTCCTTTAGGGTATGAATCACAGCTGTCTCCTAAATATGAAACCTAGTCTCTGCAAACAGGGCTACATTGTAAAATGTTACAGAATTGAGGTGATTTTGATCTGTTAACTATTGCAAGACTTATATAAGCTTAGCCAATTACAATCTCCATGTCTGCACCCTGTTGGGGCGGGGGGTTGAAATTACAGAATAGCGTAGCTCATTAAGCCAGTTAAGCTCTGGCTTGAACCAGAGCTGCTTTTAGCACCTTCTGCGATTACGTTAATACAGAAACAAGGTTACAGAATTTATTTTAGCGTCCTTGAAATAACTGCCGCAGTGTGTGTTTGTTCAATTTATTCTCAATAGTGCCATTGACAGTATCCTGATTTGTTTATATATTATTAAAGAGCCTTCAGCTTTGAACCAGTTGCTGTAGTTCACAAGGAGCCAGAAATTCTCGTGTTTTTTTAATTAACTGACTAAATGCAGAAAACATGCTGACCAATAATTGCACTGTATATATTCATACTGGTCTTCTGGTAAAGTTGTTCATAATACTCTTTTATGGATAATGTCTCTTGTACTTTGCTGTCTGAGCCCATTTAAATAAATAGACCAAAAGTATATTTTGAAGTTGAAAGCTTGCATTTTGCTTTAAAAGCACAATTCATCCCAAGAAACTGACTGCTGATGAAGCAGGCCTCTGACCCAGGCTAGGTGGAGAGGGGATATGAGACTATGCCTTTAACATATTGCACTGCTTTTGCTGCTTATATTTTGACATTATGTTGTTTTTCTAATATGCTTGTTAATTGAGCTTTCATTTTTCTGTCCTTCAAATTCTTGAGCAAAATCAGGCAACTTAACTGGGACATGGGATCTTTGTGCAGAAAATAACAGGTTGTTAAATCTCTGCCATTTTGTCATCTTGTACTTGAAATGCCTCTGTTTTTATTTGCAAAACTTTTCAAGAGTTAAAAATCTTTGGGGGTGATTTGTGATAGGTTGGAGACTTGTGCTTTTTATGTGAGAGCGTCAAGACGGCGTAAGAACTGACGTGTGGCAAACAGCATAGGTACAGAGTTGGTCTGCCAGTTGAATGGGACTTCTCAGGATAGTAGTAGTGGTGAACGTGTCATTTTCCTTGTTCAAGACTAGCCTTGCTTGAGCACAGGAGGGTGAATGATGCAGAAAAGAACAGAAAGTCCCATACTTGACACAGCCCTACCTGGGATGAGGTCATATCCTCGCCTGTGCCCCTCCTTAGCAGGGCTGCGTTCACTTCAACAAGGTGTTATGCAAAGGTGCTTTGTTAACCTTCCTGTAAGCTTCATAGAGTTTTGTATGTAAAAGCATAACTAAGAACAGCTTTTCATTGAAAATAACGCAGTTTGGTGATTTCAACGCCCTGGTAAATTCTCTGCTGGAAAATTGGTTAAAATTGTTGTCTTAGTATTTTTCTCATGTTCCTTTCTTAATCTCTTAACAGGCAGAAGTAAATTTCAAGATCAGCCCACTACAGGAAAGCAGTCACAGCCTTTGGCCAAAAGTAAGACTTCTGGTTTCACTTCCATTTCTTGTGTGTTACATTTAACCATTTTCATGCCTGTCCAAGTGTTAGATTTCCTGGTAGCTGGTGTTAAACTGAGGGTCCTTGCCAGAACGGATGACTTGCTTGCTAGATCCTGTGTTTTCAGCACTAAGGAAGGAAGTGTCTTGTATAATAGGTAACATTTCCACCTGAATTTAAGGTATTCCATCTGTACTGTTTACGAGATTTGCTGCAAGATTAAAACTGAGGCAGGCGTAGTGGTGTTCTTATTTAACAATTGTTATGTTGCTGCCCTGATAAAAGTTAGGATATAAAAAGATAGCATAAGGTATACAGTTCTTTCCAGGAAGGTTCGTATATTTTGTCACTAATTTTACTGGGAACAGGATCGAGCCTTATGCTTGTAGTAGGTCAAAGAAGTGCTAATTTAACTGTTCAAATACAAAACCAAATCAAGATACCTGATATTCTACTATATGCTTCGTGTGCACTGATTGCTTTGTGTACTCTTTGTGAAGCTGACTGATCCAAAGACCACAAACGTTTTCTGATAGTGTCGATCACCAGTGTTTGAGATGTGCATACTGCTGCAGAAACTATTTTTATCCTTGTGGGGACAGGGAAGAGAAATAACAACACAGAAACCATTCTGGTGATGCCAGGTTTTGTATAGGGCTTTTTCTGCAGAGCCTGAATGTAGGAGAAAGCTTGACCTTTTTTAGAACCGTTTTAAGCTCTTAGTTTGCATTTGATTAAATAGAGCTCCTTTTTCAGAAGAATGTCTGGTTTCTTAGTCAATCTGGAAATGTGTAAAAATGTCATTTTTTTAAATGCTGTTGCTTCACTAAGTTGCTAAAGAAGTTCAGAGTTTGTTGGTTTTTTGGTTTGTGTTTGTTTGTTTTGTTTTTAACTAGGACATCATCTTTATGCTCTACTGTACTGGTAGCTTGCGAGTCGGATGAGTTAACTGAATTCTACTGTTTCCTGTTATTTTCCTTATATAAATCCTAGTTGACTTCTGATTCCTTTTAAAATACTGTTTTCTTCCTGTTTGCTCCTCCTTTCTATAGAGGATGGTGAATTGCAGAGAGGATTTTGCAAGAGGTGGACTTTGTTACTGGTTCTGTTAATTAGTATCCCATTGCTTTATGTCCTGTGGAGTGGAATACCAAGTCTTCTGGATGCAACTTTGTCAAGTAGAGATACTCAAATTCTGCAAGAGTTTCGGGCCCGGATGAAGAAACTAAAAAATACTTACCAAAGTCAGGACCCCAGTCTGTGGAAAAGAACCCACGTGTTCCTTGAGAAACATCTTAATGCTTCGCATCTGCATTTGGAGCCGGCCATCTTACTGTTCACAGCTGGCCAAGAAGCTGAGAAAGCGCTGAGGTGCCTAAGTAACGAGATTGCTGATGCTTTTGCATTCTCCCAGAATGCTACTACGATCAAAATTAATGGGGCAGATAAAGCTGTATTGGATAGTGACATTGTCAAGCTGGAGGTAGATAATGAACTCAGCTCTGGGTTCAAAGAAGGCAAGAAGGTAGCAGTGGTGCATCGATTTGAGTTGCTGCCTGCAGGTTCCACCTTAATCTTTTACAAGTACTGTGACCATGAAAACGCAGCATTTAAGGATGTGGCTCTCCTGCTGACAGTTCTCCTGGACGAGCAGTCACTGAGAAAGAGCCTCACCTTGCAAGAAGTTGAGGAGAAAGTCCGAGATTTCCTCTGGGCAAAGTTTACCAGTTCAGATGTTCCTAGTTCTTATAATAGCATGGACACAGATAAGCTGAGTGGACTGTGGAGCCGTATATCTCATCTTGTGTTGCCTGTCTGGCCTGAAAAGGGCCTCCCTGTGGAGGGATGCACATAAAAGTTACTGGAGAGGACTCGGGAAAGGAGGAAGACAGAAAATATATGTTGCAATGGCTGAACAAGGAAGAACTTACTGTGGCTGCTGAGCTCAGGAAGCATACAGTCCTTTCTGTGCAAAGAAATTCTACCAGCTGGCAGGGTTGTTTCTGCTAAAGTAACTGGCACGTCTGTAAATCAACTGCAGAATGTAAGCACGGAACTTGCTGGTTGTTGGTAAGTTGTGTTCAGTGACATATTCAGGCTTGGTGTCCTGCAGCTGGAAGTAAGCGTCCGCTATTGCAGAACCACTCATCTGCTTCTGAAGCTGTCTTGGTTCCCTATTGGCTTTGCTATGAGGAACCTTTTCTGGTGGTGCATAAAGCTGGTATTGCATTTGACAAGGTAATAGGATGCAGAAACATCACCTTCATCTGCCAGAATTGCTTACTTTTCTAACATAAGAAAAATCATAAGCTGAAAATGATGATAAAGTGATGTGAGTCTAAGCACAAGCCTTTTCTTGATCTATCTGATCACAACATAGATGTCAGCTGTCTCTGGTGACGTCTACAAGTGGCAAAATTGCTTGAAATATTTGTGACTTGTAAAGAACCTTTCAGCAAGCATTTCTTCCTTAAATGACCCTGCCCCAAACAGCTCTAAAGTGAGAAAAGCTGAGGTATGAAGGATTGCTTGATGTTAGTAGTACTGATGTCAGTTACATAATCCTCAGCATCTCTTTGCCTCACTGCTTCCAGGAGTTCTCCGCTCTTTGTCAGAGTTCTGCGAGTCTTAAAATTTGGGGGGAAATTGATAAAATGTCGGCCATGTGTGTACTAAAGACCTGTTGCGTCTTCTTTCCAAACAAAAGTTTAGGAAGACATAGGTTATTTCTCATTTTAATAAGGTAATTATTTTTGCATCAAGAGATTTTATTTATTTGTGGTATTTGGTATCCTAGAAAAAGAACCTTTGTTCATCTGTCTGTATATAACCTGCTGCTTGCTGTATAAGCTTCTAGTGAAGAACAGATTAGCAATGCATGTTTTTAAAATAAATTTTGAAGAGTGCCTCATGCCAAGAATCCCTCACACCAGACTAAAAACACGTACTTGTTTCTATTGTAACTATTTTGCGTAAAAAAAAAAAAAAAAAAAAAAAAAAGAAAAAAGAGAATTGCAGCACTTCCATGTCGTTGCTGTTAGTGTATGCTCTTGAACTATTGGTCCGTGTGCATTTGGTTTTATTGAGTATGAAGGAATGTGTGAAGACTGCTCTCAAATTAATAGGATGTTTTCTTGTAACAGCTGAGAGATTAGTGGCTCTTGAACCCTTCCTTTATTCACAAGCCCCTTGAGCTGTCCTGTTGCAAAAAGTCCTTCCTAACCAGGAAAACCTCGTGAGGTGCTGGAGCTTCTGACTTCTTTGTGCAAGCAAAGGTTTGGGGTGTTACGTGGAATGGACCAAAATCACCTTAAGCATATAAAAGAACACAGTTTGAGACACACAGAGTTGTGGTCACTTAAACGAGAGGTGGATTTGTTCTAACCACTAAGAGCCAGTGATGGATAGTGCTTTTTATTTTAATGGGAAGAAATACAAACAGTAAAAAGACATGGAAGCGCTGCTGTTCTGGATGTTTAAGAATAGCTCAGGAAGGAAAAGATGGCATTTACATTTTGGACATTTCACTGGACAAATGTGTTGTTTTTAAAAAAAACTGTGACCTATTTCTGAGTGTATCTTCATAGTATATCTGTTTGTATATTATGTAAACTATTTTAGTAATCATTAAAAATAAATTTACTTGCTTGTTTTATAAGCTGTTTTAAGATCTGCCCATTGAATTTTAAATGGTCAAACTTTTTTTTTATGTATTTAAGGTTGTTCCTTTTACCTTTGACCAAAGACAGATGCCTAAAATACAACCTTTTGCAAAATTTAGAACCTTTAAGAAACTTGAGTGGAGTGGTAAATACGGGGCACAATTCAGGAAATTGTAATAGCTCTGAATTGTCTTTTACTTGGTGTTCTTGTACTGTTCCAGCTGAAATCAGAACTGAGGAATTAATGATAAGATATGGTTCACTTGTTTCATTAGTCTGATGTAAGAGTCAGCAGCTGACAAAAGGGATGACTTCATTCTTGCTCCACTCCTAGCTGCGTGTTCCTGTACCTCTGCTGTTATAAACCAGTGCACTGGAGGGACAGTCTTACTAAAAACTAGCTCAGAAAAAAAAGTATATACTTAGCAGAATTGGTAACCACAAAAAAGACTTAAGTTATGACAGGAGATTCTGTGCTCTTGAACTAATAAAACATATGTAATCCAGGTTATTTTCTCTTTCTAAACCTGCACCCACCCCACCCCCCTTGCCAAGACTATGGGGTATCAAAGAGCTATGTTCCCCTGTTTCAAGACAAAATAGGAAGGTGCCTGGAAACTAAAGATTTAATGTTCTAGTTAATGTTGTGCCAGCCAAAGGAGAATCACTTTTTTTTTTTTTGTTAACTGTAGGGAAAGTGAGGTGTATTTCCAAATAGTGTGGAAAAATAAATCAAAAGCAAGATGCTGTACACGGTAGCCCCTTCTGGAGGAGGGGGAAAGCTTTGAATTAGAAGACTGTTCCTGCTGTTGAAGAAGTAGGTCCTTTTTGTAGCTGTTTGTGGCTTTGTCCTTAAAAGGCTCTCATTAAATATCCACAGATACTTAATGCAGATCTCATTAAGTAACTCCTCCTCAGCCAGAGGTGAAGAGTAATGTCTGTCTGTGTTGCTCACAGGCAGCTGATTACTATCCTCCTTGTATAATTACTTCATTGCCTGCAGCAAACATAGCCATTTGATGTTTTCCAAACTGTAAAATACTTTGCCTTCTTCTAGAGAAATCTCACTTCTGAAGTTGAACTGTCCCTAACTGTCAGCAGCTCAGCAAATTAAATAGTCTGTGACAGCAAAAATGTGCTTATATATAGAGCAAAGACGCTAGGTCTGGCCTTGGGACTGAGAAGATGATGTTTCTTGTCCTGTGAGCTTACAGCATACAAACTTTGGGCAGAACACAGTCTTTGGGGAGCAGAACCAGCTACACGCCAATTTGCAGACAAGATGTCCAGCACTCTGCAAGCTGGACTCCTTCAGTTGCAAGCAGACAGACACCCGCAGCTGGCAAGAGCCCCCTTGCAGGTAGCCAGCCCATGCGGAAGGTAGACTATGGCCCCTCTTCTGCTACTCCTGCTATTGCCTTCGCACACCTGGAGGATGGCAATACCCATATTGCCTTCAGCAGTGGATGTTGTAAAAGGGACCTAGAACAATGCGCAGCCCCATCTGTTGTTACCTTGTCTCTCACACCCTGCTCTGAGTCACGTTGTGCTGAGCAGTGGAGTTTTGAGCATGCTAAGCAGGTTCGTTAAAAGGATTAATATTTTCCCCCATTTTTTTCACACCAACAAAAGCATTTGCTTGTTTTCCACAAATTAAAAAAAAAAAAAAGTCATGGTTTTCATACCTTTTTTTTGAAAATGTTCTGAACTAATAATTGATTTGGCTTAAACTGAGTGCAGAAGACAAGGTGAGCTCAGTGGTAAGGTAGGCATTAAAGTATTTGCTATACAGAATGCAGCTATACACACCATCTGCAGTGCAATTGCCAGCATGCTGTATTTAGGAAAAAAGAATCTGGTTTTGGAGGTCTGAACAACTTGCCAGATTCTGTGCTAAGACCCTGTAGCACAGCTAGAAAACTATGAGAACAAATCTGAAGTGATCCCATTATTTTATAAGCCCAAATCACGCACAGAACAATTTTTTGTGCAGTGTTTCTGCTGTAAGACAAACTGCAAAATTGTAGGAGTATGTTGAAGGGGGGGGTGTCCTGTAGTCCTCACAGCTGTCTTGTGTCCTGTTTAATTGTCAGCTTCTGACAGTTGGATTTATAATTGAGGGCCTGGAAAACCTCATTCCATGTCCAACAGGTGTAAGCACCCCTCCCCAAATTCCTCCGTGGCTCTTGGGAGCCATGTCAGTCAAGGAAAGGGGGGAGGGAGTCTGGGGGGCTCGAGCCGATCTTTTGGCTGCAATAGCCAGCTGCCCCTTTCTAATTTTAGAAGGGGTGTGCAAGAGTACTATGGAGTGGAAAACTTTTCAAACCTCTCTCTTAAAGCTGCAATAACCAAGTTGGCGTAAGATGAGATTGTGGCACTTTACTTTTAACTTACTATCTGTCTCTATCCACCACTTTCAGTGCTTGGGCGGTACTTGCTGCGGTTATCTCCATTGCTTCGCAGTTTAGTGAGCAGTTCATCAAACTGGAGTGTGTTCAGTTCTTCCTTTTCTTTCAGCTGTGGCTGCTGGCAGGTAAACAGTTTCTTTATTTCTGATCTTAGAGAATTTCACAACATGACTGCATTTTCCGTTAGAATGTCTTTCTCTTTTCTCATTTTGTGTGAAGTTTGCCTGTCAGAGCTTTATGTCCATTGGCAGGGAATCTTTGAAAAAGTAATCTAAAGTTTTACAATTAAGTTCCACTGACAGATACAGAGAATAAATAAAGCCACGTAGAAGCAAAATCAGTAGACAAACATTGCCTTTTAATTTTATTTGACTGACTGAAAACAAATTATTTTCATGTTTGAGAAAATCCTGTGATGCCTTGTTTGCCTGAAGATGAAAAGGAGGAGTATGAAACTAGATTAACTGCTTCCAAGCAGAAAGAGAAACTATGTTTAAGAGCATAATTAAAGAGGTAGTGCATTACAAAAGTGCTGAATAATTTAAATAGGCTGCCAATCCGGCAACATTAGGCAGTAAATTTAAGCAAACACTAGGTGATGACGGGGAACGTAATAATTTAATTTGCCCTAGTCTGTGATCAGGGATCCCATACACTGTAGTAATACTGTTTTCATTGACTGAATTTGTCATTATTATTATTATTACTTAGTCTTCTGCATTTGGGAGAAGCACGTTTGCTCTCTGAGGACTCAGGAGGGAATTAGGCACTACTTACCACTTTTTCCCATTGGAGCTGTGCTCATCTTTTGGTGTTCACCTATTTTTTTCCCTCATCTGGCAGAACAAAATTGTTTTCAAAGGTTTAACCACTGACATACTAAGCTTACCTCTTGTTTCAAAGGCGGTATGCTTACGCTGGAAAATATACTCTGTAATTAGTTTGCGTATGTAAACGAGCCAAATTAAGGTTAAATGGGTATCCTGTAATTGTGCCATGATTAAGTTCTGTGTTGCCTGAGCTTCGCAGCTGTAATGGTCTCTCAGTGTTTAGGGTGTTTTTGTATGGTGTTCCCATATTGGAATAATTTACATGCAAAATGTTGACCATTTACAAGAGGAGAGGCCATGTAAAAACAGTTTAATTCCTTTCAGTTAAAAGGAAAAAAAAGGGGAAAAAACAAAAAGCTCCAGTAGTTTTAGTGATCTTTTGGTGGTTGGGGTAGGTAACTCTCCACCCCCGTGCTCCCCCGAGAAATTTGGCATCTGTAGTCAAACAATCATACTAATGACTGAAAACCAGACTCCGGTGAAGTTGTAGACAAGCCCTGGAGGAGACATTCCCAAAATAACTGTAGGAAGAATTTCTTTTTTCCTATTCTAATAAGCTTCCTTCTTCAGTGGAAATAATTTTGTTATAGGTGGATAACATCGTGCAACTACTTTTAAAACGTGGGTGGTTTTAATGCATCTTTGGGGTGGAATCTATGCAATAGGAGACAGTATACTAACAAACTCTTCCGGGTTTATAATGACAGTTAAAAGTGAAATTAAGCTGGAGGTACTCAGTCATCTCTGTGAAGTTTTGCAAATGTTGTTTATTTAAACTTAAATTTGGCAACTAGGAGACTGTAATCAGAGCCGCTTTCATTTTGAAAAAAAAAAAAATTAAATTATTTTTATAAAGATGACTTAGCTGTGAATACAGATGACTAAAAAGTGGTGCTCTAGTTTCGACTGGAGCTGCTTCAGGAATGCCAGCATCAGCGTTGGCACCGCTCTGCAGCACTGGTTTAATAAACATTGCGAAGTCCTGTTCTTGCATCAAAACCGAGAGCTCTGCCACAGCGCTTCATTTTTACACGATTTGCATGTGGACTGAACCGGCAAGTCAAGCCTGCACAACCCGGGGACGGGGGAGAGGGGTGGCAGCTTTGAGGAAAATATTGGTAAACGACGTTTTTCTGAGGTCGAGGGAGGGTCTGGCGCCCAGAGAAGTGTGAGGTATCGAACCTCCCCGGCCCGCAGGGTGACAGAAGGGGCGGCGGGAGGCCTGGCCGCCTCCGCCCCGAGGCCGGGAGCTGCCGCCGGCCGCCTCGCCCTGGGCCAGGCGCGCCGCTGCGTGGGCTTCCCGGGCATCATGAAAGGTGCGCTCGGCCGGCGCCGCCCTCAGCCCTTCCCGCCGCCCGGGGTGCACCTGCAGTGCGGCGCCGGGCTCCGCTCCTCACCTCAGCCCGGCCTGGAGCCCGGTCTCTGCTTCAGCAAGGTAGGCGGGCTACGGGGCCGCTGCCGTGTTGCTGGCGGAGGCGCCCCGGGGGAGAAGCGCGCCGCGCCGCCCCACTGCTTGGCTGCGGCGCGCTGGGCCAAGGTAGGGAGGCCGCGCCGCTCTCAACATGGCCGCCGCCGCCGGGGATGAGGCGCGGACGGCGGGGGGGGTTAGGGGGAAAGCGGGGGTGGGGGGTAGGGGGGAGGTGGAAGCGGCGGGACGCCGCCATGTTGGGAAGGTCTGCGGCGGGCCGGTTCTCGCGAGACTTGGCCGGTCGCTCCCGCCCTGCTCCGCGCCGCCGCTCTCGCCGCCGCCGCCGCTCCGTGTCAGTCGTTGGCCGGTAATGGCGGCGGGCTGGCGCCGCTGAGGGGGCTGCGCGCCGGCGGGCAGCGGAGCCGGGCTTGGGGCGCCGCCAGCTCCCGCCGCCCTTCTCTCTGCTTCTGCGGCATGTGCCGGGACCTGCCCCCGGGGTGGCGGGCGTCGATCGCCGCCGCCGCGACCAGGTGAGGAGGCGCCGGGAGCGGCCCGTGCCGCCGCCCCAGGCCGCGCTCGGCCCTTCGCCGCCGGCGGCTGCCCTCCCGCTAGGGGCCGGGGCGCCGAACGAGGTGGAGCCAGGGCGGGGCCGGCGGCGGGGGCTGGGTTCGGCCGCTCGCGGGGGCTCGGCGGGCCCGGCCGGCGGCCCGGAGTGCCGGCGGCCGGGTGGTGCTGCCGGCTGTCACTTGGCTCGGCCTCTGCTGGCGCCGCCACCGGGCCCTCACGTCTTCTGCTTTACCGGTCTTATCCGTTAAGTATCTTTCTCTCTTTCTTCTTCTAGTTTTAATTTGTTTGCTACTGTTTGTTGTATCAGGGGGTAGCGGAGGAAGGGAGAGGGTAGAGGAGCTCCAGTTTCGCTGTTGTCTTTTCGCCTTGTATGGGAAAATCACCGAAAACGTGTTTTTCTGCGAAGCTCTGCTGGCTCCGGCTCACTGTCCGCCTCCCGAGCTGCTTCCCGAGCCCGGGCCAGCCGGGCAGAGCACGGCTGGCAGCCGCTCCCCTCGGAAACCGCCCCGTTGTACCGGGTCAGGCTTGTGACAGCGCTTTTAAAGTTTAAATGTATGCTCTGTTTGTGCTTCCAGCCCTGGGACTGGGGCTTGCCGGGCTGGGGGAAGAGGACTGGGATAGCTCGGCGTATGCCCACTGAAAGTGCGTCTTACATCCCTGGGTAACATCTGCCCCAAGCGTTTTCTGACTTCACTGGTGCCATTGATTTGGGCTGTTGTTGGCATAAAGGTTTTTATACTAGTATGACTGGGACCTTTTTTCTGTGGATGCAGTTTTCTGTGCTATAATGCCTACTGTTGATGTAGTTTTTCTGGAATAGTTTATGTCTTTCTGTTTTCGGATGTCAGCTGTATCTCAGCAGTCAGGAGTCTCCTGGCACGTTGTCTCCGCACGGGCATGTAGAGGTTTATGTGTCAAATAGCTTCATTGTGTAGATGAACGATCCAGTGACTTGCAATTGAAAATTTACAACTTGACTGGTCAGTTCTGTATTTTTGTCATCTTAAACTACTTCACGGGACTACGGAGTTTACAGGCTTGAAAACTCATTCAAGAGTTTACAATGACCAGAAGTGTAGTACTTGTGGGACAAACGTGTGTGGAGCTGTAGGTGGTCGGACGCTTGTTTGTTGCGTAGCATGTGAGCTCAAAATGTTCTGTCAGACTGTCTGCATGGACAGGCTGTTATGTGAACTGCTCGCTCTTTGGTGTAGTTCTGGTTGCTACAACAGTTTCATTAGGTAATGCTTTAGATAATTAAATGCAACTGAAGGTGTGGCCACGCGATCACTGTAAACTGTTGAAGGCTTCAGTTTCTGTGAGTGAAGCTACCTTAAACAAAGGTATGCTACATCCACTAAATAAAGCAACTTAATTTATGTGGTAATGACACATTTCTACAGGGGGCCCAGGTACTGCAGAAATTATACTGCTGATTGGTGTAGATTTTCTGGTAGACTCCCTAGGCTAGGTGTGGTGGCAATTGAAAGAACATGACTGTAAAAACTAGAAAACATTTTGTTTGCATGAATTTATCTTACTGAGCTGATGGATAGCTTAAAGATCTAACAGTCCCAATGTGGATGGTGTCTTTCCTGTCTTCAAATAACTTTATCAGCGATCTGTGCCACCGTAGTAAAAGCATCCCTTAAACAGATAAGAGTCCAATCTTAGAATTGCAACTTCTTCTACTCTAAAGGTTTTGTTGACTCAAGTAAAATGATTTTTCTGCATCACCAGACATACTGCTCATTTCTGTTAGAAAGTTAAGTTGTATCAAACACACTTGTGCAGAAAGCCATTAATAGGATTAGTCTCATTGACTTTAGCGTATCCAGATGAGGCAGTAGTCCTATTAACATCTTTAAAGTTAGGCATGTGTTTGGAATCAGGAGTGTTAGTGGACGTAGTGCTACATCTATTTTATATTGCTGTATCCATGGCAGTTAGGTGAAGCTGTGCAATGTAAGGTGAGTGAGCATGATGTTTTGCTGCAGTGTCTCTTCCCCCACTTTGACCAGTTCTGGCATTGACCATGCAGCAACGTGATTCAGTTTGATAAACTGGTAGAAAACTAACCCAACAAAAAAAGAAAAAGTAAATAATTTTCTGCTGGGTTAGTGAGTTGAACTGGCTTATGACTCAATTAGATGAGCACTGCATCTATCACAGAGGAGTGGCAAGATTGCCAGGGAAGGTAAGGAGGAATATAGGCATTCCTTCATCACTGTCAAGGTGCTACATCTGCTCAACTCCACTTTAGAAATTTACATCAGGAGTGTGACTTTTTTATCAGTCCAGCAGTGCTGTTTGAACTGTGCTACTGATGTACTTAAACTAATATAAGTCATGCTATTCAAACAAATATGAGAACAGGTATAGTGGTATAATAATGATAACAGAAGGGGTTTGGTAGTTGAGTGCAGAGAGACAACTTTCCCAGTACAGTTAATATATTAGGCATGTGGCTGGATCAGAATGTCTGAGTGTAAAATTTATCCATAGGTATAAGTGCTTGGAAGATATATGTGTATCAGTGTGCTAATTACATAATGGACTTTAATGGACTACTCGATTTAGAATAAAATTACTTGTATGTGCAAGTCTGAAACCTTTGTCAATATACTGGAGAAAGAATAGAGCAAATAAATTAACTAATCAATTAACTAGGTCAGTTGAAACTTACTGAATGCTAACAGAAATTCTGGCTGTGTTTTAGCTTTGTAAGAACACTCGTCACTGAGGGCAGAATTTCACACTAAGTCCGATCCATGGCAAAAGAGTGTAAAAGTTTAAAAAACGGTTACATTTTTTTCTGATATTTTCCAGGCATATTAACATGATGTGTTATGTTTGCTAATAACAAATACATCGTGTGGAATTGTCATACTGGAACAGAAAAGTCTGGATTTTTAGGGCTTAGGCACTTAAAGCATTTAATGGGGTGGAATTATTTAAATATGAGAAAACATTTTATTGCTGTTTTTAGCTAGTTCAGGAAACAGTGTTCTCAGCAGAGTCCTGGTACCAGTCTTCGTAATGCTGGGTCAGAGACAGCACTGGCGGTCACTGTTCTGCTTATGGGGTTTTGGTTTTTTTATGTCGCCTCTTGTTATTGACACATTTTTCAGACACTACTTTTGAACGCAATTTCACAGCAAAGGCATCAAACTTGAGAAAGAGACATGTGAAACATTTTGCTTTAAGTTTTCATGCACTTTATTTTGCTTTGGAAGAAAATAGTGATCAGTCTGCAGTTGACACAGCTGCAGATGAAATTGCTGCTCTGCTTGTATGTCCTTGGTCTGGTTGAGCAGCTGAAAGCTGTTGTCTCAGACTCTCAAAATTGGCAGGTCTGGTTGGTGTACTTGGCCGAGAGGATTGCCTGTAAGTTCTAAGAAGAATCCCGCACAGTGGAGTGTTCCTTGTGAGATGAGACAGGACTTGTTGAAGAATTTGAGCATATTCTGCTGAATGGATTTACTATGGGGTGCAAAAATTGAAGTCTTCTCATGTGCAGTTTCTAGTAACTGGAGATGGAACGAGTGAACTTTTGTTTTGAAGGCCAAGGAAACAAATGCAAGAGTATTTTATTTGTTCTTGAAACTAGGGTATGTTGCCTATTTCCTTTTCTGTCATAAATGCAAAGATCTTTGAAGTCAAAGAAAGTACAGAACTTGTGAATGGATAGGCAAACCCTCGTGTGCATCTCCTTAATAAATGGATGCATTCTCTGTGCCTCTGTGCTCCGATTTCTTCATGAACAATGAATCAAGTTACGCTAGCTGTCACAACATTCATTTCAATAGATTTCCTCAGAGTACCTCCTAGCATGTGA
Organism: Burhinus oedicnemus; assembly: GCA_008921705.1. Lineage (NCBI taxonomy): Eukaryota > Metazoa > Chordata > Aves > Charadriiformes > Burhinidae > Burhinus > Burhinus oedicnemus. The sequence goes on along the minus strand of VFFE01006398.1, from coordinate 608,890 downwards.
TGCAGCAAAGACATTCAAGGCGTTTTACTTTCAGTAAAACTACTAATTCATTTTTTAGTGCCAGGTTTGGGGTTTTTTTGCATCACTTGTGATGAACCAGAGACACTTTTGCAAGTTGCCATGTCTTCCCATAGCAGAAGGGCGTTGTAAATGTCCACCCTTAGCGTACAGTTGGAGAGAATCAGATTCAGTAATGTTTCATTTACAGAAAAATCTTCACTATAGTTTGGATGCAAATTTACTAGCAGACTGATGCCAGTGATTTAATCTTAGAACTCATGAAACGTGTTGGGTTTTTTCTACTATATTTTCTGACATTTGATGGATGTATGACTATTGAGTCATTTATCTTCCTGGTTAACAGTTAGAGGTAGTGACATGTGCTTTGAAATTCTTTACTGCTTTTCTGTCTGCGGGTGTGTGTTGTATCTTGATTGCTCACTTTTTTGTACTACCTAAATATCCCTAAAAGCTTTTCTATGTTTTTCTAGCTTAAGACAGATAATTTTTTTATATATATTTCTTTTACTTTGGAAGCTTTTTTGCGTTTAATTATTGTTTTGCAAAGTCATAATGATTGGAATGTGAGTTTTTCTGGTATATTTACTGTTTGCATTACAAGACAAAATACTGAATATTATCTAAAATTTTACTTATTCAGAGCAACTAACATTCACAAGCTCCTTGGGCATTGTTGGTGTTTGTTACTTTCTGGCTTTTTCTTGCATCAGCTTTACATAGTTGTGTCCATTGTCATTACATACAGCCTTACTCTTGGGATGCAGTGCAATCTGGACTGGTAAAGTATTTCTAAGTTGAATAGTATTAGGAGCCAGTCATATTAAATACCAGCAAAACTACCTATACAGGCACTCCGAATAGTTTGAACCCATTGACTCTTTAGTTCAGCACCACTTAAAAAATCATGAGAAGAAAAATCCCCAATTTTGTAGCAGAAATAATTTTGGAGGAGCAAAGGAGAGATTACAGACTCAAGATAATATGGTGGAGAAGTGTTAAGATGAAATTTGTGTCATTGAAGCATTGTGCAGTTGGAGTTGTACTTGGATTTTGAATATTAACTTCCTTTCAGAACCTTTGCCCTTGAAATACACTTAATTTGAAGGCTTATTATATAAATGAGCATAGAAAGAAGGTGCGGGGAGGACCTGTCTGATTCTGCAGAGTCAGCTATAGATTCTGGAGATGTGGCACTTCTTTGACAAATATGTCATGCATTTGTTTGTTTTGCTGGAACTTGTCCTCGGTCCTGAGGAAGGTCACTAAATCACCTGCATCTAATTGCTTTGAGAGATGAAGTTTTCTCAAAATATGTTGAGGCAAAAAAAAAAAAAAAGTTACTCTTGTATCAAAAAGCATTTTAAAAGCCTGTAAACATAACCAAAAAAAGGCTTTGAACAATGTATTATGGGTATTCTTAGCTCTTGTTTAAATGGCATAATGCAATGTGGTAAAAGCTTGGATTCAAATGAGTAGGTAAAGTATTTTGTGTTCCAGACTCAAGCATATCATCATAAATTGTATTCTGTGGTATTTGAGGAGATACGGAAAGTGTTTCTGGTGTCTTTAAATAGAAATTCCATCACTTTCAGTGGGCTGGCTCAGAAAAATAGTTTGCTTGACTCGGTCTCATTGTGTCTGTCCACCTGCGTACGTCTGTTATTGCCAGTAACGCGTAAGTGTAGCTGCGCACACAGGAGCTCCAAAGGGTCTTTAGGATTCAGAAGTCAGCTTTCAATTATTTGTACATGGAAACTTAAAATATTTTTGTAAACAGGAAAAAATATCCCTAAAACCTTTTCTTTGTCTCTATGCCCATTTGCCCCATGGACAAGTTGTCTGTGCTGCGCAGGGTGTGGGTGCAGCGGAACACACTGCTGCAGGGCATATAGACTCCTGTGGCACTCTTGAGCTGCAGTGGTATCTCCACGGGTAAGGAGAAGGTGATGGGAATGGTTCTCGTTTTCCCCAGTCCCACTCACTCTTCTTGAGGTAAAGGCAATAGCAGCTTCAAGCATTTGCTCTTGGAGCATGACTGTAGATTATGATATGTGACAGCAGCTAATACAGGACTGGGACTGATCTGGTTGTTTCTCAATGTTTCCAGTCCTTCTCCTGCTTGCACAGTTTGTAGCTTATGGTGCGACATAGCTAAAACTAATAAAGCAAAAAGAACATAAAAGCTACTTTCAGACCTTACCATATTCCCAGTCCACTTTGCTTTACCACATAATTCCATTGACTTTCTGCCTGAATAAGGCAAGAGAGACCAAGGCATAAAGAAAGGAAAAGATGGCTTCTTTTATTTGCACTGCTGCCTTATTGTAGCTTAAACTGTGTGAAGTGCTGGCCTCATGCACTGTATACCCAGTTTGTAGCAAAACCTGCCACTTTGGGGATTAAACATTTAAAAATATCCCATAGAAGTCAATAATTTGTTTCTTTCCCTACTCTTAGCAAAACTTCATCTTTTCTTCTGTGATGTCCCTTTCATTTAGTATCCCTTGTGTTTTTATAAGAAACAAAGTCTTGAGGAATACTGTTCCCTATGCATACTGGTGGGTTGGGGTTTTTTTTGCATAACCACTAAATGTTAGTGAAAATAACAGTGGGCAATCTCTTGCTCACATTCTCTGTCTTCTCTGAATCTGTATGATTCAGTTTCCTCTCCCATTTCCTTGTTTCAGTGTCACGATTTCCGAGTTTCCTCTTTCCTTTTCTTACTGAGGCTGTGCTAAGAAAAAAAAAAAAATCATACTGAGGATACTTGGAAAAACTTTACAGTTGGACCAATATACCAGTTTCTTTTCTTCCTTTTTGCCACTCTTTATGCTGTTTTTTTAACGTTCATTCCATTTCTCTCCTTCCTGTCTTTCTCCATTCTCTTCCTTTTTATATCCTGCCTCTCTCACTACTTTGCTTTTTCTTTCTCCCAGCCCTGTTTTTCATCTCTTCACATTTTTGTATGCCTTTGCTAAGCATATTCTACTTTCATATCTCCCATTCCTTTTGAAGTGCCATCCTCTTACTATGTTGACTTGTTACTTTGTTATATGTTGTACCTTTCAATGCCATCCTTGGTACCTTTGGTAGTAAATGTAGTGTTGGCTTTCTGTCTTACCTTTTTATTGGGCAGTGGTTTTCTCTTTGTTTCCATTTCCTCCTTTCTGGTGTGTTTTCATGCGCTTTCTGATCTGTCAGCTCTCTTCAGTGTCTTCCCGTAGGAACAGTGTTTGTGGAAGAGACTGGTTGTTGTGTCCCATGTCTGTCCATAACCCCAGTTTCTTCCAGGAGTTTGGAGTATATCCTTGCCTTGCTAGTTTCCTCTTAGGTCCTTATCTGCAGCGGTTCTGCTGTGCCTTCTCTTGTGTACTTTTTGGGTTTTTTGTCTTGGACAAATGAGTAAAGGATGAGATGGGCACCTGACATGTGATTGAAATGTCAGAATACAGCAGTGTTTGTATCTTAACCATTCACCCAAGACAAGGCTTGGCAAACCAGCCTTTAATGAATCTGTGTAGGATGCCTCTGCCTACCAGTGAGCAATCAAATAACCAGGAGATCAGTTCTGCTGATTTTGCAGTCTTCCACCTTTTTTCAAGATCCTCGTAGCCTTATCCAGCCCTAATCTTTTGCCATCACTGCTGTCTCCTCAGAAGTTCTTTGGCATTTCATCTGTTGATCTCAATCTCTTAGTTTAAGCTCTATATTAAATAGTGATGGGTCATTTAGTTCAGCAAAAAAAAAATCTTTTTGAAGCAGTCATTTCAGAATGTAACTTTTACAATGTGTTGTTTCTTAAAGTTTTTCATGGGACATTGAGACAACTTTTGTATTGATGTAAAATGTATCTGAAAAATAATTTAAACTTTCTTTGCATAATTTTTTAGTTTAGTAGGAGTCTCTGATCAGTATTTGTTTCAGTGTATTTTAGTGTTTAAGTGGTCCGCTACCCTGCATGCAAGTCCTATAGACATGGCAACTGTGTCTTGATTTATTTCTTTTTTCTCCCCCACCCCCTAGCTGTACTCTTGACAGCATTAAAGTGTCTTCTCTGTCTGGTTTAACTTCTTGCAGAGACAGGGTCTTGAATTATGCAGATACTGGGTTTTTGTAGGATGCTGCTTACTCACGTAAGCTATAGCAATAGAAAGAAGTTATTTTAGTAATCTGTAGGAATTCAAAGGTTGGTGGAAATCAATATGATTTGTAGGTAGGTTTTGAAAAGCTGATAAATTTCTCCCACCCTTCCAGAGGAGAGGGCGAGGGACATCTAAAACCCAAGCCCTTACAGTTGTGAGCATTATGAAGTCTGAAAACTACTGCAGTGTTGCCTTCCTGAAACTGTAGACAGCTCCAGAATGCTCAGTTTTTACATGACTTTTTTTTCAAACAGCAGCAACCTGAGTTAAGCAAAACTGCTCAGCGGATCTCAGCTGGCTGTACTGAAGCAAGTAAGAGTCATATTGTGCACTTGGAACCAGCACTGCGGGTGTTCATTAGGAGAAATACTGCAGGACACTGTGTTTACTTGCCAGCTTATACAGAAAGGAGGAGAGGTTGAGTGGCCTTTTATAGAGGGGCGTCATACACTTTTGAACCAAGACATTGAGACAGAATTATTGACGATTAGTGATCATCAGCACACATCTATGAGTTATTAGTAGAACTAAGGTGTTCTCAAAAGCATGTTTACTGTTTCAGTCTGACTTGTCTTCTGTTCAGCTCAGGTAAAGGACTGACAGCTTTTACTTGAGTGTTAGGATGAAAGATATAACAAGCAATTTCAGACTTTTTTTTTTAATTAATCTAGTACTTTTCATACAAAGTTAAAGAATATGTAGAGTATATTACAATCCTGTATTTACAAGGGCATCATAAAATAAACTATTTAGATTTGTGTGTGTATAATGAGAACAATTCTAGTCCCTGACTAAGTTCTTCTATCTATAGTGGTAATTCTAAGGATAAGAATAAATCCCAAGCAATTACCCGAAGAGGGATACTTAATCCCATCAGAAATGGTTGGTTGTCTAGAAATTCTCTTACACTAAATTTACATATTGAGTAGACTTTGTTTTGTTTGGGCAAGAAACCTGATAATGGTATGACACGGCATTTCCAGCAGCTCTCAAAATTGGTTCTTTATGGAAAATTCCCCCATTTTTATTAATACTTGTTTTCTACTTTTCTAGCACAGCAGCTCTTTGCTCCAGTGATGGAGAAGATCAGTTAGATGATTTCCAGGGCAGGGCAGTGTTATGATTTACAGCATAAATGACGTGAGGCACAAAGCTGCGGTTCAGCATGAATGAACTCTGCAGCACCTGTCCTAGAAGCAGAATTTTCTATCTTTCCTTGGCTCGCTGCCCATAACTAGATACTTAAAAAACAACCCCCCACACACTTCTTTCTAGGATTTCTGCGTGATTGTGGACTTCACTAATGTGCCTGTGTGTTTTTCTGTACCTACATGTATAAGCTCTCATACCTTTTCTGTGCTCTTTTGAACATTTATTTGGATTCTCTAGAGTGAGTCAGAACTAAAGGTCTTTTAAAGACCTATGTTCCGTATTATTGATAGTCTTTCTTGGGGCATAAGAACAGTTTTGTGGGATAACTTGCTGCTGTAAATACAAGCTATATGACTGAATGTGAGGACTGAACTTCACTGTTGCCACTGGGAGTATCCTTAAAACCATATATGATAAAAATCCTCATCTCAAAATATACAGGCAATGATCTGTTCCAGTAAGTAGTACACAGTGTTAATTTTGTGGGATATTTGGTCAGAAGAACCTTTATATTTGAATGCCCTTTAATGTGGCACAGTCGGTAGGTAAGTGAAAGCAAAAGAAATTTTCAGAAATTAAGAAAATAAGAAAAGTGATATCTGGGAGTGCATGAGAGAAGACAGAGGAAAATATTCCTCTATGACTCTTTCAGAGGTCCAGAACTTCCTGCATGAATTCTGTGATCACCTAATTTTTGCTTTCCATAACAGAAATGTTCTCAGTCTGTTGTGAAGACAGCTCAGTAAGCCAGTGCCACCAGACAGGAGGTCCTTGGTGAGAGGGTAGTGGCAGTACTGACTAATCAGAGTTCTTGTTGGCTGTATGAGCTTGTCTTAGATCTCTTAAATGGACTTTTTTCTTTTATAGCACTTCTTTAAAGTCTGTTACAACTTCACCTATGACAGTCCATCTTTTGCAATGACAGTAATGAGAAATAACTATTTGCATAAATTGCCTGCCTTTTCTTTTAAAAATTATCTTTCCTGATTGAGTAGCTCTTTTTTTTTTCTCCTTTATTAAAAACTTCTTTGGTGATAGTGGCTGCCTGGTTTGTTACTCAGCATTCATACCTTTTTAGATTCACTGTGAGTCACGGAATCACGGAATTTTCAGAGTTGGAAGGGACCTCTAGAGATCATCTAGTCCAACTCCCCTGCTGACGCAGGAATGCCTAGAGCACATTACTCAGGACTGCATCCAGACAGGTCTTGAAAATCTCCAGAGAAGGGGACTCCACAACCTCCCTGGGCAGCCTGGTCCAGTGCTCTGTCACCCGAACCATAAAGAATTTTTTTCATCTGTTTGAATGGAACTTCCTATGTTCCAACTTGTGCCCATTGCCCCTCGTCCTGTCACTGGGAACCACTGAAGAGTCTGGCTCCATCCTCCTTCAACCCACCCTTTAGATACTTATAAGCAAGAATAAGGTCTCCCCTCAGCCTTCTCTTCTGCACGCTAAAGAGTCCCAGCTCTCTCAGCCTTTCCTCATAAGGGAGGTGCTTCAATCCCCCAATCATCTTTGTTGCCCTATGCTGGACTCCCTCCAGTAGTTCCTTGTCCCGCTTGAACTGGGAGCCCAGAACTGGACACAGTATTCCAGCTGTGGCCTCACCAGTGCCGAGCAGAGGGGGAGAATGACCTCCCTCGACCTACTGGCCACACTCTTCCCTATGCATCCCAGGATTCCATTGGCCTTCCTGGCGACAAGGGCACATTGCTGGCTCATGGATAATTTACTGTCTACTAGGACCCCCACATCCTTCTCCTCAGAACTGCTTTCCGGCAGGTCCACCCCTAACCTGTATTGGTGCCTAGCATTCTTCCTCCCCAGGTGCAGGACCCTACACTTGCTCTTGTTGAACCTCATTAGGTTCTTTTCTGCCCAGCACTCCAGCCTGTCCAGGTCATGCTGGATGGCAGCGCGGCCCTCTGGGGTGTCAGCTGCCTGTCCCAGTTTGGTATCAGCGAACATGCTGAGGATACACTCTGTCCCCTCATCCAGGTCATTGATGAATAGATTGAACAAGATTGGACCGAGTATTGACCCTTGGGGGACACCACTGGTTACAGGCCTCCGACTTGACACTGCTCCATTAATCACAACCCTCTGAGTTCTGTCACACAGCCAGCTCTCAATCCACCTTGCTGTCTCTTCATCTAGCCCACACTTCCTCAGCTTCCTAATGAGGATGTTATGGGAGACAGTGTCAAAAGCCTTGCTGAAGTCAAGGTAGATGACATCTACTGCTCTCCCCTCATCCAGCCAACCAGTTATAACATCACAGAAGGCTATCAGATTGGTCAAGCATGATTTACCCCTGGTAAATCCGTGTTGACCACTTCCAATAACTTCCTGTTCTTCAGCATGTTTGGAGATGACATCCAGAACAAGTCACTCCATTACCTTTGCAGGGACAGAGGTGAGACTAACCAGCCTGTAGTTTCCTGGGTCCTCCTTCTTGCCCCTTTTTGAAGGGCCCTTTTTGAGTCTTGCCTTTGAAGTTCACAGGAAGACAACGGCAGCTCCAGACTAGTCTTTTTTCTTGGCTGTAGTGTCCTCCTGTGCAGTTCTGTTCTGTGTTGTTTTTTTTTTTAACAGAGATAGGTGACATGTTCATCTGTCATTGGTGGAACTGGGTATTTTCGCCAAACATTTATAGGTTTAAGCCATGTAGTGCTGCCCCTGTTACCCCTTCACGTGCAGTATTTCAGTGTGGTCATCTTCAGACTTGCTGGAGTACTTACTACTATAATCTAAACTGTGACCTCTGAGTTTCCTTTTATAAAGTTCACTCTTCTTTGTCACAAGTAAGAACAAAAGCAAAACCCTCTTTATCCACAAAATTACATGGTTTCTGAAAAACTGCAAGTTGTAAACACATTTGCGATTTGGTGCTGATTTTCTGATTTTGTTCATGGTGTTTGTTTGAAATCATCATATGAGGCAAACATTCATCATATGAGGCAAACATCTCAGTGATCAAAGTTATGTTGTCTTTAGCATAAGATACATGTGTTCTTACTTTATACCTCTTTGATTCTTACATGACTTTTTTTTTTTTTGTAGATAAATTGACACGATGTGGAGCAACAAGTCAAATGAGGTGCCTCTACAAAATCCAAGGTATAACCAAAACAAGGATTCTACCAGAGGTATGGATTTTCTGTTTTATTGCCTTGTTTTGGAAGATGTTTTATCATGAGTTGTTTGAAACTTTGGGGAGTTTTTATAGAAAGCATTCTCTTGCCTCACTTTGGAAGCTAAGACCACGTGTTGTATGGCTTCCTTTTTGCAGAGATGGCAGTTTCATACTCTGATCTGGAGAGTATTTGCTGATCTGCATTAGGAATTGCCAGCCTGTGATATGGTTGCCAAGATGGTGCAGAGACAGATTTTTTTTGAGTGCTGTAGAGGAGGAGCAATGCAGGAATAGAAATTTGGAACAGTAGGCTCTTGAAAGAAGTGAAGAAGAGCCTGAGAGGCAGTTGCTTCTGACTCTTGCTTAGTTCCAAAGTGGTGAAGAACTTGAATAGCAACAGTACATCGCCACTAAGATGACTTGCAGTACTTTTGTCTCCCTGAACTGGAGAAAGCCTGTTAGCTTTTTACTGTTACAATTACTCTGTAATTTAAGAAGGGAGGGGGCAAAAAAAAAAAAAAAAAAAACCCAACCAAAACTAAAATTACAATACATCCCTGAGAGGAAAAAAGCTGTAGTCTGTAGACCAGCTGAGTCACATGTGAAGTCTGTGGTTGAAGATCAGTCTTATGATCTCCACTATGACAAAATTGATCTTCAGAAGTTATTTTTGAAACTAGAGACAGATTATTATTTTTTCCGTAAGAGGGGACATTATTGCTGATTGCTTCCTGTGATATGTTTAGTTTCTTTTAAAATTATGTACCTTGTGAAACTGAGGTGTTCTGTAGACATGAAGCACCATCTCTCGAAGTCAAAGCAAAGTTGTTTCTATGCTAGTTCCTTAACCCTCTTCCTTCGTAGTGTTGCATCTTACCTGAAATGGAATTGGCAGTTTTTTTACTGTAAGGAAAAGATTTTTAAATTTTTTTCTTTAAACTCTCTAATACTACTACTCTTCATGGTTCTGACACATATTAAAGTTGCATCGTGTAAACCATTAGATTAAAAGAAAAACAAAAGAAGAGGGGAACTGCGGAAGTAAATATTTTTAGAGGAGACTACTAACTGCATCCTACTGAACTGGATTGTGCATAGAGCACATGCTATCTGTTTAGATTAGAAGGCTGAAGTTTATTAGTGCCTCCTGCTTGTTCTTTGCAAACATTACTTCTGTTTTGTTTGTAGGGTATACAATTCAAAAAGATTACTATTCAAAATTCACATGTTCAAAGCTTGTTTTTTGAGTAGCGTCTTTCAATGACCATGTATTCATGCTTAGTTTGCTGAAGAAGAAAGTGGAAGGGGGAAGAAAAAAGTAGTTAAATTATAGTGTGATGGAAAAATGTAAGATATTTGTGTTGGGGTAGATAACCAGCTTTATTTTATCTTCTAAACATCTTCTATAATGTGTGGTAGATATGATTTCAAGTGTAGTAATGCATTCAACCTGACTTAGTGAACTCATTAAATTTTACATTAAATATTTTATTGCTCTGTTAAGATGAGTCTTGACTAATAACAGGAGATTTACAGGCTGGAATTGAGTCATTAAAAGAACTTGATTAGTCAGCCCATGAAAATTGTTTTGAAGAAATTTTATTTCATTGTTTTCCATGTACTAATGAGAAATTTATTCCTTTGTTCTGCCCTGTAAGATCTAACTGCAGCATGGGCTACTTTTTCTCAGACTAAGGCTGCTGTAAGTACTGATTTTTTTCTTTTTTTTTTTTTTTCTTATTCCTTTTCAAATCAGTTAATGGCTACAAAAGCTTACCCAAAGTAGTATTTTATTCAGTGATTGTTTGTTAAACAAATTGAAAATAGGGCAAAGCAGTTGGAGTACATGCGTGTTGAACATTGTTGTATCTTGGAAAGTTTTCCATGCACAGTAGAAGAAATTTTTGTCACAGCAAGCTTAGTCTTGAGTATAGTAATACCTGCTAAGGCTTGAGTGTGATATTACCTTTCTGTTTAAGAAAGTGGTGACTTCCCATGTTTGCGAAATCTTGAAAAAATAACTCTCCTCTGCTTACCCAAACCAGTCAGAAACTGGGACAACACCAGCGTATTTCATAATTTTCCATCTTTGAGCACTGGAATTGCTGTCTTTCTGTGGGAACTTAAATGCTTAGATATCACACTAGTTTCTAAAACCTGGCATCAGTGAAGCCAAACAACTTGGGTTTTTTGGGGAATTCAGCTCTTTCCCGTAGCTTTGCCCCTCTCTTTTGTAATAGCTGAGCATCAGTATGGGGTTTTACATGTGAAATCTTGTATCATGCTCCATTTTGAAAAGAAATTATAGAAAAGTATTATAGAATTTATTCCAAGTGAAATTAATATTTCATTCAGGCCAAGCATTAACACTCTGAATGGCATGTTGTTATTTTTTTCACAACAGCCTACTTACGAAAACAAAACTATGCAACAAAACCTAATTTAGATCATCTTTTTAAACAAAACTGAATAATTTGACGTAGTTTCTGGCCATAAGGACATACAATTTTGCAACATTAGCCTTCTGAAGTTGCTTTTGTCTGCAGTTTTATTCTTTATGAAAATGAGGAAAAGATTTGTCACGTTAGGGGAGAAAAACCATAGTGTAAAAATTAAGAACAATATTCTAATTTGCATTATCTTCAAATTCTAGCTACGTCATATAGAGAACAAATTGGAAATAGCTCCCACCAGCACGGCCGTATTCGATTCTGTCATGGATGCCAAGAAGCCCTCTGCTAGCACTAGCAGGAAAATAAGCAGAAAGGGTATGTATTATTGAGGACATAGTGTGTAAGGCAGGGTAAAACCACTGCCTTCTAGGAAAACTCGATTTCTCCTTCCTGCCTTCAAGTTGTCTTCTGCTAATGATCTTTATCTGTGAAACTCTAATTGCCCAGGAGAAACTGATGTTTTCTTCCCTTGGCTTAGGTAGGAAAGTATGCTATCATAGTCATTTGGTTAGAGGGAGTGACAAGACTTTCCCCACGCTTTAAGTGAGCAGTGCTTATCCCATTCTGATACCATGGTTTTGGGGGGGGGGGGAGGCGTTGGATAACAATTGTATATGTCTGTGTTTCCCCTGGACTAGCTCTTTATGTTTTTTAATGTTTGTCAACTGCTACACCCTGATAGAATGCTAAATCTGATGCTTCCTTTATTTCATTAAAGGAGTGCATTTGCTTGTAAGAAATAAGCCCTTATTTTACATACTAACTAGAGCACTCTGGTAGTGTGCCACTGTAGAACAGACAGATCGACCTCTAGTGGCAACAGTCAACTTTCACAGGTTTAATTACTTATAATTAATGTTTAAGCATTATTATCTCTCTTTAAGTATGATCATTGTATGAAGCACTTCCCACCTTCCTCCTAGTTGTTAAAACCAGCTTGTTGAAAAAGAGAGGGAGTACTTTAAAAGCTATTTTGGAGTGCTGCTTGAATCCAAGAAAAACTGTTCTTAATTGTTTGGCCCCAAGAGCTTTCTCTTTCTGGAGAGATAGGTACATAGAGTATTCTTTGGTTTCTGCTTCAGCTTCCCGGTCCTCCAGCCAAAATAAATCAAGCAAGGACAAGTCTTCACGCAGCCCTCTTCGAGTGACCACTCTTGAAAGCAACGTGAAAAAAAGCAATCATGTGGAATTTCGTGAACCATTGGCTTCATACAGGTTAGTGCTGGGACAGCTGACTATTAAAAAAAAAAAAAAATACACTAAGATCAAAATTAAGCTAATAGTGGTGTTTTTGACAACTCCTCAGAAATTGATTTGCTTCCTCCCCTGACCCACCCCCATGAGCAGCATGTGATACAGGACAAAAATGACTTCCTTTTTAAAAAGTGTTACAAGTGTTATTTTTTGTTCAGTGATTATGAGTTTACAGTCAAATGTGTTGAAAAGGTCATCAAGTTGATGTGGCTGTGGCCTCAGTGGCGTGATAGGTTTGATAGGTGTTTAGTTTCAGTAACAAGGACCAAAAAAGTATTTCCTCATGCTTTTCCAACTTTGTTTCATTTGTTCTTCAGCACGTGCTCCCCAATGTCTTACCGTATGACAGTGTAGAGCAAGAACATCTAGTACTAAAGATGCATTCAGTTTTTGTGTGTGTGAGAAACCCAAATAAGAACAATGGTATCAAGGAGAAAAAGTGGCACTCAGTGTTGCAGGCCATCAAACATGGTGAGATGTGAGGAATGAAGGAAAATATGGAAAGCCTGTTTTTCCTAGGCTACATTAAGTAACGTAGTGAATGTAAGATGTTTCAAAAGTTTTCAGAAAGAACAAGAACCTGCAGCAGAAATAAACTAGTTATACCTTGCTGTAATATCAGAGCCTAGAAGACTTTTACCATAACTTCTTCAATTCCTTGTGTTTTATAAGCAGTGTGTGTTCTTTGCACAGGCATCCCTGATGAATAGCTTGGTTGGGTTGGTAATAGTTTTTTATGGGGTTCTAACACAGTTTGCATTTTTTTCTGAATGTTCTCCCAGTGAAGTCAAATTGCTGTTGACTGATGAGAGTGGAGCTGGGACAGTGGTATTTTTTTTTTAATTCCACTACATCTCTATTAATAATTGTTATCCTAACATCTCAGTTTTGTTCTCCTTTTCCATTTCTTGTGACAGCTGTCAGTTTCTTCTCCTTCCTTGTTGCATGGGAGGCTGATTTGGATCAATTGTGTAATCTTGCATCAGTTTTGTTAATTGAACAGCTCTGTTGTCTACCCTATCTGGAATAACTTACATACATCAGTTATTTGTTTTAAAAACATGTAGTAAATTTAATAGACTTCAGGGAAAAGAAGAAAATGAGAGCAGTTAGACTCAGGCCATGATATCCAATTGAAAAGAATAGCTTTCTTACAATAAGAAGGCTGTGTGGCATTGGGGGGATTAATTTGGGGATTGACATCAGAGCTGCTTACTCCTTCGCTGAGAACAGCCTGCTTAAAGTGTGCATAGGAAAACAAAACCAGGATAATGGGTAGAACAATCTATGCGTGTGTATATTTGTATACACTTTTGGTGAAATCCAGTGCAATTAAACCACTCAACCTCTATGTTGATCGGTAATGATTACTACGCTATATAACAGGAGCTTGCTACTAGAGAAAGAGAGGTAGACAATTTCACAAGTACAATGTTATGACCTGGCTTAAATGAGTTCTTTAAACATACTTGCTGAAGGAGCAAGCCAGGTAGCTTAGGTGCCAGATTTTCACATCTTCAGCCTCTCATTGGTAAAAATATTAAATACATTTTTGTCCTAACAACATAGGTACTTTGTGTCTATTCAAATATAGAGTCTGTTTTCTGTGAAAAAAAATTCTAAGAGATCCTTAGTTTGTTGAATTTCTAAGCTCTCAGTAAGTTTTACATTTGTTGCAATACAGCCAGTTCACTCTAAAGTTCTTGTCCGGGGCTTGTCTCTTTAATGCTCAAATACAGGACAGGTTTTTTTGGTGCAATTTATTTGTTTTCTCAGCTAATAATATGCTGTCGAGGAGCTGTGCACGTGTGCATAGCTTTGTTTTAGAGAACATATTAATTATGCTTCTCTTAAGTTTTGTGCTTCATGTTTAGTTAAAGTTTTTTTTAAATTGAAGGGTGACGTTACTGCATGCTGATTTTCTACATGCCCTAATTTCAGCTCTTCAACTTTATATGTAGTCCTGTTCAGACAGAGAGTGCAGAACATGAAATTTTGAACAGAAACCTCTTGCAGTTTTATCAGACTTACACTATTAAATGTGTGGTGATCAAACTTTAGCAGAACTTGTCTTTAAAGTAGAGACAAGGTACAGGAAGTCATTCTTTTAGTTAATGAACGTGCTGATTGCTGTGTTGGAAAATCCTTCAGTTGTGTTTCTGATGGTAACTTTTTTTTTTCCCCTTCTATTACATCAGGGACACATACAGTTCTCTGTCTAGCCAACTTGAGGTCAAGCAACTGCTCTCTAGTTTGGACTTCAGCGAAACAGAAGGGAAGACTGAAATAACAGGCCGTATGATACATGACCGAGATGAGCGGGATCTACACAGCAGAGATTTTGAAAGCCCATGTTCTTCTGCTGCAGATGAGACTGTTGTTAGGTATTTGAATGACCGACCAGCAATTGATGCCTTGCAGAATAATGAGGCATTTCTTAAGGTTTCAACACCTCCAAGACTGGAAGAGGAAAAAGCTAGTGGCTCCAGAGGAGATGAGAGTAGCACTAAAACTCCTCAGAGTAACACATCCCAAGACAGTGAACTGAAAGTGTCTTCCCCTTCTGCCACAAGTACTTGTAGTGCTCATAGGCTGGAAATCTTGAAACGGCGGCAGCATGATGCTAAGTTGGAGAAGCTGAAGGAGCGGATTCGAAAGCAGTGGGAACATTCTGAAGAGCTAGGTGGCAGAGGGCAGCACTTGGGATATGCTGAGCAACCTGTTGTGATCACAAATGTGGAGAATGCGGTGACTCCCAAAGTCAGGAAAGTTGCAGCTGCACCTGCTGCTCCATCATACAGAGGTACGGAGGTGCAGAATGTCTCCCTCTTGGTTATACATGGTGAAGGAGTGGAGTTCAATTCATTGAGCAACATGTTAAAGCATGGACATGACTCGTAGCTGTGTTTGGGCAATATGGGAGTGGATAGCATGGTTTGATCACAGATACGGACAAGAAAGAAAAGTTCTTGCCAATATACAGAAGTGTGGATTCTTTTGAAATTCTTCCTGTCTCTTCTTAGAAATAGCTATAAAAAAGAACCTCTCTGTATTAGTATTTGGGTTTATTTCATTGTGTTTTTTTATGGTCCCAGAGCTCAGTAACATTGTATTGATTGAGAAAGCCTTTCACATTTTTAATAATCTTTTCTTCACCCAGTCCACTGTTTTTCAACTGTGAGCAAGTGGAAGACTCGTGTATTGCTTTCTTCTAATTTAGCATTAGAAAT
Source organism: Burhinus oedicnemus (assembly GCA_008921705.1). Lineage (NCBI taxonomy): Eukaryota > Metazoa > Chordata > Aves > Charadriiformes > Burhinidae > Burhinus > Burhinus oedicnemus. The sequence goes on along the minus strand of VFFE01006398.1, from coordinate 593,498 downwards.
TCCAGTACCTCCTTTCTTACTTGGCAGTTTCCCACCCCTTCCACCCTGAAAAAGCTTTATTTACATTTTATGCAGTTACTTTAAACTCTTAAATTGTTTATTTTCAGGTTTCAATCCTGCTGAAACAAAGATTCGCACTCCAGATGGAAAGATCTGGCATGAGGAAGAATTTCACGTTAGTCGGGAGCTGTATAGAGATATAGCCCTCCAGTTAACAGGTGAGACACAAACTGAATTTATTAAGCCACACAACCTTCTCTAAGAGGCAGAGAAATATATTTTATACAAGTCTACAAAATCACGGAAACAAAAAATTGAAGCAATGATGTTAAATATGTTGTACTTCTCTCCACAGAAGGAGTAACTTGTTGAACATTAAAATGAATTTAAAAAAAAAATCCTTCTCCCCATTCGCTCATTAAAATACTTTTAATAGAAAATCAATACTGAAAAGAATCAAATGATGGCTTTTCTTTGAAACAGAGAAAAAAAGTCTTCATTAGAACGATTTTTGTTTAATTTTTTAACTTCTTTGTAAATGTTGCATGAATGAATGCAATTTCCTGTTTAAAAGCACAAAACCAAACCACTTTTGGTTTTGATGAAACCTATATTATTTCATGGGAACAACTTAGTTTTGGGGGTTTTTTTGCCATTTTTAACACCGTTAAAGTGATATGTGCACCATATACAGTATGTTGAAGCCTGAATTCTACTTCCTTCAATATGCTGTCAACAAATTGTCGGTCCTGAAGCTGCTGTGGGAATTGTTAGTGGTTTAGTTGGAACGTATAGGTAGCTAAAGGGGAGATAGGGGCATCTGCTGTGGAAAGTCTCTGGGAATACTTATTTAAAGTGAAGCAGGTAGCCTGCAGTAAAGGGGTGTGCCTTCAGCTACGTGTGGTGGTGAGATTATATGGCATTAGGTTGGTTTAGTATCTCTGAGTGCGTAGAACTTTATTGCTTTGTATCAGAATTATCCAAGTCTTGAAGTCCTTGGAGAAATTTGTGTCCCGGAGATTTGTACACATGGATTTTTTTTAGAGGTCGTCCCTTTATTCCCTGAGGAGGGGGAGAACAGGTGGACCAAAAGAAGATTTAAGAAACCTTTTAAATCATCTAGATTTTATTTCCTCTACAACTCTTTTACCTTCAGCATTATAAGGCTTGCATAGGATACGGGAGGGGAGACTGTGTAACTTCGCAGTGGTAAGTTAACAGAATGTTACCTTTGGGGTTTATTCCACATGAAGTTGTAGGAGGGAATGTTGAATGCTAAAAGCTTAGAAAACTGTTTACTCGTTCCTCTTTGCTTAATGGTCTTTGGAAAAACATCAAATATCATGGTTGCAAAATGGCAACACAGGAAAAAAGGTCTTTTTTAGGTGATAAGCTCATTTAGCAATACAGTATTATGATGCTTAAAACTATGAGCAAAGATGATAAAAAAATGCTGTACATTTGCTTGACAGTTATGCTGCGAAAAGACCAAACCAGTAATACATGCTTTCTATTTTCAAATGTACTGCTTCAAGACCCAGTCTTTATTAATTTTTCACTCTGGAAAACTCTAATACCATTGGCAGCTCTTTTCTCTGAGTGATCTAGGATAGAATGCCCAAGTGTGCTTTTTCATTTGCTAGGCTGGTTACAGTGGAGCGCTCTAAGGTTGAATTGCTTTTGACTGAGTTGGGGGAGGGGGAAGAGATCAGATGAATGAAAAGGAAGGGAATGGAAAATAAAATCCCCTGAGAACCTCTAGTTTTGCAGCTTAAGAGTTTGCATATTTAAAATAACTTTTCTCATTGATCAAAACACTTAGGACCGGAGGAAAATGCAATGAGATTGTAAACCTGTAGGTGTATTTGTATGTTGATAGTATAGTGGCTGGTATAGAAATTATTAGACTTCAGTTTTCTTTTGCTGGTACAGCTTGACAAGGTACTGAGGAATTTTTTTGGAATCACTCATAAAAAAAATTAAGAAAGAAGAGCTACTTCTTTTCAGTTAAATTGTTTTTCAAATACTGTATTCAGTATCAGTCCATGAAAGTAATGCTGAATTTCTAGAAACTTTTATTCTACACTAGCATTTTTCATTTTTTAATTTTTTTATTTTTAGTTTTGATACACATAACATAAATGATTCATGAGTTCTTTATAGAAATACAATTTTTTTTAAAAGTTCTGTTGAAGAGATCCAATTAAAAAGGCATTTGGATCACATGTTCCAGTGGACTTCTGTCTACAAAAGCAAGGAGCTGTGTGTGTGTTCAGCCATACGTCTGTCCCCATGCCCTGGGTAGAACAGCTGTCATGGAACGTGTCTTCTTTCTGACCTGAAAAGATTATATTGAATAGCTGATTCCAAGTAATCAGATGCTTGTGCTGCACATAATATATATTGTAAATGTATTTTTAGGTTGTTGGATTATCTATCCATGTGTTAATTCTATATTAAGTTACAGTATGTGGAGTTTTATGTGTGTATACAGTCAGTTTTATCAAAACTGTTCCGTGCTCTTTAGTGCTAAAATAAGCTGTAAGATCTCTAATATTTACGGAAGCATTGTTCTTTACTTCAACGCAGTTTTAACATGTGAGCATAGACCATGCAGAATGTCTTTATCTTGGCTTAGCAGTTAGGCTAAAGGATGTTGTATGGACCTCAATCTTCCAGTAATTCTGTCTTAAAGATGTTCAGGATTTGCCATCCTAGAACAAAATTGTTGTGATATGAATAGGTGAGTGGAAGCAGCCTGCGGTTTCCTGGTATCAGGAACTGTTTGTCACTGGGAAGTGGTGAGGAGGCAATCCTAGATTCTTGCAGATGCAATCACTGAGGCCTCTGGTACTTGATGCATTGATTCTGTCTTCCTTCCACTTGTTCTCAGCCTCAAAGAGGACTGGAAAATTTGTAAGGAAAGGATATTGAGAGGGAGAAAGACTCTTAAACTTCCATTCCCACATCCTTTAATATGACTTGTTATTCTGTCTCTGAAACTTCTATGGGTGTCCATCAGAGAGTGGGTTCCGCTGAAATTAGGGGCTGTAAAAGTCTGTATCGACATCTAAATAATAAAGCTTCAGATCTATCTGTGGGGGATTTTAGATTATCTAATCACATTCTTTATAGAAGGAGTAAACAAACAATGGTAATAGTGGCCTTAGCTACAATTCATGTTTGTTGGGATTAAGAAAAGAGCGTCTTCAAGGCATGTAAATTAAAGTACTGTAATAAAATCTTTGAAAATGTCCAGTGTCGACTGCTGAGACTGAGTATACAGCTTGTCTGTCATTGAGCAATGCTTGTCTCGGCGTTGTACCTTAGGCAGCTGGGAAGCCCACTCAGTGAGGTGGTGATTAAGCCACATCCCAGGTTTTCTTTTTGTTCTTTGTCCTAATGTGAAAATATGGTAAAATATGACACTATCTTTGGTAAGTGTTCCTAGCATCTCTAAAGCCTAAAACCTAATTGTGTCGTAGATGAGGGCTTAGGTAATTCAGAGTAGTTCTGCATCACTTGGGTGAATTCTGCGACAAGTTTTGCGGGAAGTAGAGCGCACAGATATCCTATCTTTCATGCTCCAGCATGGAGGCAATGAGTGAATGTGCTGTCATGCGTTAATGTGGAAGCAGCAGCCCGTGTGTTTCAGGAGTGAAAGGACTTTGTGTTCTTGTGGAACATTAATACTGTAAAAAGTAATATCTGTAGTAGAAGAGAACCAACAATTGTTCCAGTCAAACTGTCAACATTTCTTTTAAAATTGAAAATGAACTTTGTAAAGATTTATTACGGTGTTGCTGTGGCTTCGCTGTGTTCCGGTGCATAGGTAAACATCACTTGGTTCAAAATTTTCTTGCTATGAGAATTTTAAAATGCCGGACTGGGAGTAATCGGTCTCAACATAATCTGGGAGAGTCACTGAATTTTAATGTGTTTCTCCAAGTTCTGCTTTTTCACAGTAAATCTTGAAGCAAGCTTGTTATTCTGTGTTCTTTCCTGTGGGATATCACTTAACAGCTTTTGTTTGTTTTTAGAGGATTCAACAATGAAAGAAAAACCTAGTGAGAGAAACAAAGAGAAAAAAGCAACCAGACCAGTGCGGAAAGTGCAAAAACTGACACGGTTGTCAAGTTCAGAGTCCAAACAAGGTGACTAGCTCTCCTGTAGTGGGAAGACTGTTGCGTGTCCTTCAGAGATGAGTTTTGCCTCAAGAAATAAAGAAAAATTAAAGCATATTGCTTTCAAAGTCTTCTCAGATGTGCAACAATGCTGTTGTAGTGTGTTTGTAGACCGTATGCTGCACTGGGGAAATGTATGTTTTTGTTGTTGGTTGGTTGGATGTGTGTGCTTTTTTTTGGTTCATTTTAATGTTCTGACTTTCCACTTGCTATGCGCACCTTATGGAAACTGCTTGAGAGCGTATGTTTTTTGGGGGGGGTGTGGGGTGTGGGTGGTGCTATCTGTCAGGCCAACACAGACAAAAAGTAGCAGTAGCCTTGTTGTGGATCCTGCTTCTGTTTTGCTTGTGTTGAAGCCGGTTAGTGCCTGACCTACAGCTAAGTGAATAATGCTGAGAGGAGAAATGGAGGTCATACTAAAATCAGTGCCAGTGGGACTTGTGGAGTTGCCCTCCTCTGCCAGGAGGGGCTGCAGTGAAAGCTCTTCTTTTATACGATTTCTCAACAGGGAAGCAGAGAACAGGTTGTCCTTCTGGCTCTTGTCTGGCTGTTGTTCTTCTGTGTCCTATGTCAAGTTGTTGCTGTCCTGCACCTTCAGTTCTGGCTTGACCCATTCCTGTTTTTTTCAGTTAGTAAAAGAGTGTAAAAGCACGTTCCCTGGCAGGTCTTATAAATCTTGATATTTATAAAGGAAAGTTTCTTTCTTTCACTAATTAAGATTTTTTTATTTTCACAGTTGTATGACATTTCAACTGTCTGTTAAATAAAATTGAAGTATTTAGAGAAGGTCAGGTGAGCAGAGTACTGTAGAGCAGTGCCTTGTAGTAGAAAATGAAATTAACTGCAGTGGAATTCTGTCAGTGCCTCTTAGTTTTCCAGTCACGTTAATCTTTGATATTGTGAGTAGCAAAAGAATTGGCAAGATTTCCACATCTGCTTCTTATTTGGTTTTAATTTTCATACAAAGTAAGCAGTTATGATTCCAGTCACACTATAGAGTAATTCTTTTGCCTTTAAATACATGCAAGGTTAATCATCTCTTGCACCTTTTAAGGATTTATATTTTTCCTTACATAAAGTGACCTATAATCAGTAAACGCTTTGAAGAAGGCCTATTAAGAAAAAAAGTTGCTTTTAAAAAATTACTACAAAGGTGTTTTGAGAGTGAATATGCACTTCTGCATGCTGTAAGTCATGAAGCTGCATGTAAATATTTTGTTGTGATAATGAATGCTAATACTTGAAAGTGAGTGATAAGCATGGATTTGCTCCTTCCTATGCTGATCAATTCATACTAAACTAACTTATAGTTTTATGACAGTTCCAAGTGAGGGAGGAGCACAGAGATTGCTGCAAGTTTTGGCAATGATTATTCTCCATAATGGATTAAATGTGAGGAGAATGATGGCCTGAATTCCCTAGAAGATAAGAAGCAGACCTAAGTGGCACATCCATGATGGTCTGTCCTCCTCCAGTCATAGCAATAAGAAAGTGCTTGACGTAGTCAAGGCTATAAATAGCCATAGCTCCTGTTCTGCTCCGTTAGCATGTTTTAGGTCAAACAGCTGACTTGAAATGGAAGATGAGACTTTACACTGCCTTTTTAAACACACAGAGAAGTAATTTGAGAACAGTGAGCTCGGCAAGAGAACCGCTTGGCTGATAGGTCTGTTTCAAAGAGGCTTGTAGTGACATGTTTCAAGTGACAGATTTATAAAATACTTACATAATTTACAATGCAAGCAAGGAGTACTGTTAGTAAATGAATGAATAGCAGGCTTCAGACTTCTGACTGAACAGGTTTCCTCCTTCTGGTTTAAAATAACAAAAAGAAAAGAAGGTAGGGGGCTGGGATTGAGGACTGGGATTACCAAAACGCTATTGGTCTGCTGTCCTGGATTCACTTGAAGTTGCTTTAGTATCATGTCTTCGAAGTTCTGGTGGGCCCAGAGTACAGTCCTTTTTTGTTTGGCTGCATTGTGTTCATGCTACACTGTCTAGGTTTGTTTAGGCAACGCTGTCAGAAACTGAAATCGAATGGTTAGAAATCAACTGCAAATTGGGTACTCAAGTTAGGTACTTTTCTAGCAATAAAATACTGCTAAATGGTCTGAATTAGGTTATTAATACTTTTTTAATATGATTCTTTTCTCCAAAGCTCTTTAAGGTCATTATTTCCAAAAAAAATGATTAATAATATTGGAAGTTAGTGGGATGAAAGGTGAGTTGAATAAACCTGGCATTTAATCTAACCAATATTAGGTAAGGATGCCACTGTACCCAGTTTTTAACATTTAATTATATGTAGGATGATAAAATAATACTAATAACATTTTGACTGGGTTTCTGTCACCTGGAAGGTAGTCTATTCTTGAATTAAGTATCAACTAATGGGTTTTTTCTTAATTCTTTTCAGCCATGGTACAGAAATCCCAACTAGAGGACAGTGAGTTAGTATTGGTGTAGAAAAACTGATGCTTGGTATTTTTTAACCTCAGAAGACATCTGTCTCAACAATTAATGATCTGTAAAAATCTCAAAGTTGGTGGGTTTTTTTCTAGAATATCAGCTAATATTCTTTCAATATGAAGATGAATCATCTTTTTTTATCTCCCATCTTTATTTTTGTTCTTATTATTGCAACATTTTAGATCCTTTAATCTTTTTTTATTTTCCTTATTTAAGTGGAGATGAACAGCTTCTTCTCAGACCTCTACAAATATTTCCCATCTCTCCCAGTAACGTTCACTTGTATGTTTTAGACCTGTATAACCCTTTTTTCTTTTTTAGCATGAGTTTTCGTAGGGCTTTAATGTGCTACAATAGGTTTTGGATTTTTACATGGTGTTATGTGTAGGCATGAAACACTGATAGTTGTGTGATTCAGCTGTTGAGTTGGTACATCACTATTATGACTGTTTTGTGTAACTGCAGCCATACCACTTATGCAGAACTAAACGGTATAGAAATGATTAATGGTTGCAATAACTACTTCTTTTTGACACACTGGAAAATCCATCTAGTGTTTGACTTTTATTTATTACTTACTGTGCAGGTGGAAACTATGTAATAAGTGCATCCTCCTGGCGGGAGGGACAAAAGCTAGTAAAAAAGATCCTGGGTCCAGTTCCCAGAATAGAACAGGACAGAAGAGCTGTATCTAGTGACAGAACAGGACGAGAGAGAGCCGCCAAGCCTGGTAAGTTGTACTCTTAACACTGGACTTTTTTCATTGTTCTTAATTTATGTAACACTGCATGTCTGCAGAATAAAGCAGACTTCTGAGATAGAATGTAATCATTTTCTAATTAAAATAACCCCTGTTATTAACCTGGCTTTTGAGGGGGGAGAATTTTGCTCACATCCATGGTTGGGATGCATAACCTCTTTTCCTGCTGTTATGGGAAGCCTGCCCTGCCCATGTGACTTGATGGGCAGTACATGCTGCAAAGGTGCTCAGAAGTTCTGGAAAAGATGGGAAGTAGGTTGCAACCAAAAATATGGATCACCTGCAATCTTTCTTTGCCTCTTGAAGCTAGTGGGGAGAGGAATGGCTAGAAGTGGTCAACAGGCCAGATGAATTTTCCACATGTGCTGCATATAATACATAAGATATGGCTGGTTGTTCCTGTTTTACAGGAATTGTGGTTCTTCCAGGTACTATATAATGTCATCCATGTGTATCATAAATATTCATTGATTCCTTCACCAGCCCTTTTCAGAATTTATCCAGAATCTCAAGACGGGGCAATTAAGGGACGGTGGTAGCTGCTGTGCTTCTAATGTCTGTGAGGTGGTGGGGCTGGTAAGAGTACAAAGGGTGTGAGCTCAGTCTAAGCAAAAGCTGCTGTATTCAGACTATGACACTGAATGAAGCAAAAACATGTTTACAGTGAGATCTGCACTCCTCCCTCATCCTCACTTTTGCAGCTGTGTTTCAGTGATGGCATGTAGTTCCCAAATTTGATTTTTGCCTGAAATATTTTACGAGTCTTATTCTTTAGCAGGTTGTATTGGAAGGACAGGTTCAGATTCTAGACTGGATGTTACCCGTAAAACCTCTTCAAGAAGTTCTGAAAGGTCACAGAGTAAAGTACGTTCTGAGAATAACCTGAAGAAACTGGAAGCTGCTCTTCCAGATGGTAACCAAGAAGATCATGCCTCTCTAAATAAGGACTTCCTGCCTGTGGAGATACGTGGAATTCTCGATGACTTGCAGTTGGATTCCATGAGTACAAAGCAAGAGAAAGATGTGGAAAAGCAGAATCGGAAATCTCTTTTGCCTACTCAAAATGCCAGGAGCCACAGTCCAACCAAAAGGAAACCGGACAAGATAGCTGCCAGTGAGGAGCCTCAGGTGATCTCTAAGAAACGTCACTATGATACGGATGAGGTTCGTCAGTACATCATCAGGCAGCAAGAAGAGAGGAAGAAGAAGCAGAATGAAGAGAAGAAAGCACAAAAGGAGGCAACAGAACAGAAGAACAAAAGGCTCCAAGAGCTCTACAGAAAGCAGAAGGAGGCTTTTACTAAAGTGAAGAACGTGCCTCCTCCTGAACCTTCAGCAGCCAAACGGTTACAGGAAACCTATTCTAAACTATTGCTAGAACGTACGTTTTTAGAAGAGCCACCTCAGCTGCCTACGGTGCAGGAAGCACAGGTATAGCTGATTCACTAACTTAATGCATTGCTGTTGTTCGCTGGATAGAAGGTCGTATGTTTAGGAAGGTCATGACTTGCCCTGGTCTGGCTATTGGATACAAAGAAAACTGTGTAACTTTTGCTTAAACATAGTGGGTTTGATCCAGAGCCTCCTTGCTAGTGGCTGTTTTTGAGCACAGCAAGGGCTACTAGAAAGGTGAATGGAAATCATCTTTCTGTTACAAATAGAAGCAGAATTCTGGATATTAGGTAACAGCAGCTATAAAGGTTGGCTCTTAAGAAAACTGTAAACATCAGTCAAATCGTGAATGGAAGAGCTGTGTCTGAAGTTGCTTTCAGTCAGTGGTTAAAATTCATCAGCAGTGAGTTAAATAAGTTTGCTGATCAAAAACTGAATATGAAAGAAGATTAATATACGGTAAAAGACTAATGTCAGTTTGATGTGTTCGGCTGAACCAGTTCAGTATGTGAGTAAAGCTTTTTTCCCAGTACGTTCTGCTGAGACAAAAACGTAAATGTCTTGTGCTTTTAAGTCTTTGTGTGGTAGGAAAGATGTGATACTACACTGAGAAATGGAAGCCTTTTCAATTTTAATGAGACGAGAGCTTCTAAACTCCTGCAGACTTTTGAAAATGCATTTTTCTGGTTGTCTTCATTTCTAGCCCAGACCTGGTTATCAACCATCTGGGGAATCTGACAAAGAAAACAAGGCTCAAGAGCGTCCTCCTAGCGCATCTTCAAGTAGTGACATGTCGCTTTCAGAACCGCAGCAGCCACTACTGAGGTGAGCCACTGTGGGCCTTTTGAGAGAGAGGTGAAAATAGACTAGGCTCTCAAGTTCATGTTCTAGCAAGAGTAATTGTCTTTGTGGCAATTATAACATTTTCTCACAGTAAAGAGGAAGCTGATGCAGGGAGGCATATGAAAATTTTGGCTATGGGTATTTAGTGAGTCTGTAAAGAAATAAAATGAATGGTGGTTGCTGTTAATCTTTTGCTGACGTCAAGGGGATGTGCATTTCATATTGGGAGACTATGTTTCCTCTGCCATTGTCATTGGGCAAGATAAGCTGATCATATGAAAATGTCTGTTGATTTTTCTTATTTGTTTAATGTTTCTGTTTAATCTGTTGTCTTGGATTCATGCCTTTAGTTACTGTCTAAAGTATCAAAAACGTCTGCTTCTGCTTGGAACTAGCCTTTCCCTGTTTCCTTTCATGCTTCTTTCCCCATTTTTGATTGTTCAGGGTATTATCGAAGTTTTTCTTACTGTTAGTCAAGGTGCCTAACCAAACACTTAAATATAAGGAACTAAAAATCATAAAGTTTCTTGCATATCCTTAATATCCCTGTTGTGCGGGTGTGTCTTAATTTTTAATTACATAATGAATTTCTGCTTCTTAAATACATACTTGCTTCATTACCTGTACCTTACCTTGGTCAAATCCACACTGACTTTGTAAATTCAATGTGATATGTTTCCTTTCTGGAAGAGTTCAAGGAAGCACTAGGAATGCTATGTAGTACTGTGTACAGAATAGGCTGCTAAACCATATGATAGTAAATACTGTTAGTGTAACATCGTAAGGAAAAATTGTAAGTACTAATGCTAGGGGAGAGATGAGACTTAAAGGGTCGCATAAGTTATTTGGAAAGCCTCATAGTAAGCAGAGCAGAAGTTTTTTGTGAGGGACTTTCCAGGTTTCCTAGTATTCAGAATATATGCAAGTGATATTAGCGAAGGAAGGTCTCTACAGAGCTGCTGTCATGCAAATGGGAACTATCTGGAAATAAAAAAGGTGTCTTACAGAACTTCAAACATCCCTGTATTTCCACTCCTCTTTTTCTCTAAGTGTTCTTCATGCCTACCCCAGTGAAACACGGGCTACGTTCAGCTGGAGGGGAAAGGCTGGGGCTAAGAAATTCCAAGAAACAAACAAAAAAAAGATGTTTCCTCCCTTTTGAAGTCAGGAAACTTTTGGAAAAGACTTACTGATGATGATGAAAACACTCGGCTTGTTACAACTTTAAAACACACAGTACACTGTAAATGGCATTTCAAATTTTGAAGGTGCTGTGTTGATTTTTCTTGTTTTTTAAATAACATTCTGTAACTGTTTACTGTCCCATTCCCTGTCACTCTTGACTCCACCAAAAAGTATTTCTTCCTGAAAAATAAATTTGTGGCAATGATACTTTCAGGTAAAATAACAGTACTTGTATAAGTCATTGAATGTTGACTTTTCATTTCAGGGGTGATTTGATGGAGCCTCCATGGGTACAGCCAGACAGGTTGAGCCCAAGGGTCCAGCTCTCTCACCCTCAAGCTCTCATGGGATCAAGTGGAGGCCCTTGTTCCCAACACTGGAGTCTGGAGCAGATGGACCTTTTGTCAAAGGAGTGTGATGCAATGTTGGCAGGAAGAAGGAGCCATGCTGCACCCATGGGATCACTGACCTTAATGCCACAACCATACCTGCATTCACCCACTGCACAGCAAAATCTCTTAGTAAAACCTACTACTAACCAATATAAGAGCAAATTAGATCGAATTGAAGCTTTGAAAGCTACAGCTGCTTCCCTTTCTAGCAGGATTGAAAGTGAAGCCAAAAAGTTGGCTGGGGCTGGTATCAATTATGGTACCATGTGGAACTCAGACTATCAATTTATTCAAGAAAACCCAGATGATGGGCGATGGGCAAAGGCTGTGAGTCCTCCTGTGAGAGAGGAAAATGAAGCTGCTTTTTCAGCCAGAATCCAAAAAATGTTGGGTGCCTGTGTGTCTCATACAGCCTTTGATGACAACCTTCCTGGGGCAGGCAACCTTAGTGAATTTAAAAAGCTCCCTGAGACCATCAGGCCTCATACTGCTGCAGTCAGCCTTGGAATGAGGTCCCCTGCTGCTAACAGGCATGAGGGGATACTAGGACCCTTATCTAAGAGACAGGCTGACTCCCTTGGTCGTGAAAACCAGGCTTATGCTCCAAACAAAGCTGTAATTCCTCATGAGTCCAGCATTGACTCCATCAGTGAAGGGCCTCTCCTGAGTGACGGAAGCCTCTCTGAAGAGGAAGGAGGCCAGCACAAACAGTTGCCACTGAAGATGCTGGAGACATTAAAAGAGAAGGATTTCTGCATTCGGGAGAGAAATGCTTTTGAGCCCATAAAGGAGTTTCAGAAAGAAGCTGAGAAATATTTGCCACTTTTCACTCAGACAAGTGGTATACACAGCAAGGGACCATGGGAGGAACTGGCAAAGGGAAGTCCCCACAGTGTCATCAACATCTTTGCAAAAAGTTATCAGCTTCATGGAAAAGGTAAAAATGGAAAAATTTATTGAAACTCTTGTGAATTACTCTTTCCCCTCCTTACACTTTATACTTCACAGGTAAGGAATGTGCTTTTAGAAGTCTCAAACATGAATATGTGTAAGGCTTTCTCCCTTTACTTTTGGATGATAAATTATTTACCCTGCCTTCTTTTGCCTTCTTGTCTAAGGAAGAAAAGAAGGGGGGAAGAAAAGAAGGGGGGGAGAAAAAAAAAAAAAAAGAAAAAGCACACTTTTGGGCTGGAAGAAGATTATTTTTGTATTAGATTGCTTTGTATTTCTAGATTGGTAACTAATTCATATGCTGGGTTACATGTATTAAGGACACCCATAGTTATGGAGTTGTGAATATAAGGTTTACATTTATTGAATCCAAAATTGCATACTAAATCTAAATTGCCCAGAGTGCATTTGGAAATGGTTTTTTCCACCACGGAGAACAGACCGTCTGAATTGGAATGTGCATCCTTCTACTATATGTGCACTCCAGATCATCTGTAATAACACATTGTTCCTGTTTCAGTTAAGGCAGAAAGATGAAATTCATGCTTTACGCAGCACTCACTTCGTGTCATAAGCATGAGTGCATATATCCTGAGTTCTTGCTACACAAGAATAATACAGCTTTACTATATTATTAGAACATGTAACTTCAGTGGGTGAACGATGTGGACTTTCCTTTTGCATCTTTGCTCGTATGAGTTATGCGATAATGTCTCAAAGTAGTGTGACAATTAAAACTCTAGTAACAGTATTTGATTTTGAGAAAGTAAGGTTTTGGTGTATCAGGAGGGAAAGTCTCTTGCTTAAACAAGCCCATTTCAAGTGTTAGTGTCTTAGGGCATGCTTTACAAGTGTCTCCTGCAGGATGCTTCATTTGATTTTCATTTTTTGTACAAATTTATTCATCATTTTATGAGTACTGTTTCTCTCGTGTTGTGTTCCTCATTTTGAGGAGGAATGTTTTCTGAGAAGTTGATTTTTAGCTTGTGGATTTTCTTGATTCTTTTTTCCTTCATTTTATTTCCCTTGAAGATGATTGCATTTAAATTTTCTGCAGATGGCTCTGCTCTCAAGCACTGTGCTCTTCAAGAATGTTTTAGCTGGAGTATGTTAATCATAGAATCACCTAGGTTGGAAGAGACCTTTAAGATCATCAAGTCCAACCATAAACCTAACACTGTCAAAGCCACCACTAAACCATGTCCCTAAGCACCACATCTGCCTATCTTTTAAATATCTCCAGGGATGGCAATTCCACCACTTCCCTGGGCAGCCTGTTCCAATGCTTGATAACCCTTTCTGTGAAGAAATTTATCCTAATATCCAATCTAAACCTCACCTGGCACAACTTGAGGCCATTTCCTCTCATCTTACTGCGTGTTACTTGGGAGAAGAGATCGACCCCCACCTCTCTACAACCTCCTTTCAGGTAGTTGTAGAGAGCGATAAGGTCTCCCCTCAGCCTCCTTCTCTCCAGGCTAAACAGCCCCAGTACCCTCAGCTGCTCCTCATAAGGCTTATGCTGTAGACCCCTCACCAGCTTTGTTGCCCTTCTCTGGACACACTCCAGCACCTCCACGTCTCTCTTACAGTGAGCGGCCCAAAACTGAACACAGTATTTGAGGTGGGGCCTTATCAGTGCTGAGTACAGAGGGACGATCACTTCCCTAGTCCTGTTCACCACACTTCCTCATACAGGCCAGGATGCTGTTGGCCGCCTTGGCCACCTGGGCGCGCTGCTGACTCATATTCAGCCAACTGTCAACCAACAATCCCAGGTCCTTTCCCGCCAGGCAGCTTTCCAGCCACTCTTCCCTAAGCCTGTAGTGTTGCATGAAGTTGTTGTGACCCAAGTGCATGAAGTTTGTTGTGACCCAGCACTTGGCCTTGTTGAACTTCATACCATTGGCCTTGGCCCATGGATCCAGCCTGTCCAGAGTCAATAATTAACAAAAAGAGGAAGATCATGCTTGTTATGTTGTGTTAGAACTGCTGTGGGATGGCTATACTGATGTTTTCCTGATTTGTGTTTGAAAGGAAGTTTTTGTAACTTGTGGTTTGGAGCATTTTAATTCCTGCAGCTTTGCTACCTGTTTGATGCACATTTGCATTTGGTATCATTTTTGTCTTTTCCCTTCTTTGTCCACACTTTAGTGTTTGATGAAAGGTCGAATGGAGGGTCTGCCCTTCTGCGCCCTTTACTCCCTGCTGTGAGCCCTCCAGAGAGCGTGGTTTCTTACGAAGATGATTTTGCCTCATCGCAGGGAAGTGGCACTTTAACAGACAAAAAAATTGCACGTGACCTCAGGTAACTGTGTGTTAGACTTCTTGTAAAAATAAAAATGCAGAATTCAACAGAAAATAGTTAATGCAAAATTTGTTTCATAATATGCTGGATATCTTTTCTGTTATGCTGTATTGTAATACTAGTCAAAGTGATGAGGTGTTAACTGCAAGGTCCTAAGGAAATACAGCAACCAGTATAGTTAAGACATAAAGATCAGAGTCAAGTATTCCTGTTCTCTGTCTAATTTTTGTTCTTCTTTAGTCTGGCAGGTAGCTTTAGGCAAGGTTCTTACCCTTTATAGTCAGGTGAAAATTAGTTCTCCACCTTGTGTGGCTGCTGTAACGCTCAATTGGTTAGTCTTTGTAATTTAGAAAAAAGAAAATATATTTGAAAGTGTTAAAATACCTTCAGTACTTCAGAATTTTGTAAAAAGCCTATAATTGCTTTCAGTGAGTTTTCAGTAATGCTTAGTAATAGATATATAAATTGTCTGTAAGAACTTTTAAAACTTTTTGTTCAGACTAAAATTTGAAGGCTGTAAATCCTACACTGTCCATGTTACTACTGAATTCATCTTGCTTCCAGAATTTCCTAAGACCCCTTTTATGTAATGAGATATATTTACATCTTTTGCACACCCTGGGGAAGGCCACAAATACTGTGTTTGTATTAGTGGTACTTTACCTCAGAAGAAAGGAAGGTAAAAGGCACATTGCACACTGAAAATGTTGGCTGAAAAAAAATGCATTCTTTCTGATGAAATTCTGATAGGTCTTTTGTTGGTATTATTTAGTATGTGATGCACTACTCCCTTACTTACAAATCTTCTATAATTCTTTCTTGAAAATCACTCATATTTCTCCTAATTTATTGATGATATCTGTATGCCCAGAGATTATCTAAAATGCAGTTGTATTTGGAGTCATTCTTATGTTGGTCAAGCATGTAGTCAAATAGCTCTTAGGAGTTAGCATTGGAAAGGATGGTTGTTACCCATCTTTTACTGTGTCATATTATCGGAATTATGTTTCAGTATGTTCAATATCATGTCAAACTTCCTACTGTTTTAGCTGTCATAGTTTTTAATCTCAAAATCAGTGTTTTTCAAGATGGGCTAATCAGTGCAGTTTTAGCCATCTGTCTTTAATTTAAAGTGTGGTGGATTTCTTGTGCACAGTGTAATGCCGGAGTTGGAAGTCCTTAGTTAATCACTGTCAATGTGCTCCTTTTTAGTGTGGCTGGGAGCAGTAATTCAAGCATTCAGGAAGAAGTTCCTAGCAGGAAGTCTCCCTATGAACCTCGATCTGTAGAGCTTGCTTCTCAGCATTCATCTGGACCACGTTCTGCAGCATCTTCTCGCTCATCTGCTTCCTCTAAAAAGAGAGGGAAAAGGGAGCGTAAGTGCAGTACTTGGCTGTAGGGTCTTTTTTTGGAAGGAGTTTTTAGGGTTTTCTTGTTATGAAAATTGCAGTCTTTCTACATATCTGGAAACTAATCTGATAGGAGGATTTATGTATTCCTCCAGTGATTCCTTCCTAAATTCTCTTTGACTCTGATTATTCTCTGATCTTAAAATGCAGCCATTTGAATTTAAATGGGCAAGAGGTTATTAACAGTATTGAAAATGTTTCTTTTCCTAAACCAGCCTTCCAACAAATTAGTTTATTTTAATATTGTCTGGGCACTATCCTCAGATTCTGTACTGAGGAAATTGCAATAGGCTGCTGAGAAATCTGAGTAATGGTCACATTTATGAAGGTGACAATAAGTTTACCTGTATATGCTTCATCTTTGGACCACAAACAGTTTTTGTAGTGCACAAATTAATAAATACACTTCTTCCTACAGTAACTTGTACATTACAAAAACATGAAGAAACTTGATGTTTGGTACACTTTTGCTGTATAAGCAATGGATGACATAAGGAAAAGCTATTTTTAAAGTCAATAGAAGGATGAGAAAAATAAGATCGGGCATTTCAAATTCTCTCTCTTATTTTTTTCAAAATTCTCTAGCTTACACAAAGAAAGCTAGGCTTTATTCTAATTGTCAGTATTGAAGAGTCAAATGCTTGTTTTCTTTATTTAAACTGGTAGCGTGCTGAAATGAAAGCTGAGTTGACAGTTTTGTTGACAGTGGACACAATATGCAAAAGAGAACTTAAATCTCCTCTAGAAAGCTGCCAAATTTATATTTCTTGCTTGTTGAATTTATAGACTTCTAAATCCAGAGGCATCTTTAAGTGGGGAAAAAAGTTCTCAATTATTTGTTTGGGGCTCCTGATGGCTAGGATATTCAAACTTAGAATACCAAATGTAAACTTCTGTTGCAATGTTTTTGCTTCTTAGGGTTGGACTCTTTCAATGGAAGTTCTCACAACTTCCCTGTGGAAGAAGATAAAATGCTATCTGAATTAGAATGGGGATCCCAACAGACAAAGAAGTCCTTATCAAGTAGCAGAATTTCTAGTAAAGATCATGAGCAGAACCCAGATACAGACAGCACGTTAGAAAACTTGTCTGGACACTCCCTAATGAGGTAACATGAACCATATAAGACTGTATGCAACTATAACTAAGCTTGGTAGTGTTATGGCATGTTATCAAAAATGGCTGTGTCTTTGGATATGCAAAAGGAAAATAAGAGAAATGATCAAATGTTAGTAAAACAGGCATGCAGAAAATGTTTTTTTGCTGTATTTTAAATATGAAAGCCCAAAGTAAGTGGCTGTAGTAAGAGAAAAAACAAACCAGTGATTCGTCCCCAAATGACCCCTCTGTTTTTGTAAGGATAACTGGCCAATATAGATACCCTGTCAGGTTCAGTACCTTAAGCACTGAAATACAATTTTTGTTTTCCACTTCTACAAATGGTCTGTAAGAAGTGCATGTGGGGGGAAATAGCTAGTCAGCCTGTGCAGTCATCTTGCTCTTTCCAGTAGGATCCACAGACATTTGTGGCTAGACTTGTGTTCAGCAAATACTCATAAGCCTGTCCAGCTTTGCGAGTTGATGCTTTTTGAGAGATGAACTGATCCTCAGAAAAGAGTGTAGAAAAAGAGGAAAAAATAATAGTTTTCTGCTGCATCCTCTATATGTCTGGCTATGAATACAGTTTTTCTTCTAATTGTGCAATGAAGATGTTTATGAAATACTCAGTTTAGTTTTCACTACACTTTTTCCTAAAAAGCAACAAATAATATGAATGGTCTCTCACTCATTCTGTGTCGGTATAGAGCGGTTCTGAGGTATTGACTTTTATTGGAGACTTTCACTGATATCCAGTATTGGGTTTAAAAGGTCCTGTGACCTCCTAAGATGTGCCAAGTAAAGCAGAACATCTTCTTAAGGGATTTAAGCAGCTGCTGTTAATCCTCTTTGGCTTAATAAAATTAGAATAGTAAATTTAAGAAATGTCTGCATCATTTTCTGTGTGTTTGGAAAGCAGTATCTTCAGCTGTCTCTTAAGAAGAAATGTTTCTGTAGTATTTTACTGTTTAAGTCAAGTTTTGGCCTTCAAGCATTTAATTGCATTTTGATGAAAGAGATTGAGACTCGGGGCAGTGGCTTATCACATTCAGTTGCATCTGTATGCTGATAGTAACCTGTTTGCTTTTTATAAATATTGTTCATCGTTGTTCAAGGACAAGTGTAGGGTCCTGCACCTAGGGAGGAATAACTCCATGCACAGGTGCAGGTTAGGCATTGACCTGCTGGAAAGTAGCTTTGCTGAGAGGGACCTGGGAGTCCTGGTGGAAAACAAGTTGACCATGAGGCAGCAATGTGCCCTTGTGGCCAAGAAGGCCAATGGTCTCCTGGGGTGCATTAAAAAGAGCATGGCCAGCAGGTCAAGGGAAGTTGTCCTCCACCTCTACTCCACGCTGGTGAGGCCACATCTGGAGTACTGTGTCCAGTTCTAGGCTCCCCAGTTCAAGAAACATGGGGAACTACTGGAGACAGTCCAGCGGAGGGCTACAAAGATGATCAAGGGAATGGAGCACCTCGCTTATGAGGAAAGGCTGAGAGACCTGGGTCTGTTTAGCCTGGAGAGGAGAAGACTGAGACGGGATCTTATGAATGCTGTTCAATATCTAAAGGGTGGGTGTCAAGAGGATGGGGACGGACTCTTTTCAGTGGTGCCCAGTGACAGAACAAGGAGCAACGGGCACAAGCTGGAACACAGGAAATTCCATCTCAACATGAGGAGAAACTTCTTTACTTTGAGGGTAACAGAACACTGGAACAGGCTGCCCAGAGAGGTTGTGGAGTCTCCTTCTCTGGAGATATTCAAAACCCGCCTGGATGCATTCCTGTCTAACCTGCTCTAGGTGAACCTGCTCTGGCAAGGGGGTTGGACTAGATGATCTCCAGAGGTCCCTTCCAACCCCCACTATTCTGTGATTCTGTATTCTGATATCAAAATATTGCCCTCATTTACTGTAAGTAAAACAAAGTCCTTCACTCAGACTCTCAAAACAGATGTGTACCCATGCAGGTGATTGCTTCCTGCAATGCAAGCTTCTTAACAGGAGACACTGAAACTGCTTATCTGGCCATGTAGAACATGTAGATACTATGTGCATTTTTGTGTGTGTGTGTGTGCTAACTAGGTTTAATACTTGTGGGGGAAAATAGGGTGCTCTAGAAACTTAACCCTAAACTGGGATATAGGTACAAAACCTATCTCATGAGGCCATTTCCTAAAGGCAGACTGAGCCTCTGCAGGCCATAAAAGACTGTGCCTTTTGCATGGTTCTGTTTGATGTATATAAATGGAAGAACTAGGTTATTGCTTTATTGTCTTCTCAAATAGCTGGACTTAGGAGAATATTGACTCCTTCCTTTTTTCATTTCACTGTCAGTTTCTCAGACAAGGGAAGATCCCAGAAGACGCCAACTTCTTCCCCATCTCCTGGTTCCCAAAAAATGTTGCAGTTTGATTCTATGGGCAATACAGCAGAAAGAGTAAAGTCACCTGCTGGCTTTTCTGGAAGTACAGCATCAGGGCTGAAGCCTAACGTAGCCTTCCCTGACTTGAGTATGGGAACTAGCAGGTCTGTAGCAGGAACGGCCTCAGCAAGCGGTGAGTTGAGTTGTTAAAACTATACTAATCTCAGAACAGTTATATTTTTTTTGCTTTATTTTTTGATGTGGGGCACTAAAGTCTATGGAGGTTGACTAGTAAGTCTTACCCTGCAGGATGTATGCGCTTCTCCCCTGCTGGTCTTCAGCATCGTTTATCAGCAGAATTGAACTACCTTAATGCTATTGAGGAGTCTGTGCGACAGCTTTCAGATGTAGAGCGAGTACGAGGCATATCACTTGCCCAGCAGGAGAGTGTTTCTTTGGCTCAGATTCTAAAGGTAATGGAAAAATACTTTCTTGTCTTAACCTTCTTTTTTGCTTTTTCTTTTTTTATTTTGCAAGAAAATTAATCAAATTAGGGCGAGTTATGCTTTTGTTAGCAATGCAGAGAAATTGTAATGGACATGATGGAGCATCTCTGATAATGTCCATTTTTTAGGATTAATGTCTGTTATCTTTCTTATTTTAAGTTGACAAGGAACTGGTGACTCTAGAGTATGTGTCATTAATATACCATTAGCTGGAATCACTGCTTTGGTTGTGTACTTCAGTAAAACAAAAACTTGATTATTTACTGAGTTTGATGTTGGGTCCCCGTGCCATGCAGTGTAGTTGTTCAGGCTGGATCATTTGTCTTATTCCACAAAAAGGATATTTTTGGTTTAAATTTCCTTATGTTAACAAGATTTCTTGTTCTAGTTTGTTGAATTAATTGGTATCCTAAATCCTCTTTCTTTCTACACTGTGGTGGAAGAGTATGGAGAATGTGGATTGTCTACTGTCTACATAAAAAGGGAGAGAGTCAGTCAGTAGGCTGAAAATTTTACCTTAGCAGAAGAGGCATCACCAGTATAGTAAATCTAGGTCTTTCAGAGGTAGTTGCAGCCAGTGGCTAAGGCAAAAAAGGTCTTTATGTTTAACTTGCATGATTAAAACTTGTTTTCCTGGTCTGTAGGCACAGCAGCAGCGCCATGAACGGGATTTAGCTCTTTTGAAAATCAAGGCCGAACAAGAAGCTTTAGAAAGTCAGAGACAACTGGACGAGGCAAGGCAGAAGGCAGCTCAGGTAATGCTGCCCTTCAAAAAATGTGGAGTGTGTAAGAGGCAAAATACTGTAAGTAAATCCATGCCTATGAGTGTTCTTAATTTGAAGCTGTGAACATGTGGAAGTGGTGAAGGGGTTTAATATAGCTGAAAAAAGCTCTTAGGGGCCAATTTCAAACTTTTTTTCCCCCAGATTTAGAGAAATAAAACTGTAGTTATTATACCCAGAACTTTTTGAAGAGCTGAACTGGCTGTGTTTTCTGCATAGGTCCATGCAGAGTCACTGCAGCATCTGGTCCAGTCACGGCAGGAGGCTGTACAAGAGACCCCATGCAAGGCTGCAGCCAAACAGGCAGAAACTGTACTTCTTGCTACAGATGCAGCTCACCAGATCCGTGAGGTAAGGTCCTGAGTGAAAGGAAAAGCTGTTCTAATTTCAGTATTATTTTGAATGCTTTTTTGTCTCTAGGTTGTTCTCTGTTCAGTGTCATTCTCAGTGCAACTTCTTACCTTCATAATGTGACAAATGATAGGACGTTAAAGGAGCTTTTTTGGCGTCCTTACTTAGAAGTCAGTCAGCAGCCTTAAATCCCTGTTCACTATTCTTATGATCTTCCGGTTAACGAACCGTTAAGAAGTTTCTTCTTCCAGGAGAGATTGATGATAGTGAACACATTGTCTTTAATTTGTAAGAGTTGCACTCCATCAGGGATTGATCCAGTGTCTGTTTCATATGCAAATTAAATTAGAAAAGCAGGGAAATTGCAATCTGGCTTACTTTTGAAGGTAGGAGACCAACAAATAAAATTAAAAAAGGAGTGGCGAGGGTCTTCAGCAGAGCTGTTAACTTGGTACAGAAGTTTTCTTTTTTTGAGTCTCTTTCCATTCTTCTTGTGGTGTACAGAATATTTATTAGTTTTCAGTTTTATAGATCAGTTTATGGGTTTTTGTGCTTGTTCCCTACATGTAGCAGCTGCTTCACATATTGGTAAAAAATACAGTAACCAAAAAATGCTTTTACTTCTTCATAGTTTAGCAATCACAGTAACTGTGGATTAGGGTTATGGGATGGAGTGCAGAAGGCTGATGGGTATCAACATAACTGTTTCTTCACAGCTTATGCACATGCTGGTGCTCAGCAAGGCTGTTTTTATGATAGGTAATGGGACTGCAGAATAATACTGATGTGCTTGTTCTGGGCTTTGCCAAATATGTGAAGTTTAAATCATTTTCGAATGACAAGAATGGGTTATATTAAAGGAGCAGAAAAGGTCAAGCATCTGAGATACAGGTTGTTGATAGCAGTTAGTGAAGTCTTGGATAAAGACAAAGAAACATTTATTTATTTTTTTTAATAGAACCGAAGTGGGTGAAAACCAATTAAGAAACAAGGTAGAAAAAACAGACAGCTTTTATTTGGTGTAGGGTTTTAATCTCTTGTTTTGCTTTAAGTTTGAAATCCCAAGAGTAAGAGGTGCTACCAGAGAGGCTGATGGGGATGAGCTGATCAGTGACGATGGGCTAGCAGAGTAGCTTTTCCATCCATGTTCACAAGTGACTCCTGATACTCAGTTGAACAACCATTTGTTTTAACTGGAATGCAGCAACGGAAATGCTGATGTTTTTGGATGTACACTGTAATTTCTTATGTATAAAGGAATGGAGTTAATTTCTTGCATTGCTTTCAATTAGAAGTTTATCTTATGCAAGAGAGATAATATAGCATACTATTATATAAGTTTGTTTGCTTAGAGTTGACTGTTGTACTAATGAAGGATAAAAGAGCAGGTGATGTATATAAATGATCCAATTTAAAAAATCATTCACTTGTTTTTATAAAATTTTATGCATTACAATTTATTTATACATTAATTGGAGAATTAACGGAGAGACTCAGTATGTGTATTGGAATTTATTCCTACCTTCAAAACCAACCAAAGTTCCCTGCTCTGCAAGAAGCAGAGCTTTGAACAAGAAGAAAAATATTAAATTCTAAAGCTTCTAAAAATTAGTGTTCTCTGCTATGATTTCTGAAGAAGCTCTTATTTCTAGTCAGGTACACAGTGACTGCCATACATTAAAAAGGAGAAATTTATGACTATTTGTTGATTTAATGCTGCCAATTTTAGACCTGGCAGTTTGCATGATATTGGAACTTAAATTTTTGCTTCCTTTAGAATGGAAATAATATTTCTTGCTCTTTGGGCAAGATGCATTTTCAAATGAAAAAGAAATATTGTTTCTGGCATTTGTTGGTTTTTGTTTTTTTTTTTGGTTGGTTGGTTGTTGGGGGTTTTTTAATTAATGGTAATGATAAGTCTGGAATTTTTTTTTTTTACACATGTGGATAGTTCTATTGATCAGAGTTTGGTTAAGTTGATTAGAATGATATGATAAGTAGTATCTTGCATATCTGTAGTTTCATATCAATAATTCCACTCTGAATAAATTGAGTATGTATTTACAGACCAATACGCACCTCCTACAACCAAGATTGATATGTATGTAATTACAAACCATCTCAAAACCACAATAAATGAGTAAATGTTCAATAAATGAGTAAATTGCCTGCAAGAATGACTATTTTCTCTTTCAAAAACATTTTGATGCTGATAAGTACATTGTATTCCTTTTGGTTTTTATTGTACTCAGATGACAGAGTTAGCACGAACACAAATCTCTGATGCTGTCAGTGCTCCAGCTGCTCCAGTGACCGCCTTGTTTGACCACCAGCGGCAGCATCATTCAGAGTTCATGAAACAACTGAGAGCCCGAACTGATACAAACAGGTTTTGCCTAACATTTCACATCTTAGGAAGGGGGAAGTAGAATTTGTTAGGTTTTGCTTCACCTATTCTTGAAGAAAACTTCAAGATGTCATGAGTGAGCATATAAGAAAGAATAATTTAGATGCTATCTTTATGCCCTTAATAGTGTACACCAAAGGTGACATTAACTGGTTCTGTGAAGCTCTGTATAAGTAGAAAAAGATGCTCTAAATGTTTTGTGGCATGTTATAACTAGTCTGAGCTTTAAGTGATCATTTCAGAAATTTTAGCTGTTACTACTTCTAGTAAACTGATGAAAGCTTGTGCAAACTGTATTACTCTTTGGTTTAAGAGAATGCAGATTTACCCAAAACACTTCCCTTTCTCAGGAAATGTGAGTCTGGTGCCATATCACAAGGTAAAGAGGAGAGAGGTGACTCAAAACAGACATACTCACCAATGTTTGACAGTTATTCAGAGTCCTCAAGATCAAAGGTTCATGATCAGAGGTAAGAAGTGTTTAGATTACACGGGAGATTTTTTGCTATAAATAAGAACTAAAGTACAAAGGAATATAAATATATTTGCTTTAATATATTTTTTAAAAAGAGGGAAAGTCAGTATTAAACCTTCAACAGGTAAACCTGTCTTATATTCCAGAGCTTAAAGGTTTACATGCCTACCAGAATTTGCTTTGTCTTTGATTAAAAATCCTACTACACTGTATGTTAGTATCTTCAGTTGTGAATTTGCTGTATTTGTTCTAATTGGATGCTTATCCCTTTACTAACTTAAGAATAATTGAGTTCCACCATCTGCTTTCTCATTAGTAAGAGTTTAGCAAGCAAGTGAAGGGAAATGGTTAGTCCCCTCTGTTGAGCTCTTGTGAGACACTATCTGGAATACAGTGTCCAGTTTTGGGCTCCTTGGTAAAGAGAAGACGTTAACATACTGACACAAGTCTAGGGGTGAACTGCCAAGATGATTAGGAGGCTTGAGTACATGATGTAAAAGAGACGCTGAAGGAGCTGAGCTAACTTAACCAAGAAAAGCAGCTAAGGGGGGAGGAGTCTAGTTGCAGTATCCTAAAGGTGGGTTGTTATGGAACATGAGGCTAAAGGCAATGGTGACATTCTAGAAAGGATAAAATCATTGGGGAAGAAAAAGTGACTCCCTGTGAGAGTGGTCAAACAGTGGAATAGGGGTGAAGGGAGGTTGTGGGATCCTCTGGCCTTGCAGGTGTTCAGAACTTGGATGTGGCCTTGACTTTGGTAGGATGAAATACCTTCAGAAATTGTTGAACTGAGATTATTCTGATTTCTGTGCTGTGGCCTACTTGCATACTAATATTGAATCACCTTTGTAATCTAAAAGTCACTTTAAGTCTGTTTATCTGAGTCTTCTTCCTTGTCCTAAATATTTGCATTTTGTGCCCATCTCATTTTGTTCTGTGAGGTTTTGAAATGGACTAGATCATAGTCTGGAGCATATGTTCTGAAAACGCAGCGCAGGGACCTGTAGAACTGCCTACTCTGTAATGTGCATTGCTTTCTATTCTGTTCTCTGTGTATCTGGCCATTTTGTTAGGGTTTTTGTTTTCACTGCTGCTTTGCGCTGGCTTGAGGTTTTACATGAAGCATGTGCAATGCTGCTTGCCTGAGGTTTAGATTTGACTCATTTCTGGTGTTACTTCTCAGTATCTTGCCTGTGTTTAATACTGGATTTTGGCTTTTTGTTTCCTGTTCACTTACCTGATCTAGTTAAGTCCCATGAATTTTCTCACAGCCCGTCTCTGATCTTGACCAACTGGAATGATTTTGTTCTCTGTAGTTCTTCTAATTAAAACAGTATCACTATCTCGCTTATCCTTTTAAAAACTGTAAGGAAGGATGTTTGCAATGGTTTATCATCAGTACTCATTGCCAGGTAGAGGGTGTGCATACCTACAAACCACTTGCATTCTAAGGTAGAATAAAAATAACAAGTCCTGCTGTCAATCAGCAGCTTGATGAGGCTTGGAATTTTAACATAGCCAAGCTGCATTTTAAAAACAACACCAAAGCCTCCACATACTGATTATTGCTGGGATGTTAATCATGGTATTTACAGTAGTAATGTAATATAAATATTTTGAAATGTGCAAAGTAATTTTTTAAAAAAATTATCTCTCGATAACACAGTAGTACCAGCAGCCGCCAAGAGAGTCCTTCAGTTCCATCTTCTAAGGAGAATGAGAAAAAGCTTTCCCGTCGTGAAAAGATAACTAGCAGTATTGAAGAGCAGGCTCATACTGGTGTGGATGATTCTTTGCCAAGTGATAGTATTTTATCACTGCCAGATGAAAAAGGTTAGCTGTATTGTTTGTATGTGATGAATCTGAAGGTGGTAAGGGGGGAGGGAGCTGCTGTTTCAGAATTAGTTTCTGAAATAAATGAGGGGATGTGTGTGAAGAAAGCGGAGCCCAAAGTGAATTGGTAGCCTCTTAAAGAGGTAACAGAGGATGGCACAGTGAGATGGGAACCTTTGAAATTCTGCATATTGGAGTGATGAAGTCTGTGGGCCGTTCTACTTTCTGCTGTGCTAGCTGTAGCCAGATCTTCACTTGCTGAATATGCAGGCTGAATGCCAAATGTTTTAGCAGACCCAGAAATGTGGTTATATCTGTGTGCAGAAGTCTGTTAGGTCTTTTGAAGCTAGATAACAGTATTTCATTATGTCCTCTAACTCAAGGTCACTCTTTTCTAAACACACATTTTTCTGCATTAGAATAGTTATTTCCCTGTCTTTCTTGTCCCCCCAACTTCACTGAGATGAGACAAAGTAAAACTGCATTCATGGTACATACCTGAGTGTAAAACCACTTCCCTGATTTCTCCCTCAGATTCTGTTTCTGTTGCAACAGAGTATTCCCTGAAATTTGATGAGTCCATGACAGAGGATGAGATTGAGGAAAAGTCTTTTCGGTCTTTGCTGCCCTCTGAGAGTCATCGCAGAAATAACTTGGAGAAGAAACGGGGTAATCGTGATGATTCTGATGAGGAAGTCTCCCCAGAAAAATCAGCTCTGTCATCTATCAAGGTAGGTCAAGCAATCTTAAAGGTAAATTAACTGAACTGAAATGGTTAAGCTGATGAGCTTCAAGTGAACCCTTCTTAGTTGGGTTTGCAAACTCTAGGGTTCTTTTCCATGCTGTGGTTCTTTGAGCATCTTAAAACATAGTTGTATGAATCATGCTGTATGTCACTATCGTACAAGTGCAATGACTTGACTTATGGAACAGTCCATCCAGGCCTCTACCTGTTCTCTTGTGACTTTGGAGAAGAGGAATGACTTTTTGACGTAGGTTATAAAAGCCCAGTGGATTAAGTCTTCCTACTATGCCTATACAGAGCTTGGAAGTACATGAGGATGCTTCATCTCTCTGGCCCAAGAGGGGATATTACAAAACTGTCACACAGCCCAGGGCAGAAAAAGCTGGTCTGAACAAAGCTCAGAAAAAAAAAAACAGCCTTCCTTCTTGTTTTTTGTGTATGTGTATTTGTGTATATGTACACACACATACTCTTTGTAATTGAAAAAAGCCTTGGAATTTCTGTATTATCAAATCATGCCAAATTTGTCTTGCCTTCTAGGACCTAAGCATGCCATTCTCAGGGGGGCAAGATAGTTTCTCTAAATTTACCATGGAGATGGTAAGACAGTACATGAAAGAGGAGGAAATGCGAGCAGCTCATCAGTCCTCACTGCTTCGACTCCGGGAGAAGGCTCTGAAAGAGAAAACCAAGGCTGAATTAGCTTGGCTGGAACACCAGAAGAAGTAAGGCAGCTCTGAATATACACTGTTGCTGACGGACCATTTTCTTGTACTTCCACTTGAATTTTTTTTTTTGTAAGATTTTGTTTCCACTCCTCCCTTACTAAGTATCAATGGTTGAACTAATCTTCTGATATCAGGAATCTATACAAATGTTATTGTCGCTTGGAAAGAACAGAACGCAGTTTGTAAGTATGCTTTGATGTTTACAGTGAGTGCAGTTTCATAACAGAGAATTTCATTGAAACAGTAGAATATCAGATGTTTGTTGTCAGTCAGAGAAGGTAATTCCCAACCATTACTCTACAAGTCTTAATTCAAGAATGATAAAACTGTCAAACAGTTAGACTTTTATTTCCTTTATGTCTATCTGAGGTCATTTTAGTCGACTCAGGCCAAATTTTGTGAATCTGGATGTGTGTTGTACTTAATGATTTGTTTCCAACTTAACATATGCCTTGTCCTGGAATGCTACTTGAAGTACCTAGTGATACTGCTAAGCAGTGGTGGCCAGATTTAATCAGTAATACTTTTCCGTGGTCACTGTCTGCATGATAGTACCATTGTTCACCAGAAGTTTTCTTCCAATTTCTTGTCATTGTGGATTTGACATAGGATTGTGAGGTAGTGACCCAAGTGTCCTTCCTTTTGTCTTTCTCAAATGGTGAGCATGCTACCTCTGCAGAGCTTCTGCCCATTCATGTGAGATCTTGTATTACCTGCACTGGCCTTTTAACTGTGCGTGTCTGACTAAACAGTACAAAATATTCCACTGTAGAGCATGCCAATGATGAAGTACAGGCATATGCTCTTCTGCAGGTTCAGAAACGTAAACTTTGTTTTTACTTTAAAGAGTAAAAGGCTCGTTGTTTAGCACTTTTTTCTTATGTAATTCTTTCTTCCAATCTATTTGCAGACATTTGCGAGACAAGGGAGAAGATGATAAGATGCCTCCTATTAGAAAGAGGCAGCGTGGTCTGCTGCTGAGACTACAGCAGGAAAAGGTAACTGATGCCCTCTAGGAAAATCCTGTTGAAACCCTTGTGTAGCCATCAAATGTTTCAGACACTGTAAGAGCTAAGAACTGAGAAAACTCCATCCCAGGCTTTTGGATAGGAAGCTAGCAGTATTTCTTCCCACTAAGTTTTATTTGCATTTTGGTAGTGTTTAACACATTGTTTTAAAGGATAGTCCTGTATCAGTAATCTTGCTGCTTGAGACTTAGATCTTCTGTTCTTCGCTGCTGAAGTTCAGGCTAGTTACTTCATCATGCAATTGCAGGGATTTTAAACCCATAGCAAGGACACTGTAGCAGCTTTAGAGTGTGTTCTTGAGAGCTGTCTGTCACAGTTCTTATGCTTAATCTTTTATACCTAAAAGGCAGAAATTAAGCGTCTTCAAGAGGCTAACAAGGCTGCTCGGAAGGAGAGACAGCTGATCCTTAAACAGCAGGCGGAAATAGAACGGATCCGTCAGACTACAATGAAACTGCAGGAAAAACTAAAGTCTGCAGGAGAAAACAAGCTGGTAAGTGTTCAGTACAGAAGCTGGAGTCTTCCCTCTTTGGCCATGCAGCTGGTATCTGACTTCAGTGTTTGTAGAAATGGAAAGCTACTAGATTAGACCTATCACTTGGATGTTTTGTCTGCCTCAAATGATCTCATCCTCATTATCTCAGCAATTTTACGTTTAATTTCTTTAAAGGAAATGTTTAAGGAAATGCATTGGGAGAAGTTATAAAATGTTGCAGCTGGGCAGTAGATGATGTTTGTTAATGCTCAAGCTTAACTAATGACTTTGGAAATATCAGGTTTTTTGATGCTTAGATCTCTCAGGCTCTGATTTTATTTGGTTATTTGTCGGACCCCAAAGTACCAGATATAAGTGCTAAACCCAAAACTTGCTGCTTTGTGTGTGTGTTAGTGTCATTACAACTGTTTGTTGCATCTGCGAGCATAGCAAGATGGGATTTTGCTAACTGTCTGCCTCCTCACAAAATTTTGAGGAGACACAAGTTTAATAATAGTGTAGAAAGGACTGGTTTCCTTTTTGGGTAACTGAATTCTGATGGGTTATTTTGTTCTAGATGCAGTTAGGGGAGAACTTAAATTATGGAGAAACAGGGTGTACTAAAAAACTTGGTATCAAATAAAAATGAAGTTGGAAAATGAAGTTAAATCTGCAGGTGGACAGACTTATCTGAAGTAGTATTTGATGTACTCTGGGGAGAAGTAAGCTAAATTGACACAATTTTTTTAAAAAGATGGTGGAGTAACTTTTCTACTTTCAATGTTGATTATTTTTTTTAACACTTAATTGCAGGAATTTCACAGTGAGGATGACATCAAGCAGAGCAATGGTTCTAGCCCGCTTCCAACTGATGCAGAAACACGCAGCCCTTCCCCAATCTCAATCTCCAGCAGCGAGACTAGTAGCATTATGCAGAAACTTAAGAAAATGCGGAGCAGAATGGATGAAAAGTAACTAATTTTCTTTTTTCTTATAGAAAAATGCACTATTTTAATAGAACGAGTTCGTTTGGCCAGTATCTGCACTAACAATAGCCATCAGAAAAATTACAGAGGTTTTGACATCACATGCACTTTGATCTGAGTTACTTTAAAAGTAGTTGATTAGAAGCATTAATAGAACTATATTAATCTTTGAATATAATATTTTAAAGGCTACAATTCTTGTCTGAATACTGAGATTCAAACATTGTTAGCTAGCAGACTGTGTGGTGAAGGTTTTGTTGAAGATTGGTTTTAATGTTCTTTGTACTTAATATAGTTGGTAAAAGCACATCAGTTTAAAATATTTTGATGTTTATACATACAAGGAACTTGAACGGGTTCCAGCGTGATGGTACACCTAGTCAGAGTTCCTCTTGCAATGAGAGACCTGAGGTCAAATAGTCAAAGTAGTGCCTGTATTTTGTATCTCCCCTTTTATTTTAAAGGGAAAAAATATAGGGAGCAAGACTCTGGAATTATTACAGTACGAATTTTTATCTTTAATTGAAGCATAAGTTATAAATAGCAATAGTCTTACGCAAAACCTGCTAACTGAGTTTGAGATCTGGCTCACAGAAAATCATTGAGCTTGTCAGGCACGTGATTTCTACCTTATTATCCAGCTGTTGAATTTCAGTTCTAATTGCATTAAAATCAGCTAGGGATGAATTCTGCAAGTATTTTCTTAATTAATGGAGGTGGTATGTGTGTGACCGAGCAGACAGGCAGTTAATAAGAACTTTTCCTCCTATGTGTTCCACAGGTTGGAATAAAAGTTGAAACCAGTTGTTAGTCTTCAGAGGAAATAATGAGTATATGTGCAGTTCCTGGGTCTGAAAACTAAGACTGAATCTGTTGATTTCACCTGTTTTGAATCAAAAATTGTTTCTGCATCTTTTCAGTGTAGGAATTACTTTGTCTGCACTAAACATCCCAAATACTTTACCAGCATGTGCTCATTAGTTTGAAGCCTTAAATTCTTATTTGAGACTAATCCATTAAAAGTCTGGCCTCTGCTAGTTACCGCAAGGAATAGTCTTTGCTTGAACACTTTTTTTGAGCTTATAACTGAGGTAGGTCACTATATTTTAGTCCATATGTATTTGTATATGATGAAGTATAAACCAGCAGTAGTAATAAGTGAGGATTTGGTGTAAGTAGGATAAAACCAAAAACATGTTCTAGTTACATGGTCTTCATGTTCTTGCCTGAAATGACTGCTATTTTATTCACTCTTCTGATAGGATCTGGTAAACTGAAAAGCCAAAATCACAAATTATTTCAAGTTTCTGAAGCAGCATATTACCAAAACTAAACTCTTGGCATTCCAAGTCATATGAAAACCACCCCATCATTATAGCAGAAAACCCCTTCTCAAAGTATGTTTTGAGGTTGGTAAATGGCTTAAGATGGGGACTTGAAAAGGATGTGCTCTGTAGGCCATGGGTTTCAAGAAATAAAGATTTTTCTTCTGATCCTTTTTTTTTTTTTTGAGCATCTTTATCCTTTTTTTCCACCCAAGTTTCAGCATACAAAATTTCAAATGGTGATGTAGTGTTACAAAACCAAGTTACAGCTTATGAATTTTGAGATTGTATTAATACTGTATTAATACTATAAGAGATGACAAATACACTTTTATATTCAAGACTTCCTATACTTTTTTTACCAAGTAGTGTTTTTGTCAATTTTTAAGTCTTGTTTTCTCTTAAGCAACACTTAGGATTGCAGAAAGAATTACATATTAATAAATAATTAGTCTTATTATATACAAGGGATAGTAGTAGATATGAACTGTGATCTGCTCTTAAAGATATTTTAATCATCAGTCCAAAATATTGCTTACCTGCAGAATACTTTTCAAAAGGTGAATAGCAGGATTTGAGCTGAAACAATTGCTTTTAGGAGAAACAAGTGGAAATTGTGTGTGATGTAATGTATGTGGTCATTTTTTTTTTTTTATGGTTTTGTCTTGGATTGCTGCATATGTTCAAAGGAAGTATTTTCTGTAAACACAAATTATTCTCTAGAATTGTATAGCTTTGGCACACCTTTTGCAGGTATTTTGATAGTGATAGCAGTGCTTATTGATTGAAAAACAGTGCCAACTTGTTATCTTTTTTTCTAATGTCCTTATTTGGAAAACGCATAAGAATTAATATTGGGGTGTAATGATAGGAATCTGCTGTTTAAAAGGAATCAATCAGGTTGTGAGATACAGCAAAAGAAAGAAGCTGAATGACAAGTACGAAACAACTAGAGGAAGGAACTGGGAAAGCCTGCTATGCTGGATTTGCTGTACTCCATACCAAGATGGAAATCCTTTGGCTTTTTTACTTATGAGGCAGCTTTAATATTTCTCTTTTGCAAAAAGGGGAGTGAAAGAGTAGTTCTGTTTTAATTTTAATTAATCAGTCTGTGTAGCCTGCATGTGAACAGGAGCATGCTCTGTCAAAGAGAATTAACCACTTCCCCTTGCTTTCCTTGCATATGCAACTTTAATGATAATCTGTGCAACAGAAGAACTGATTAAATGCTCATTTTCTTTTGCTTTTCCTTAATATGCATCTTACCTTGCGTTGTAGTTAATAGACCTATATGGAGCATGCTATTTTTCTATAAATATGATAATTCATTAGGAATTAGCTTAAAATGGGAATTCTTTAGGAAATACCATTTTAAGCACAGCTGTAAGTTTACGTAGTTTTTCTTTTAAAACAATAGGCATTATCCTTCTGCAGTTAGTACTTCAAATGAAAAAGGCAATATGTGAGTATTCTGTGACCAAGTCTGCACTTTGTTGCAAAAAAACAAAATAGCAGCTGAAAGTTGAATTACAGGCATTTCTCAGACTTTTCCTGGAATTGCTCACGTTTTAAAAATACATTATTTAATCTTTTTTTTTTTTTTTTTCCCTTTCACTGGTGCTTACCTTTGGAGAAGTAATTTTACTGAGGTTTCACCAGGTGAATGAAAATGTGTTTTAAGATTCAGATTAGCAAAGTTGTTCATATCGCAAAACCAGCATGCTATTTGACGCTAATAATATACTCCATTGGTGGTTAGAATAGCAGGAGTTGCAAAAAGATCAGGTTGAGGCATGTTAACTGGTGCGTGTGGAATTCTGCATCAAAGCAATACAACTCCTTCCAAAATATAAAGAAAACTACAGCGGTGTGAAAGTGGCTTGCCATTAATTAACAGAAAATGAAGTGTTGTAAGTGTATGTGTTCTATTACCTTCTGCATAACAGTGTATAGTTTTTCTACTTCAGATGTTGGGTAATAACTATACAATGTTAAATGCAAATAATTTTAAAGTTCTTTGCTAGATGCTATCCTTTGCTCGTTCTTTCTGCCTTTTTTGCTATCTTAGTTTTAAACTCTTCCTCCTTATTTTGTAGACACTGCTCTCCTGTTCACTACTTCTTCTCTGTCTTTACGTCTCACCACTGGGCCTCTCTCAGTGTCTGTTTTCCCAACCTACACCCCAAATTCCAGCTGTATATCTACAACCAATTGGTCAGGTAACTGTATCTTTCTCAAGTGATAGACTCTTTGATAGAGCATGCTCTGTTCAGTCCTAGAAAGTCAAGAGGTTCTTCATCAGTGAATGTTTTTGACACTTTCCTCACTGTTTCCAGATCTTAATGAATGATGTAGACATGGGGGTTGGGGGTACCCTCAGCAAGTTTGTGAATGACACCCAGCTGAGTGGTGCAGTTGATTCATTAGAGGGAAGGGATGCCATCCAGAGAGCCCTTGACAGGCTTGAGGAGTGGGCCAGTGTGAACTTCATGAAGGTCAACAAAGCCAAATGTAAGGTCCTGCACTTAGGTCAGGGCAGTCTCCGGTATCAGTGCAGACTGGGTGATAAATGGATTGAGAGCAGCCCTGCAGAGGAGGACTTGAGGATGCTGGTGGACAAAAATTGGAGATGAGCTGGCAACGTGCACTTGCAGCCCAGAAAGCCGAATGTAACCTGGGCTTGCATCAAAAGAAGCATGGCCAGCAGGTCGAGGGAGGTGATGCTCCCCTTCTACTCTGCTCTCATGAGACCCCATCTGGAGTACTGTGCCCAGTTCTGGGGCTCCCAGTATAAGAAAGACATGGACCTGTTAGAGTGAGTCCAGAGGAGGGCCACAAAAATTATCAGAGGGCTGGAACACCTCTGCTATAAAGAAAGGCCAAGAGAGTTGGGGTTGTTCAGCCTGGAGAAGAGAAGGCTCTGATGAGACCTTATTGTGGCTTTTCAATATATAAAGTGGGCTTATAAGGAAAATGGAGAGAGGCTTTTTACCGGGGACTGTAGAGGTAGGACAACAGGCAACGGTTTTAGACTGAGAGGGTAGATCTACATTAAATATAAGGAAGAAATTTTTTACAGTGAGGGTGGTGAGACACTGGAACAGGTTGTCCAGAGAAGTTGGGGATGTCCCATCCCTGGAAGTGTTCAAGGTCAGGCTGGACGTGGCTTTGAACAACCTGATCTAGTGGGAGGTGTCCCAGCCCATGGCAGAGGGGTTGGACTAGATGTTCATTAAGGTCCCTTCCAACCCAAGCCATTCTATGATTCTAATCTCTTATTCCTGCTGTGTTCTGAGTGGCATACAGACGGTTCACTTTGCTCCCACTGTCTGGTCACTACTTATAGCTGCTGAAACTGTGTAGTTTGGGCTTAAAGTCAGTATACCTTGATGTACAAGTACAGGTTAGAGCACCAGGTTAATGCTTCTGGGTTGATATTTGGAATGGATGGATAAAATGTCTGATGTTAGCACCAGAGAAATAGCTAGACTTTGAAATCATGCTGGTGTAATCTGAGTGCTGCTGCTTCCTCTTTGCTCCCCCAGATTTCCAGCTTCATAGATGCCAGATGTGGTTTTGCCTTTTTTTTTTTTTTTTTTTTTTTTTCCTTCTGTGAAGCTGCCTCTGCTTTTAAGGATAAGCATGTACCCTTGGTGTTGCAACTGGAACCCTCTAGACTGTAGTAAATATTAAGGCAATATGTGTGCTACCTTGCGGCTCTGACCTTTTAAACCCCAGGGTTATAAAAGGATCTGCATCTTTAGCCATGCTACTTTAATCATCCTCTTCTTATAGGTTGAATGTTGGAACCCTCATTTTCTCCTATGACTTTTTTTGACTTACCTTTCTTATTAAGTAGTCTTTGTGTGGTGATTAGTTTCATGGTCATTTAGTTAATTCTCCTCCTGTTTGTGGTCTTCTAGGTTAATTCATTTGACATCTGCTTTTAAGGAGTCTTCTTTTGAATCCATTTATTTCAGTCTTTCTCTTATATTTTATTTCAACTGGACTTGCCTCCCTCAAGATCCAGTAAACTGAAGATCCAGACATTCTGATGAAATCGAAGTGGGTGAAGGAAGAAGTTGCCTTTTGCATTGAGGTCATTGTAATAATGACCTCCATAGCAAGTTCCAAATACATGATCTGCTAGACTAATTGGAACTGATGTGTGTCTGAAAGTAAGAGTTGATAAATCTGATAGTGCTGGTGAAAGACACAACATAAGCATGACTGTCCACATCATGTCTGAAATGCAGTTCCTGTTGGTAGTCTAGTTTCTTAATGTTATTCATCTATTGGTTTTGGCTAAGACTAGAGGATGTTTGACGTTTGTGTATAGAAAGTAATAAAGTAATGCACAAAATCATGGAATCTGTCAGCTTGAAGGTGGCAGGTGTTCCAGAGACTCTGAGGTGCTTCTATTTTTCACCTGCCCTTGTTTTGACCGTAGGAAAGATGATTGTGGGCATGCCTTACTGGCTTTTGAAACTTTTGTCTTCACATCATAACTTGTCTACCTTACCTGAATTTATCTTAGAGGAGGACTTATCTGAATCTTAACCTTTCTGATCAACTGCCAGCTCACTTTTCCAGGGAACAGAATGATTGCTAAGTGAGCAAACAAGAAATGTCCCTTAGCAGACGAGACGTGCAGATTAGCCAGTTGGTCATTCCAGTCTCTGTAAATAAAAGGCTTTTTGAAACATGAGAGATTAAAAAGCACAAATGAAATCTTTATGTGCTTTGCAGCTTAAAAACTTTGATGCTAAGTGTTTGGGATGGCTTGAAAATCACAAATAAAGGCATTTGCAAAGCAAAATATCACAAGTCTTTGAAGACTGCCTTTTTAGGCACCACACCTTCTGTACCAATGACGAACTCTTTGCTCTAGCTGGCAAACCATGCATTTTCTACAGAGTGATTCTGTGACATCTTCAAAATTTCAGTGTAGGAGATGAATGGATTGATGGTACACTCTTCTCTAGACTTGACGTGTCAGAGGAAGTGTGGGCACTTGATGTTGAACTTGCTTCTATTTACTATCTTAAAGGTTAAATGTTGTGGTCTTGGTTACTTCAATGTTTAGAAATAAGACCAGAGATACTGTTGTTCAGGAACTGACACAGAGAACTAGTATATGCATACAAACCTATTCATACCTACAAAGTTCTCTAAGAACTTCCCCATTTCTGAAGTTTCATGGATCACTTAAGAAATCTTTGTCAGAAAGAAAAAAAAAATGCTAATTTTCAGCATGATCTTTACTTTTTATCTACTCTTAAGCTAGCAGCCAGATCTGTTGGTAGCTGGGAAAAACAGTCCTGCATCCTTATTTTCTTAATGCTGTCAGCTGACAATTAACATTCCAAGTGTCCATATCCATTCCAAGTGTCCAACAATCCATAGAGATGATTCTTAAAGGAAGAAGGATAAAAGTTCCAGTAATTCAGGAGAGCTATTAATACAGGATCACCTTCTCTCGTAATTATGTATTTGGAAAGAACTGTGGGGCAACTGGGGTTACAAGTTTTCTGTCATTGGGATTGGCAAAAACAAAGATTCATTTTTCAAACAGTTACTGCTTTCTTGAGGGTTCCAGTTTAATACCACAGGTACTTTTCACGTCCTGAAATTCGGAATTTATCCTGTTCATTTTAGTGAATAATTAGTAGCACTTTTAATCATCTTTGAAGATCTTTAAAATGTAAGCAATGCATTTACAGTATGTTGTATACTTTACTTATAGCAAAGGAAAAAAAACTCTTGTCTACTTGTTTGGGATTTTTTTCAGCAGCACATCAGAAGTCTAGGAGATAGTAGTTAGTGTGGATATTATCCTAGGAAACAATTTGAAAAGCTAAAATTCTGGGAATTGTGGCAATAGAGCATCTGGCTATCGGGGTCTTTGAGTGTGGTTGGCTGTTTTCCCATTATCTTCTGCTCTGTCAGGTTCCTAACTAAGCGAGAACAGAAGCTGATGCAGCGTCGACAACACGCTGAAGAATTGTTGGAGTGGAAACGCCGCCTGGATGCAGAGGAAGCAGAAATACGGCGGATAGAAAAGCAGGCTCTAGCTGCCTGGGACAAAGAGCTGCTCAAAACCAAAATAGCCAAGAAAGACCTGGGGGATCAGAGAACTGAGCCAAAAGGTAGTAGGAAGTTGGGGGAACTCATGCAAATGACAAGAGTAAAACATAATGTGACACAATAGTTGCTTAGGTTCATACTTCCTTTCTTTTTTTTTGATGCTGCTGTGGTGG
Source organism: Burhinus oedicnemus (assembly GCA_008921705.1). Lineage (NCBI taxonomy): Eukaryota > Metazoa > Chordata > Aves > Charadriiformes > Burhinidae > Burhinus > Burhinus oedicnemus. The sequence continues at coordinate 556,245 of VFFE01006398.1, read as the reverse complement.
TGGTTCTTCTCTGGGCACTCTTATCATCTCAATTTCTGCAGTCTTTACCGTCTTGCCTTATTCTTTTAGCCCTATTTTACACCTTAGTTATATGTGTATTCCTCCTTTGCTGTGTATCTTCTCAAGTAAGCAGTGCAGCATAGACTCATCAGATGGTTCCACATACAATTTAAACTATATTTCTGTCTTTTCAAAACAAAAATACTGCATGATCTTTTGCTGATGTTCTTCTGAAAATAGTGTGTTAAAGCCATTTTCCCCTGTAGTGCTCTTTGAGTGTCTATCCTGTTAGCCTTATTACTATTTGTGAGGATGGCTCTTATCGAGGGCTGCTTTCCCCTTGTCTGCATTTTCAAAAAACTGAAAACATTTTTTTCTTCCCTGTGTTATTAATGCAGTACAACTGTTTGAAATCTGCAACTGTGCTAAAGTGTGCTAGGATGTAGTTAGTATAAATGATGCTATTGTGAGGAAAAATAAGTTCCCAGATGTTGGGAGCTACAGCTTCACTGTTTTGTCTTAAGTGGACTATACTTTCAGCATGAAGCACAGAAAACTGGATTGCAGTGGGAGAAAATAATGAAACTGCAGGGATTGTTCTAGAAATAATTCACTTTCCTTTTTTTCCCCACTTTGCGGAAAGCAAGCAGCACGTCCTTCGAATGTGCAAAGGGAATTCAGAATTAGGCCCTATTATACTTGTTGCTGAAAAATCATGTGGATTTTAGGCATTGTAAGACATTTTAAAGATTATATATGTATGAGTCAGTAAGTTCCAATGAACAAAAATTCAGCATGAATGCTGAATTCTCATGAACAGATGAGAAAATACACTTGCTTTCTATTAATTATATCTAGCAGTAAGCATTGGAGCACAGCCGTGCTTCAGAATTGCGTCTCCCCCAGCCTTTGCTCAAATATTGAGTAGTCCTGCATGGCTGCTTCAGTAATGCTGTGACTCCTGTGGAATTTAGTAAACAGGAATATTGAAAACCCAACTTATTATTTTACTTGCTGCCAGTTGAGACACTCATGATGAAATCATAACATTAAAATGTTTTCTGCAGCTACTGTAAAGGAAGCAATCAATTCTAAATTCAAGATCTGGCTTGCAGATTATATGCTCTTCCATGACTTCTTCAGACTAATAGTGACTCTTGCTGGGGTATGGTCAACTGGAAGGACAGGTTTCCCTAATAATCTTTTTTGTGTGTGTTGTCTGGAAAATGTTAGAATATCCTGAAAACCTCTTTATTTTAGACATTCAGCAAACACTAAGAATGTTTGGCAGTCTTAAATCATAGTTCTCTGGTAAACATGCTTGTTCTTACCAAGTATTCCACCCTTGGTGCCCAGGTCAGTGAAATAACACAATTTGATGTGTATTGGTAGCAGTTACTACTTTATATGCAGGCAGCAGTACCTCTGAAAGCATGTAAGTCAGTGCGAGTTCTTACACGTTTTGTTTTTTCTCTCATTATTCAATCTCAGAAACGGCTAGCGAAGAAGAGTCTCCAGTGCCTTCTTGCTCTCATCTAAACAGTGAAAGCTCTATCCCCGAAGATCTTGGCAGTCTAGCTGCTGAGTCTGTCCCGTCAGAGACTATGGGCCGTGGACAGCCAGAAAACCCAGATCAGAGTACAGCTAATGAAGAAATGGTTTATTCTGAAGAGTTCAAGTCCTCTACCTCACCTGGCAAACTTGTGAGTGAGCTTTTTATGCTATATATATTCTTACACTTGTAAAAGGCTATCAGAAAAGTAGTAAGTGTAGCTATCCCAGCTGTCAAAGCAGAGATTAAACTATTCTTTGTGTTTGCAATACTGTTTTACATTGTTGTGAATAAACATTGTGTTCAGATATGTTCTTTGAAGTCTTGAGGAAAAATTGCTTCAGCACAGAGTTTAGATATTTTTAAACTTGTGCGTAGTCTTGCAAAGTGTTTTGCGTATGTCACGTAGGTATGCAGTATTAAGTGGTGGAACACTGACCCAGTTTACCAGTGTGAATTAGCTGTAGGCTAGCTTGTTACCATTGTATAAATTCTTTGAGGCCATGGAAACTTTGCTCTGTTTTTCCACTTTGCTTTATTTGTATATTATTGTATCCCAAAGTATAGCTATAGGATGAAGAAACAGAGCTGTAACCTCATGCACAGCCCTTGCGGTTTCAGATTACGTCTGCTTGCTAGCTAATTCTGCTTTATTGTTCTGTAACTGTATTGTTCGGTAACTATTATTTCTGCTTGGTTTATAATTTTGTTAAGTTTCATCCTGAAAACTTTGCCCTGTGCTCAATGGGACAGAAAATGCAGTGTCTGTGGGGTAAAAGAACTGCTCATTGAGACTTACTACAAATACTTTCTTGGGAAGTTTGCTGAGAAGATAGTGAGGTAAAATGTCTAATACATGCCATTGGTTATGTTCAAGGTGTGTAAAAGGTTTGTGGTATAATGTTGAAGCAGTAAGCAGCGTTTTGGAAGAACGTTTGCACTTTTTGCCTGGTCTCACAGCAGTAGTGCTCTGTTGTTTTACTGATTTAGATTGTCATCTTGCACTCTTTACATGGAATGGTCCTTTTGATTTCACAAAGGTATTTATTAGGAGTTCCTATCGCTGTGGTTGTTACCAAATAAGATGACATAAACTGTATTGAACACCTGTGAGTCAGAACCATGTCACTTAGGTGGTAATAGAGTAGTCTAAGCAGATTTACTGAAATCTAGGCTTAAAGTAAGCAGTCAGCTATTGCTGCTCTTGGTATTTTTGTTTTATTGTCTAGCAAACTAAGATTAAATACTTCTTAAGATAGCTGGATAGGTACCACTGCTTATGAGATGCTCTCTAGTCATGCTGTTCTTCCCTTGTAACTAGCTCCTCATGACAATGATCTCCTACTTTCAAACTGAGCTTTACAAGCAATTACTTATTTGTCTTTTTCTCCTCCCATAGTCTCCTCCCAAGAGCAGCATATCTGTATCAAAGCAAGATTCCAGCAAAGGTAGCCATAGAACTGGAGGACAGCTACGTTCACCTGTGAAGTCTCATCAGATATCTCACAACTGGTCTGATGAATCTTTATCTATGACACAGTCAGGTAAGTGTAATGCCTGCTTAAGTTTAAATTGCTTTTTCAAAGCTTTTCCTTTTAGCAGGTAAACTTGAAATGAAGACATAGATGTGGGGAGGCAGACAGAAATTCCTGGAAATTGCCAAGGTTTGGGGTTTTGTGAGAGTATTTTCCCGTGATGTAATTTGATCACTTCAGCTTAAGGAGGTCTTAATGTAAGAAGGTCTATATATTATCTCTTCTTTTAGAAAGTAACATAGGTTCCTGCAAACAGGTATGAAGAAGATAAGAGTCAATAGTTAAGGTAGTCCTAGAATTTAAACATACTAAGGTTAGCTGTGCTTTTAACAGGTGACACTTCTCCACCACTTATGTTGTAAGAAAGCAAAATATGGTTCAGCAGCATGAACGTGATTGTCCTCCTTCTGAATACAACCTGGCTCCATAAGCAGCATAGCTCTGTTATCGTGGCAGTATGAGTGAGCCGGTTGGACCTGCAGTGGCATGTGCAGAACAAATGGATACTTCAGGACATATGTTTTTATTTTCGGAGGAGGGTTTGAACTGTGTGCAGTAAAATAGGGCCTAAGATTGTATTTTGAGCTATGAAATACAAGATCTACTGTGTGGACTCTTTATCACAGGTCTTTTATCCAGTATCCAAGCTGACTACCAGTAAATGCTGAGGGAGAGAGTATTAGAAGTGAACTGGTACAGAGCGGTCCTTTCCCTGGTGTGCTCTCACAGTCTGTTAGTCACATGGATTGCAGGACTTCCTGAGCCATCATTCAGTGGGTCACCGTCATCAGCTCTGTTAAGCTGTGAAATCTGTTTTGAACCTTTCTGTGCTTTTAGTCTCCTGAAATGTCTTGTATTCCACAGTGCAGTTGATAAAGCATCATAAAATACTTCTTAACAAATGAGATGCCATTTTCCAGCTTGTTTTTTTTAAATTCCCTAACTGCTCAGTAAGTCTTCAGTGGAAAAAGAATTAAGTGGTTCTATTGTATGTACTGGCTGTTGTTTGTGATAGGTGGATAACTTAATGGCGTGCGTACGTATCCAGTCTTTGGTACTTGATGTAACGAGCTTAATAATCTTTTATGTTGGGGTTTTTTTGGTTAATATGTATGTAAGTGCAATAGAAACAGTAATTTTGAGGCAGCTGTTCTCCTGCTGGATAGAGAAATGAATATGTAACACCTAGATATTTGCACTGAGTAATTTGTATTGGGATTCTGTCTGAGAGCAGTTTCCAATATAGTGAAGTATTCAGCAACTTGATAAAGTTATTTTCAAGTTCTGACTGAGAAACCACATAAGGAAGCTGTTATGAAAAGTAGAGCAGGCAACAGTGATTATGAAAATAAACTTTTTAAAAATAAAGTATTTGATTTCAAATGCTGAAGAATGGTATAAGAGGTGGGAAGTCCATCAAGATGGTGCTGGTTTCACAATAAATCATTCCATCGTAAAGAGACAAATCTTCCAAGCTGCTGAGTCGTCATGAAGTCATTGCTATGTAAGTCCGATGCATGTGTACGCAAGATCGTCAAAGATGAAAGCATGTGCAGATCTTTCCCTTATGAGTTGATCAAGAAAAGCTATAATTATATACTGGTCACTTACTATTCAGGAGGAGTTGTTAATTACAGTGGCATCATAAAGTACTCCTGATTAGCAAATGAGATTCCATTGGTTTTGTGCTGTGTTGTTGTGGGGGTTTTTTAAATTCTCTAAATGGTTAACAACAGTTGTTAATGGAAAAGAATACAGTAGTTTGATTGTATTTGCTGGCTGTTGTTGATGATGAAATCCTTCATTATGGTGGTTTGTTGTCTTGAGAAATGAGATTGATTACCAAAATGTCCAGCCGTTCCTGCTAGCTGACCAAATAATACTGGTGACTTACTTTCTAGGATGTTCAGTAAAGCAATTGGCTCATGAGCATCCAAGTCTTTTGGTCCAGAAAACATTATAGGTAATATTGAGTGTTAGAAAAGCAAACCAGCCAAGATCCTTCTCTTAAGAGCTGCAGCTGCTGCTCTAGAAGGGGAAGAGGGACATTAGCCACAGGGAAGAGCTCCAGTAAGACTATGTCAGCTAAATATTTTGAAGAGTTTTTGATACTTAGTTGTAGTAGCACCAATCTGGGACAAGGATCTTGTTTTGCACTATGTTGGTATACATTAGAAACAAGTGGATATAATCCAGTGGATGGAAAAGAATGATTAATGAGACGCTGAGGCAGTCTCTCTATAAAGTCTGAGAGACTAAGAGTTTGTTACAGCAGAAATAATGAAAGTAGCAGAGTTACTGGTAGAATGGGGTTATCGTGCAGAGAATGGATCTAAGTATCTGGGGACAGTGTCCCAAGGGAAAAGAGGTAAAACATCGTCAGAAGGACTGGGAGACCAGGTTGCAGGGGGTTCTGGGGATAGACAGGAATGGAGGAGATCTTATTAAAATTACTAAGGATAATGATTAAGAAAAAAATTGTTCAGGTGGAAGATATCTACAGCCTGTAATGGCATCATAGGAAGGTCTGTAAGATTGAACTTGGAGCAAAGACATGCCAAGTAACTTTGTATAAGCTGAAGTCCACCATGAGTAGTCCACCATGTGGACTAAGCTAACACTACCCCCATTCACGCTGAAAAAATTGTCATCCTGAGGCCTGACAACAGTGAAAATCTCCGCATTGTTCAAATTGACTTTTCCTTCCAACTGTTGACCAGTCAGCTCTCCATTTCATACATGTATTTAATCTAGGTGGTAGGAAATCTAAATGGGCCGGAAACCTAAACTGCTTTTGGAGTCCACTGTTACAAGTGAAATTCTCATCAATGAAGCGTACCTTGTAGCTTGAAACTGTATGTCATGATTGTAAACAAGTATTTCAGATATATATTCATCTTTGAGTTGTCATATTTTTAAATACATCAGAAAAAAACTAATTTCTGCAACAGCTGACATGATAAACAGTTAATGAAGTAGCAGCATAAACATGTGTGGTTGCCGTGAACAAGTTTGGTAACAAATTACTGTATGTATTGGAGCCTTTCTCTTCTAAATTAAATAAGATGCAACACTTTTGCATATGTTATATAGTAGTGTTGTGAATCTGAGATCCCACTATGAGTCTTATGTTAAGATTAACATGTTGATGTTAAATTCTTTTCTATTTTGCTTGGACCATATTTTGTATTTACTAAATGACTGTTCATTGCTTTGCATTGAACTGTTTTGTGAGGTGCAAGCCTAGAAAGACTAAAACTAACCTTTTTCAGAAACCACATCTGATCAAAGCGACATTGAAGGACGGATCAGGGCCCTGAAGGATGAACTACGGAAAAGGAAGTCTGTGGTTTACCAGCTGAAAAAGGAACAGAAAAAGAGACAAAAGGAGAGACTGAAGGCCCAGGAAGCCAGTCTGATCAAACAACTGGAGGTTAGGAACAGTAGGAAGGAGGGTGAAGTAAAAGATTGTTAGCCTTGGATAAATCATTATGGTATGGATGTTGTTGGCAGAATATTGTATCAGCAGCTGTGAAAGACACATTATTGTGATAGAAGTGTAATTGTGTTCTGGCTATTTAACTGTTTTCAATGATGAACTAGAGCCTTGAGGCAAAAATGCCATTCCCTTTTAAAATGTGTATCTTCAGTGGATTACTAGCAGTGTTCAGGGAACTTATGTATGTTTATACACATTAGTACCCTAGCTTGGATTAAAGAGTGATGCTCACATAATTTGTTTTTGAAAGTAAAGTATTAAAATTGCTAGGATTCACAACTGTAGAGGTTTAGGAAGTTAAATAGATTGCTTTACAGAGAAACTGAGTGTATCCGTTATTCATTTAATAGGTTTTGATTGCTGAATTATAGTTACGGTTTAGTAGACTAACAGCCATAAGTGTTTTCCATGTGCAGTCGTATGATGAGTTTATCAAGAAGACTGAAGCAGAGCTGAGCCAAGATCTGGAGGCATCACCCACAGCCAAGCCTCAGATTAAAACTCCATCCTCAGCTGCTGCTGAAAAACCTAAGATCAAGGCACCGCCGCTTCATAGGTAACTGGGATTTCTTTTGAGGTTATTCTGAAACTGTGGTAAACACTGTTTTAGCAGAAACCATGAGTGCAAGGAAGGCTGGTAACTGTTCTTCCTCAAAGCGCTGGACAGTGCCAATATCCTGTTGACCTATTTCCTGGTCTCATCAGACCCATAACATATAAGATGTACAGTCCTTGTAATCATATGCATCTCACTTTTATCCTGCCCAGCGTTTCAGGTCCTATTTTCAAGTTGTTTCTGAACAATAATTCTCAATTGTGTAAGAATTATGCCAAATCGTTGCATGGATTACAGACCTGAAGGAATTTTTTCCTGTTTTGGTCACTCATTATGCCTGCTGCAGTGAGGCAAACGATTCATCTTTGCAACTTAAATCTGGTTTAGATCTTAGGTTTTAAAGGGTAGAGAATTCAACTGATTTCTGCACTTCCTACTGTATTTTTAAGTGTTTTGTTTTCTCCAGCAGATGGTGCAATTTTAGTGCCTTCAAGTTAAAAAAAAAAAAAAGAAAAAAAAAAGAAAAAATATTTTCTTTTTTTTTTTTGGCTGCAAAAAAGGCTAAAGTTTGATTAGTCTCTTTAAAAATGACTTTCCAGGACTTGCCAAACTCTCCTCTCTGTCCCCATTCCTATTTTCGAAGGTCACAGTTTGTTGACAGAGCAAACTGTTTATGTTATCATTGGTGTGGTATTATAATTATAGATGCTTGTATTTCCATTTTTATCTATTAAAAAAAACGTAAAACAACATACTGTGGTGTAACCATGATTCATGCAATTTGATTTCTCAAATTTAGGCCTGAGACAGCTAAAAACTGGAAATCACTGGCTGAATCAGAGCGATCCAGAACATCTTTGGAATCTATTTCAGAACATGCAGGTGTGTAACTGGAAGAATGTGTACTATAGATGAAGATCTTGAAGACTGACTGCTTTAAAATTCTTTAATCTGTTCTGTCTTGAATCAAGGAGATTTTAAGAGGGGATGCAGACTTCATAAAACCATAATGATCAAGCTTATGCTGTTTCCTGTATATTCAGTATTTAGTTTTACTCTTGCTGAGGTTTGTGTGAAACCATAATTAAGTGACAACCTTTTTCCTTTCTTTTGTTTCTTCTTCCTTTATCACTTGAGGAAAGAAAATAATGAAGATACTTTTCAGTGTTTTGTTATTGAACATTATCTAATCATTATCTACCATTCTAATCTTGGTTGTATTTGCAGCTTGCAAACAAATAACTGAGCCCTTACCTTGCACTCAGTATTGTATGGTGTTATGAAATACTGGTACAAGGAACAGAATCCAAAAGAAAGCTTTAAAACACTGGAACTGAAAGAATGTTGCTCGTGTTCATAGGACAGCTAGAAATACATGTTTCCAAGGAACCAGTTTGTTATCTTTTAGTATAGAAGCCTTGATGTTAATTTTGTTGCCTGTGGTTGCATTTTTCCATAAAACAATGCAGGCTATATAATCTGCTGTAATTCCCTTTTTATTTTCCTTCAAGATGCTGTGTCATCAAGAACTGAGAGATCTGTGTCTGTGCACACCAAGAAGGTGGCTGTGACAGATGTTCATGCAGAAGGACCTTCTGGAACATCATCTTCTGTTTTAATGTCACCAAGGAGTTCCAGAGCAGGATCTGGTGATTCCTTAGATAATGTACCCTCATCATCACTTCTCAAAGACGTGAAAGACATTAGCAGAATATTCCATGGGTCAATGAACAACGTGGTAAAAGCATCCAATGATGAGGCTGCCTTGAGTCATAAATCTGAGATACAGGAAGACTTGGAATACATAAAGTCCGAGGAATATGAAACTGAAGGTTCTCATGTTAAGCCTTTGGAGAGTTCTGATGTTTTGTTGACATTAGATAAAGAACAGGAGAGCTCATTGGACATCCTTGCAAAGAAAGTCCTCCATTCTGAAAACGAACACTCTCAGAAGGAGCTCTTTGGTTTGGTTGTGGCAAGTCTTCATGGTACGGAAGAAGTCTTAGAACAAAGACCAGCAGATAAAGATGCTGTAACTGGCCCAAGTGTAGAAGAGTATTCTCGCAGATCAGCAGAGGAAAAAGGTTATCTGCTTTCAGAAAAACTCTTTAGTCAAAAGGAGCCATCATACTTTGAAGACTTTGAAGAATCCTCCTCCAGAAAACAAGCATCAGTTGAAGAAACGCTTCCTGGGCAATGTTACAAAGATGACTTTGAAGCATCTCTTCTCTCTCCTGATGGGGATGCTCAGTCACCGACAGAGCACTCACAGCACACACAAACCAGCAGAAGTAGATCCACCAGCCTTGGCAGTGATGGCGAAATCAGTGAGTACCTCAGTGACAGGTCTTTCTCTCTCTCGAGCAGCATGCATTCAGAGAGGCTATTAGAACTTAAGTCCCCAACAGAACTTATAAAAAATACTGAACGCAGAGATGTGGAGCTGGAACAGGCCCCTACCGAATCACCACTGTGGGCCTCTGTTTCGATCACAGAAGAAACAGATAGTTTGCCAAATTTCAACATTGGTGATAGAGTACTTGTGAGTAAAGTCCAGCCTGGAACGTTGCGATTCAAAGGTCTGACTAAGTTTGCTAAAGGGTTTTGGGCTGGCGTGGAGTTGGATAAACCTGAAGGGAACAATAATGGAACTTACGATGGTATTAAATATTTTGATTGCAAAGAAAAGCATGGTATTTTTGCTCCTCCTCAAAAAATCTCTCACATTACAGAAAGTATTGGTAGCCATTTAGACACAAATAAGGATGAAGACTCATTCTTCGATGATAGACTGGAGAAGCAACACAAAGCTGAACAGAAAGACAGAGGAAGTTCCAAAACTGACAAAGAGGATGAAAACCAGAGCAGAGATGCAACAGAGAACTATTCCCAGGATAAAGCTCCTGCAGACGCAGCTGTTTCAGAAGCCTCAGCTGGGGAAAGGGTTGATGAGGAGTTGTCTTCTAAAGTAAACAGCGTAAAGGAGATTTCTGTAGCTACTGAATCACTTGCCCAAGAACAGTCAGTGGTGGATTATCTGAAGCATGCTGTAAAAGAGGAGGCGAGCCTTGCTCCTTTCATTTCTGGTGTTGTGGATGAGATTTCCACTGTTCAGTTGGATGACATCTCGGATTTCCTTTCTGAAAAACTGGAGAGGCAGAAGACACTGGGGGAAGAATGTGCTGAAAAGTTAGATGATCTCTCTCCTGGAGTTGTGGAGAAGCCTGCAACTCCACTTCTGGATTTGCTGACAAAAGAAAAGAATCAGTTAGAAGCCCAGCTTAGACTACCACTTAGAGAGGAAGAAAAGTCAAAAGAACAACTGGAAAAGGTCAGTTTGCTGACAGACAGTCTACTTAAAGATTTTGTGAAAGACACGGTCAATCAGTTACAGCAAATAAAGAAGATCAGGAATGAGAAAATCCAGCTCAGCAACCAGGGGCTCTGTGATGTGAAGGTGGAATCCAGTACCCCATCCCAGCAGGTAGAAAGCCAGATTCCCAATGGACTGAATAACTTTTTTCTAAGTTCCGATTTGGAAGATGAAAGAGAAGAACTTTCCTCTCCAGATATGTGTCCCAGACCAGTGAGTAACACACATCTTGCACTGATTTTAAGAGTCGATTGTTCCTTTGATGGTGATTGAATCTGAGGAATGCTGAGTGGCACCAGTTTGTTTTCTCCCAAGTTCTGTTTGGTGATTGCCTGTATGTATGTCTTTTACATGTGTTCTTGTGTATCCCAGTTCACGGGTTGTTTTGGTAGCCCTGCAGGCTGAAAGACACGTTTTGGCACATGAAAGTGAAAAATACTTCATTTAGGTTGCATTTTGCCTACGTGTTCAATTTGTATTTAATCCTTGCCCTCAGTTTTTATTCTAAAAATGGCAAAATACAATAGACTGTAAACTTACCTCTGTCTATTCGTGGTATGAAATAAGCATCCTTGAACATAATTAGTTGCTGTGGAGGTCATTAAGGTGTCAGACTGCTCTATCCACTGGACTAATATATCATGAGTAGTGGAAGTTCAAGCTTCCTTGGAACAACCGTTAATGATACAGATAGAGGACTGGGCCTTTCTGCTGAAGAGCCCAGTAAACTTGTCTGCTTTGCCATTGATCTCAATATATTATCATCACAGAAAGCTTCATCCCATTTCACCAGTGTGAGCACTGCTCAGTCACTAAAACAGCCATCATCTGCTAAAAGCTTTTAGGCTGTTGATTTAGATTGGAGACTGCTGGTAAGTGAAGTGAAAAGTTGTATGTCACATTATCAGTTTTTAAACCACTCAGCCTTTCATAAACAGTTGAACATTAGGACAGACAGTGGGCAGGACACGGTCTTTTAAGCTCTGTAGGAATCCTCTGAAAGCATTCATCAGGAGTGGTAGAAACCCCAGGTATTTGAATCAAAACATTTATAATTTTACTGTGGGCTATTTATTATTTTTCTGAGTATTTGTGCATATATTTCCAGTTACATCAGTAGAGCATTACAAATGTAAGTTGAGTTAGACAAGTGTGACACTGCTTTTGTATTTACTCTGTGGCTCTTATTTCACAGGAGAGTCCAGTGTTTGGTGCCAGTGGTCAGGAAGAGCTTGCCAAGAGACTGGCAGAGCTGGAGCTCAATCGGGAGTTCCTGAGTGTGCTGGGAGATGATCAAGACTGGTTTGATGAGGACTATGGCCTGAGTTCCCATAAGGTCCAGCACAAGCAAGCTGAGGAACCAGCAGTGCTGCCCAAGGTAGAACCGCAGAAAGTGCCAACAAAGCTGTGTGAGGAGCCTCTGGCGGTCCCTCATACTGCGGTGGAGGTAGAAGGTATGGTGCATGCAGCAGCTGAGGAACTCTGGAAACTGAAAGAGCTGGGTCATGATCTGCAAAGTTTCAGCCTTCATACAGATCTTAGTAGTACCCTCAAAGAGCAGGACACAGACACAATAAACAAGCAGGTTTATAAAAAGGTACAGTCTTCAGGCATTTTGTTCTTGCCCTTTGAATGTTTACCATGAACAGCAGCAGCCTTAACTTTTACTTCTTTTTTTGTTAAGGTGGTATTTGATTTAACAAGAGAGATCTTTGGGGAAATCTTTGCTGAGGATCCTAATCTAAATCAGCCTATTTGGATGAAACCATGTAGGATCGCATCTGCTTACTTTCGCCGAGTAAAAGATCCAAATGATCTGGATGAAATCAAGGTAGGAAGAAACTTTTGTCATGCACGGAACAGGATATGAAAAATATTGTACTGGCACTTTCCCAAGTGTTAAAAGATCATAACAGGTGTATCCAGCAAGAGAGGAGTTGAGAAGAGAAATGAGATTACAAAAACCTGAAAGGGGGTTTGTCAAGATAGTCCTTTTTTACTCAACAGATTTGCCTCCCTGTCCTTTGGACTGGTACTGGTTGCATTTAAACCTTAGTCCTCTGTGCAAAACTGCCAGGATGACCTTGATCTTACAAAATTGGTATGCTGACAGACTGCTGCTTTAGCAGATTTCAGTGGAACTCTGTATGGGTATATTGACATGGATCCAACAGTAGGGTTGGGCCAAATGGGATGAACTGGATTTTTTTACTCAGACACACCTGTGCCAGCCTCACTGAGGACAGCAGCAGTTGCCTAGAGGGACCCGAAATTTGACTGGTGAGGGCACTGTGATATTTGGCAGGCCAGAGGAGGTCTCCTGTTATTGGTGGTAGTGCTCAAGAAAGGACAAAACCCCAAGAAACTGGAGCCTGACTGGACCTAGGTTAAATGTGCAGGGCTGGACATCTGGAAAAAAACTGTCTCCCTGGCAGTGCTCAACAAAGAACCTTCCATACAGCTCATCAGGGCACAAATGAAGACTTCCATCTGTACTGTTTCTTCTGAAACTGGGAGGCCTTCGACTGTATTTTGATCAACCTGTTGAAGATACACCAAGTCAACTGTCTGGAAAAGGCAGAAATAATATCTAGATCACTCTGTTAGTTGAGAATACTTTCAAAAGCACGTGGCAGGTGAGAGCAGGGTCACAGGACAAGGTCACCAAACTCCCACCTTGCTTTTCTTTAATGTTCTCCCATAAAATGAATTGTCTTAATCTCCTGTTTGCTGTACTGTTTAATTGAAAGTTTCTGTTCTCAAGATTGTTACAGCAGTGGTTGTCATTTTTTTTCCCCCCCCTCCCCCACTTCAGGATTTAATAATTGTTTTGCCTGTGTAAACCTGCCTGAAAGACTTTCAGTGTAACTTTCTTGCATACAGCGCGTGTCTCTTAGCTAAACAGAAAGCTGTTATGCATTCTATAATGTGACTTTTGAGGGTATGTACTTTGCGCATGCATTTCATTTCTTAGCTCAAATGTGATAAATCTCACCTTTACCGTTCTGTAGAGCTTCATTGCAGCTGAAGTACTGAAGTTGTTCAGCCTGAGGAAGGAGCCTAATCACAAAACAGACTGGCAGAAGATGATGAAATTTGGGCGGAAGAAACGAGACCGAGTGGATCATATACTGGTCAGTGGATGAAAATAAGCAATCATGTCAGATACTGTCCACCTGACTGAAGTGTGTCATATGATTGTATTTTTCAGTAATCAATCGATTATTAAAAAATAAAAAGTGTGTGTGAGGTCTTGATAGAAGGCGTTTAATTTTAGAGAGCACCTTATTGACAAAAACAAGTCCGGTGCCAGTGAAGTAAGGTGACTTGAGCGAATTCTCTGTTCATGCCTACTGATTTGACTGGAGTATAAATTTGCCTACTCCCAGAAGTTTAAAGTGTGAATTTATGGAAGGAAACACTGAAGTATTTGACTGAAAGGAGAGTAAGCTTTTTCTTTGGGAAGGGAATATGTTTTTCTTCTTACTTTAATTTAAAATGTTTTTATTTTGAAGTAATATTGTTCAACTTGGAGATAGTGATACTGAGAGCTTAATAGACCAGATTGCTAACCAGATTCAACTGAAAGGTTGCAAAAGTTGTTGGGTTAGAACAGCAAAGACTTCAAAGAGACAGTATGAGACATGATGATCCCTAGTACAAGGTAACCAGTCTGCCAGATGGTACCCACAGCTAAGCATTTCCTCAAAGCTGAGCAACGAACAAGACTTCTGCTCCTGTAGTACTTGTCATGAACTAGTGAACACAGCTGCCACTGGGGCAGAGGCAGTTCAGTGTTAAAACTGCGTAAGATAGAGCATGTCTGGCTGTGTACTAGTTTTTGAAAGTTACTTGTTGGCTTGTATTGCAGGATGATTAACATCTTTATTGGCCATAATGATAGTGAAGGTTCTGCTTGGGAATATGAGTCGTCATTAACACCATGCTTCACTTAATTATACCTGAAATGGATTCCACACACGTACACATATAAGTAACTTCAAGTCATGGGTCGTGTGGTCTTTTAATTGCCCATCAGTGGAAGGTTTCCAACACAGGCTTTTTCCCAGGGGTTTAATTTTAATTGTATGTAGATAGAATATGTATATATAGGACCTGCATATCCTAGGATGCTTGATTCTGGGATACAATAGATTCTGGGATATGGAGGCTGTTAAAACATGGACAAAAAAGCCTTATGTTTAGATCCCTGAGAGAACTCATAGTACAACTATTATGCTTGTGTACCAATTTCCTAATTTCTTTGAACCATACCTGGAAAGAAAGATTCCTGACTGAAAAAATTGTTCTAGTTGAAGGCATCCAAAGTGCTTCAGGTGGAACAAGCTTGAAGTTCAGATGATCTGGTCTGTGATCTACATGCAGCCCCAGACATCAAAGATTAATGGAGCTCTGACAGGCTTGGCTTAATAAATAATGTGTTTAATTTTATTTTGTTCTCCCAAGAATATGGTAATAAAATTTTAGCTGAAGACTGGGAATAACTCTGAAGATTGCAGCATGCCATGCTTTATGAATAAGGTAGTCTCAGCGACATTGCTAACAAATTTATACTGTAATGTGAGACACTACCAGAGAAACCTCTAACGGAAGACCTAAGGAGATAGTGTTCAATTTCCCTTACCTTGTTTTATTAAAACCTGTAGAAAACATGAAGTATCTGGATAGCTTTCTCTGTCCCCTAGTTAGCCTCCAACTTGTGCTTAAGGTCATGAGTTCTGTGATAATGTAAATCCAAGGTCATAAGTGGATATACAGGTCTGCGCAAGATCTGCTGCCTTTCCACTAGTAACTCACAGTGTAGCCCTAAACTGAGAGGCCAGTTTGAGAGTTTTCCAAATTTTGTTTAAAGTATATTCAAGTAGTACAACATAGCAATTTCCTGAAAGAGGAATCAAGATTTATTTGGTAGGTTTAGGTGCTCTAGAAGCTTCTTTAGAAATCACAATTGAAAATGCTTTGTTCAAGTTTTTGTGAAGATTTAGCCAATATACACTTCTTGTAATGGGCAAGGGATGTCATGTGAGTACATATATGAGCTGTTTGATTCTCCACATTCTTTTGCTGCTTATAAAGACAAAGACTGTTAAAAGAAAACATGATCTTCTTAAAGCAGAGGTAAACATTCTTAGGCTCCTGTCATTTGCATTTAAATTTTGAGCACAAGTCCTTCTAAGTTTCTTCATTTCCCCTTCAAGTGAAACTAACCTTCAAATGAAAACATCCTTTGATAGTGTTCTATTGAGACAACTACGTATTTTTAGTGACTTCGACGAGAGGATTGAACACATCTGACTGTCCAATACTGTCTGACCCAGGAGCTAGGCATGACTAAGGGTGAGAGGGGTTTTGATACAGAGGAAGGGGTTCTGTTGTATGCCTTCTTCTCCAGCATGTTCGTAATAACTGTCAAATAGTGGCATTGTCTGCTTGGATGATTGAGTGGCTCTAAAACCAGGAGCCATGCCTGTTTGCTGAATTTCCTTTTATTTCTTCTCAAGGCACAGAAGCAAGTGCCAAGCTATTCTTTCCAGCTTAATCTCTCCCCGATTAGCCCTGGATGCGTCCTTCTGGGTTTATCATACTAAACCCAATTCCCAGTGGTTCTTGTCTCCACCAAAGGTTCGGCCTTGTGGGGAGGAGGCACAGCAGTAGAAGCAGCCTGTGCTGCACTGGTGCTCTCTGTGATGCTGGGTCCAGTGGGCGACTGCAGTCAGCCATCACACCTGCTGGGAATTACGGGGAGAAACAGGATGGATTAGTCCTTCACCTCCTTGCTTTGCCTTGATTTTTGCTACTTCCCCCAGTCACTGCACCTTTTAGTTGCATTTTCACTTTTACCTGCACTTTCCCAGCATTGACACCAATATAGTTAGCTGTGTTTTTCTACCAGTGACAAAAAAACATCTTCCTCTTCTTTTTTGCAGCACTGTTAACCTTGATCAGGCATCTCTGCCTTCAGAAAGCATTTGAATTGGGATTTCTTGAGAGATCTCCGATCTGCTGGATGGTTGTTCCAGTTATTAACATTAACAGCAAATCTTGGCTTTCAGTAAGCAAGTACAGGGAGTTCACGTTTATGAAAAGCTACTTTTGTTTAAAATCAAATTAAAGGAATGTTTGGGTGTTTGCTTTCTTCTTCTCATGTTCATTTGTGTTTCCACCTTTATCACATGTATGCTGTCTGTGCTCTCTGGGAGAATCTGTAACGTACATATAGACTGAGGTGCCACATTTTGGTACATCAGGGCTGCCTGCACCTTTCAAGACCTCTTTTTAAAACTACAGCAAGAACCCTCATATCACCTTATTTAAGTTCAGGTGCTAAGAATAGACTGCTTCCACTACTTTTTTTTTCACTTGGGTCTTCAGCCAAAACTCCCTGTGCTGATCTGTTTGCACAAACTGCTGTTGCGTTCCCTGCCACCCCCCCTTCACTTTTATCCAGCGCTTGAGAAAGCACAAAGCTCACATGAATACTGCCAAACCTGTGTGTTTAGCTTTCACACCTGAGAAGCCTGCCAAGAGAGTGCTGAAAAGTACTTGATCTTCTGACCTGTTGACTTAATGGCTAGAATGTTTGTCTCCATGCAGTTTTGAACTCTGCAACAAAGCAAAGCTGTTCCTATCAAGCTGTCTTGGAAAGCCCATTTCTGTAGTGCCCGAAATCTAAACCCAAAAGGAGTGCAACAATAAGAAGAGAATCAAAGCCTGCTCATCTGCACAGTTGTGCATCTTAAGATTTCCAGGCACTTTGAGAGTGAAGGGCTGTGAGAACGCACCTGTCTGCCTTCCTCCTACTGGCATTCTTCCAAGACAGTAGTTTATTTCTGGATTTTTCTACTTTTCAGTATCCAAATGATCTAGCTACTCCTTAAATGTAGTTTATTTTGCAGATATTCATAGTTTTGAATGGGAACCTTCAGAAATCAAAATTTACTAATTTCTAAAGTTTCCTTCAGATTATATTCTTTTAAGTGTTGTTTTTCAGGTACTGTGGCATTTATTAGATGGTGAGTAGGATCATGCTACCTCATTATCTCCTGATTTTTCTTTCATGTGCATGCTGCTGCCTTTCTTTGAGTGTTTAAAAAAAAAAGAAAAAAGAAAAAAAAAACCAAAACAAAAAACCCCACAAACAAAGCACACACAAACCATACTACACAGCCTTCTGCATTGTGTCACTATTTATCTTTTCCTGTAGGATGGAATTCAGTTTCATTAGAACTGTTTTTTTCCCTGACTTGGCACACATGCAGTTTCTCTCTGCTATAGGGAGCTTACTTCCTGATATGAAATATGTAAAGTTTTGCTTTTGTCATGAGAATGCGCAAGAACTTAAATGCGGTGCACGTACTGAAGACAATGCAAAGCCCGCTTCCATGAAAGCCATGATAGTCGCCAAATATAAGCAAACGGTCTCCATTGCTTAGAAGCAGTTTGTAATACTACAACAAATGGATCAAACGTTTCCCAGACAAAGCAGTCGCAACTGCCTTGGCTCAGATGTCTGCAGCTAGGGCTGCAAAGCAGCATGGCAGTTTCCACACGTGTTCTGAATACACTATAAATAAGACTTGCCTGCAGCTGCATATTGCACATTCTCGTAGTTTTCCAAAAGTATGCTTGAGGAAGTCCTCCTAATGCCAAAGGAAATTGTGCACTGTGCCTCTGAGAAAGATGGGAATGCTGGAGGCAAGAGAAAATTAATCACTGATACGGTTTGTCTTTCTTGGTCTTTCTGCTGCTATTTAACATCCAGCCTTTCTCTGCCTGGATCAAGTTACCATGTCCTCTCTCATTTACTTGTGTTTCTTTATCCCATGAATCTCTTTGTTCTTGTTGTGGTTCGGGTTGTTTGGGTGTTTTTGTCCTCCTGGAGCACAGTAAAGGAACTGTCTCATCACATTGTTGCAGGTGAGACAGAATAAACAACAGCTTACTGTGGATCTGGATATTGGGGTTTGTTTAAGGGCCAGTGAGACCAGAGCTTTTAACCTGCTTGATTATTTTATTCACTTGCTTCCTCCCACCCCCAGTGTTACGTTCACTAGGTCTCGACTTTGCTTCCCAGCAGCGAGGTCGCTGCTGGCCTGGGAGGGTTGGGCAGAAAATCACATTGGTTGGTATTGTGCAGCTGCTCCCGGTTACCAGTCTTGGATGTCATCGGTCAAGGTCCCTGAGCGTCCCCCAGCATATTTGTTTCCACCTACCTCCTTCATCTCCAGGATCTTCCTCCATTTCCAGGATCTCTCCTCCAGCCAGGATCTTCACCTTCTCCCTTTGGGGCCCCTGTTTTCTTTCCCAGACCACTTCTGCTTTTTGGGGACCCTTCTTTTTAGCACCACCTCTTCTTTTCGTTGTGCCTGTCCCTTGCTTTTCCTAACGTAAATAACCTGTGATACAGACACATAGCATACAATCAGCCTCCAGATTGGTCCTTCTATCTTATGCCTTTTTATTGATGGGAGGACTTGGGACATGCTGCAATTGTTAGTCCAGGGTTTATTGAAATTTACAACCAGCACATACCAGTTGAAGGCAGCAAGCTTGTGCTTGAGAGAGAGTTCAGAAGTCTGTTTCAGACACTCAACCTCAGACAAACTTACACTCAATTTTCTGTGGTTTGTTAGCATTCAATTTGAATTATTTTTCACTTACAACACTTGTTCAAAGTTTGATTGCCAATGTTGTTGCTGCTTCCTTATTAGTAAGCATAATGAAACCATTAACACCTTGTCTTCAACAGCCCAGGAGCGCTTGCTGTGGGAACACAGAGATCTGTAAGCATGTAGCGTGACTCCTCCAAAGCTGTTTGCAGGATGAGATCCCTGCCCCTCTCTCCAAGCTCTCTTAAGAGAGGGAGAAAGGAGCTGTCAGACTGAAACCCCATGTATAACTGAAGCCTTATGAATGGCTACAAACCCTGAAGCAGTGCCTGTTCCCATAGCAGTCTGTTCTTGGGCTTCACACAGTGTTTGGGTTATTGAATCATCGTTACAGTACAGCAGCTGTCACCTTCAAAACAGACAAGTTTCTGGGTGGTTTAGCTTCAGGCAAAAGAGGGAGAGACGGTGGTGGGGCTATAGCTCTTCTCTCTTTAAATGATGACACTGTTACGTGTTGATACTGAATTAGCGGATTTTCAGTATGTTTTAACCTTGTTTTGCCAGTGTCTAGGTGTCTGGCCCACTTGTCTATGTGGACCGTGTAAATGTATTTTGAGTTCAGAGTGTAGGATTTACGGTCAGAGGAGCTTTCTGCTGAAGCTGAACAGAGACAGAGCTTTCAGCAAGGTTTCTTTGTCATTTTAAATATGAGTGATGTTTGCACCCACTCTTTCTTTTCTCAAAAGTTTGAACTTTGTTAGGATGTATCTGTAATACTGAAATGGTCACTAAGAAATTTTTAGTAAGTTTAATTGGAGATGTCCAATTTGGAGAGACTCTTAATAAGATTTGATTTGCTGAATGAAATTATGTATTTCTGCCTGTTACTAAAACACTTATTTGCCAATGACCAGTAAAACAGGATTTCACTTGTCAACAATTCAGGAATAGAAGGAAGTACGTACTCTTTGAGTTACTCTTTTAGCTGTAATGGTACAAAATTCCATTTGTAATAATGCTTTTAAATCCAATGAAGCATGGAGTATTCTGTGCAAATGACTTGTAATACTACCATACAACACATACCAGCATTTTGTCTTCCTATACAGAAGAATTGGAAAAGTTAGTTATTTCCTTTAGGTCTTCTAATTGTTATTCAAATAAATTGAACTGCAGTAAAGCCTTTTCTTTTTCTCCTTCCCCTGTTCAAGGCCTTTGCATGATTTCTTACCAGTTTAAGCTGCATGGAATCAGCTTCTCGCAAATAAGCAATTAGGGACTTTTTCAATGGAGCTTCTGCTGTTGGCCAAGAATATCCCATTAGCTGAGTTCTTTCAAGTGAAAAGCTTGTGCAGGGATATGAAATCCTTTAAAATGGATACTACAGTGAGAGGTAGAAAATGTTCATACAGTAAAACAGCCTGGTTCAAATAGATCTGTGTTCATTTTGCTATTCCAAGCATTTCCTGTAATCTCTTACAAAGACAGATACGTTGTTGGCAGATGCATGCTGTTTTGGACTATTTCTGGAACTTTTCAGGGGGTATTATCCTAGAGCAACAGAATTGTAATGTTTGTTTTGCCTTTTCCTTTCTAACCTCCAAGGTGCAGGAACTTCACGAGGAAGAAGCGCAGTGGGTGAACTATGACGAGGATGAACTGTGTGTAAAGATGCAGTTGGCAGACGGGATCTTCGAGGCCTTAATCAGAGACACTGTTGACGTACTGAACCAGATAAATGAGAAACAGCGGAGATTGCTGCTTGTCTGACAGTGCTGAAAATAAACTTACAGCTGCGTAACCACCGAGTCACGGGCCTTTCTGACTCCTGACGGACTCTCCACCCTGCAAGTGCTGCTGCTGCTGGACTTTCATGCGTGGAATTTAAAGGCAGTTCAGATGTGATTAAAGGAACCTGAATTTGCATCCACTGCCACTAGAGACCTCGCACCAGATTTATTGTTTTGAACAAGCTGATCCTTCACTCGAGGCTGTATTGCGGGGTGCTCAAGACTGTTCGTGTGCCAGTGCAGTTATGCCACATAACTGTCAGCAGCTGACTGGGGCCCTGGCCTGGGGCTTTGACACAGTCAGCTTGTGCTCTGAAAGGGTTGGGTTAAGTTGGGATGCTGGATGCTTTGCTGGAATGGCTGTCAGCCATCAGTACACGACTTGTCTTTAGAACTGTGAGTAATTTGGAGAAGAAACGGTTTGGTCGGGTTTTAGTCATAAATGAAGACTTACCTTACTGAAGAGTGTTATAATCTTAACACCTCTTCTCCTGCAGCCCTAACAATGTGCATCAATTTATTCTGCTCCAGAGCCCATTTAATTCCCTTCTCTGTGAAGCTGGTTTTCATTTTCTTCTGTGATGCGGTACCAAGTGCGGTGCCGGCCAGTCCAGGGTAATTAGATAATGTTACTTTCTGCATTCAAGTAAAGAATTCTTGCTGCTTTTCCTATGTAACTTGCTTCAGTCCCAAGGTGGAGCAAGATAAAGGCCACCTAATGTCAAGCGTGAAAGATGAGCCCATGGACAACTTTCCTCCTACTGTGTAGCACTCTCTTCCTGGAGCACCAGCTGCTCCCAGATCATGGATACTCAGGACTTTCTCAGGCACAAGACATGCAGGAGTGGAAAATGTTTCCTCACAAAAATTTGGCCTTCAGTCCCTCAGCTTCCTCCCTTACTGTCACCTAATAAATCGGAGCAGCTTTTACTTGAACAATTTAGAGAACAGAGTGTATTCACCAAAGAAAGCAGTGTCCAGTGCTTGACTGTCTGCATGTTTTGTGCTTGTGGGTTTTTTATTTATTTTCAGGTAATTTATTAAGTGGGTTATAGGAGAGTATCCTGTGCAGTTGGCTGCACTGTCTTACATTTTGAGACACCCGAATTTGAGAAAGTATCTGTTCTGGAAACTTCCAGAGCCCCATATTCTTCGCACAAAACCTCCAGCTTCTTAAGACAGACTCCCTTCTGCTGAGTGCTCCTTCCTAACCTGTCCTTCCCATTCTTGTGTTTTTCTTGGAGGAACACAGACAATCTGGGGTCAAATGTTGATGCCTTAATAGTGGACATCCCTGTTAGCTAACCTGGGATAAGACCCAGAGGAGAGTCAGATTCTCCAGACAGGCTGGAGTGCAGAAAGACACTTTCAAGCCCTCGGAGGTGCCCCAAAGATGCTGCAACCCATGATAGGTGTGGCGGGGAGATCTCTACCATTTCTTTCATCTGCTTGGTTCTTGGGCTTCCTGCTATGCATACCTCTGCTACTGCTCCATTTTGTTTTCTCTTTTCCACCTTTTTTTTTTTTTTTTTAAAGCTATCATTGGAATATTTGCATTTTGCACAATGACACACAGCTGGTAATTCTTCAGGGACAGCACTGGGAAATATTGGATTTGTCAGAGGTCCATGCAAATTCCCAGATACAGTATTGCCAGCACCTCACTTATGAGTTAATGGTGAGCCATATTCATGGGAGCTTAACGAGTGGAAGAACAAGGAGGAAGTCATGGTGTATAGGAACACCTCCAATGGGCATATGCATGTCTGTTCCGCAATAGTGGCCCTTCTGGCTGGTTGGAAGTCAAATGGTCTTGGAGCATTGTTCAGCTTTTTTTCCTAAGTGATTCACTTGTCCATGTAAAACGTCATGATGCTGAAGCAGGAAACTCTCAAATGCTTAAGATAGAAGCAAACTAAAGCTGCTGCATTTAACCAGCATGGTGTCACTGATTGGGTCACCGCTTCAGATTCCCTTTCCTGGGTGTATCATCTTCAGTAGTGAGGATCGTTATTTTTATAGGTAGCAATTATGGAAAGAAGGCAGAAACCTGCAGCGTAGGTTTGTGGCTGGAGTATCACAGAAACGAAGTTAGTTTCTGTTCTGTAGATACCATGGCCGGTGTTGAAAAAGTTGCCCTGCATCCCCAAGGTATTTCGGCTGTTCTGTGGGGCTGGCATGGCTTTTCTGGTCTGTCCACCAGCAGGGAGAAGGTTGTACAGTTGGCCTGCCAAGGTGCTGGGGACCACTGGGGATCATATGCCTGTTGTCTGGCTGTCTTGGATAGCACTAGTTTAGTACCCTCAACAGAAGTAGTAACTATTTTTACTGCTGTTTGGGCAGAAGGAAGCTGTGTCTAAGTAATGGCTTTATTCCTTTGCAAACATCATCGTTTATTTTTGGTAGCAATCCTTGATAGGAGCAACCCTAAAAAGACTTGAACATATGTGAATTATCTTCTCAATACCTCAAGTGTGTTGAGTTGCTTGAGTGTACACTCAAAACCTCGAGTGTGTTGAGTACTTGTGGACTGATGATTACTGCGATGAAGCAATGCTCTGTCTGCGTTGTGGCTGGTAATGAGGAGGTGTAGGGAAGCCTGGAGTCTCACAGAGGCTGAATTCTATATTTCTCTCCTCTCCCCCAACCTTCTCATTTTAAGAACGAGATGATATTTCTGGGTCCTGGTTATCTTGGTGCAACCACATTAAAAGATTCAAGGCTGAGACATTTTTCTGAGACCCATAAGCTGTTTGGGGCAGTGGCTGTCATCACTGGGGAGATGCGGTTCCCTCTTTGGAAGGATCTCAGTGCCAAGTGGGAAAGCCCAGGCTTGTGAGGAGAAGGAGCGCGAGTACTCCTCTCACAGCAGGATGCTCCCTGAGCCGAGCTGTGGAATATCAGTACTTCAGCCTTTCAAGAAAAGGCTTGCTGCTCACAAGGTGGAATGAGAGATTGAAAAATCCCGTCTTGTTCACTTTCCTTTCTTGAAAAAGTGGCCTTAGCTTTTTGCAATACTTGAATAAGTGTGTACCTGCAGAAGATCTTCAGTAGCACAGTGATAGAGACCTTTAAGTGACTATTCTGCGAGGAACTGCGTGCAGTTCCGACTTTCATATCCCTTTGCTACCTTAAGAATATTAGGAAAATAAAGTACTTTTCAGCAGAGAAACAGTTGAATCTTAGAAGGTATTTAGTGCATCTGAAGTGTTTACAAATCAACTAAAATGGAGAAAAGCAAACTATTGAACTTATTTGTAATTTAAACATTAAATGCAAAAATATATACAGATGAAAGAGGAATACTGTAATTAACCTGCATTTACTAGGTTTTTTTCCTTGACTTTGCAGAGCCTTTTGATACACATTTGCAAAGCCGCCTTTTGGGAGGCTCTGTCTCCCTGTCTACTGTGTTGTGGAGATGCTGAAAAGAAACCCGTTTACTGTGTATGTGTAAATAACCTGATAACTTGGTTTTTGGGCCAGTTTCGGCTGATGTTCACACCCAGAGCAGCTTTGCACAGTAGACAGATCCAAGGATGTGGAGGGTTGGGGTTTTTTTGTAATTAAGAATTGTAAAATAACCAGGGTGGTCCCTGTGTACACCAGTGTAAATATCTTTGGTAACTGAAATGTACTTTAAAAGAACAAAATCTGTAAATAAACTGATTTATAAATTAATCTTGTTTTCTGGTTATTTATAAAATGGAGCTTTATAATTACCCAAATGGTTGCTAATTCTGAAGGTGTCCTGGAGATTTGTCCCTTGTACCGTTCCCCTTTCTGTCTCTTTCTGTCTGATGCTGTACTTGAGATGCCAATCACAGTCTGCAAAATCCCATTAGACTTGCCATAATTATAATCATAACATTATTAGAATTTCCTCATTGTTAAAGCTGAGTGTTAATAAAAGCAAAACCAGAAAGTAGCATTGCGTAAGCATTGCAGGATTGCACTGCATGATCTGGGGGAGAAAAATTACTTCTTGCACATATTTATTTAAAATAGGTTTTAAAAACTCATGGTTTAAAACACTGGGGGGGAAGGCTATTTTTATGCTAAACAACATTCTTGGAATTAAATTCTTCAGAGCCTCAGCCTTGTTTCAGATCCCTTAGGTTCCTAAATTGTTACAGCTGCTGTTACTAGCACCGATCACTTCTTCACTGAGGGGACAAATGTTCCCTGGAAACTTTTATGTATTGGTGAAACTTCCCTAAATTTTTGCTGTGTCCTTTCCAGCAAAAAAAACCCAGCCCTGCTTTAACATGTGAAAGGTCTTGGAGCTCTGTAAGAGGATGGCTTAACAGTCGCAGTGCCAAACCACAGGCGTGCAGGCACGTGGCGAACGAGCAGCAGCGTGAAATGTGTAAGACCAAGCGTGTGTATCAAGCCTCCTCAGTGCCTACAGCCACTCCTGCTTTTGTACCTCTGCTGTGTTTTGGTGCCATTTGTTGCCATGTGGCCCAGCAGAAAAGGCTTTGCTTTCCATTTACTACAGATGTCTGCAAAACCTAGTGTTGGTCTTTCCAGCTTGGAGGATGCTGTGTGGCAGTCTGCTCCTCATCACTCTTGTCTGCCCAGGACAGGCATATGCATCAAGCAGGGGGGACTTGTGTGAACAAAACCATTGCAAGGGCTTTGCGCTGTGCTTAGTGACTGTTTGCTCTTTGCTTTTCCTTAGCAGAGGTACCTCATCCTGGAGGAAGACTTGCTGCACTCGGACTTTTATTACGGAAGCAGCTTTGCTGCAGTCCCGTGGTGACAGTGTGCAGTAGTAGACCTCAGTGGAGCATGCCGGAACACTGTCCGCAGCCCTCATACAGACAGAGAAGCACGTCGCAGCCCTCTCAGCTCGGGTGGTTGAACCGGCCAAAACGCAGCGGTGGGTCGTTTGATGTCCAAAGGGCCGAGACAAAGTGGTGCTGCAGCCTCTGCGCTCTCATTACCGAGCAGCGGGAGAGCATCCGTGTCGCTGCTTTCCTCACCCTGCAGCAATTTTGCTCTGCGAATCCTGTGTTTTCAGACAGTAATCTACTTGCAGCTGTCAGCATCCATCCCTGGAAGTGGCTTAGAGTGCATTTCACGTTGAAGAAAAAAAAAAAAAAAAACTGACCTGTGCTTATCTGGCAAAAGAACTGGCATCCTTTAAAGTAGCTCGAGCGATGGGAACACTGCCATGGCGCTCTGGTGAGTGACACCGCAAACTGCTGCATTGCTACTGGTGTCCTTGCCCAGGAAGCCCAGTAATCAGCTTGATGAAGGCTCTAACTTCCTCACTTGCAAGTCTACATTGCTTCACTTTGGCACTGACTTTCTACGGTTGTGTTTGTGCAACTCTTCCCAGAACCCTCGGCGTGCAGTTGCCTTCAACAGCCATTTCACTCGTGGACCTGGTGAAACTCCCAGGTTGGGCAATTGCAGGCAGCCACCTTCCCAACGGCACGGCAGGCTGGATTGAGTAGGACTGTTGGTGCCTCCCTTCCCAGGTGCCACCCGCTCCCAGGTGCCTCCCCGGGGAGGTGGTGCCAGCTGCAGCCATCCGATGTCCCAAAATGCCTGGCAGAGTGCTGGAGCACTTGAAATGTTGACACTGCTCCAGACGTCCCTGCACCCTGCTTAGCGCAAGGGCTTCTGCGGTGTCCGGGCTCTCATTAACACAGCCCTCAGAAGAAAAAGAGCCAGTGGGGAGCTGCTGAACGCCGGCAGTTCTCTTCAGCATGTAGGAAGGAGAGGAGGGGGGCTGCCCGGCCACTGGCACCCAGCCCGGAGCATGGGCCGTTGGCGGGCAGGAATGCAGATGAGATGTAATAGAGTTTGAAAGCATAGGGTGCTCTCTGGGATGTGGGTCCTGTGGGGGAGGGAAAGGCACCCTGCGAGGTCTGGGAACTGGAGCAAACAAAACCTGTAGCCTCAGCCCTGCGCCTTCCTGCCTCCTCCTAAATAATATCCTGCAGAAATTTGAGGAAAAGGAGGAGAATAGAGCTGTCGGAGGGCGGTAGCTCAATTTGGGAGGGTGAGGGTTGGGCAGGAGTGGGGCATAGGGGGGACATTTGGGGCGAAGATGCCTTCTTTTGCCTGCTAAGTGTGCTGTGTGAGGATGGCCTGGAGCAGGTCTGGTTGGTTTGAATGTTTTTCTTGGCCCCAGTTTTCCAGCCCTTTGCTCTAGCTGTACAAGACCTGCTATGTCCCTTGGGCTGCGTTCCCTCCCCAGTGTTGGTTTCAGGTGGCTTCCACTTGCAGGTTGGCTTGTCTGTCACTGCCCTGTGAAATCTAGGCTGACTCAAACTAGGGTTTTGCCTGTGAGGTTGCTAGAGGCGGAATTAACACCGGTTCTGTTTGATGTCCCAGAGATTTTATTTTCTTTTATTCCAGAAAAATAAAGGAGGTTGCAGAGGATCCTACCCTTCACGTTGCTTGGCTTGAGGAGCTCAGCAAGGAGCCTGGTCCAGTATCCATGTCCAGCTGCATTGCTCTGTGGAGGTGATGGAGCCAGTGCTGCACAGTGAACCTGTGATTGGGCACACACCAGTCCTTGGTAGGTGAGACCTTGCTTACGTTGCAGGACTTCTGCCGCAGCAAGAGAGGAGTGCTCCGTTGTCATCCATGTGGTATTCTCAGTTTCATGTGCTGCAATTAAACCAGCTGCCAAATAATGATGTGGCAAATCTGGGCGGTGTGGCCTCCTCCGATCTGCTCCTGGAAGCTGGGCAGATGAGCTGGAGTGGAAAACATCTGCTCTGTGCATCCTGGGTCATGGTGATGATTTATGACTTTTAAGTAGATCTTAAATTTGCAGGTAAAACGTTTCCTACCCAGGCATACCAAAGACAGTACCAGTTCCTCCCGGTCCCCCCAGGTCCTCCAAAACGAGCAAGGTCAGCATCACTGCTGTCCTTTCGAGCAGGAATGAATCAGCAGAGGGTGAATAGCAGAAAGGGGCTGGTACTGTTGTAGTCTCTCTGCAGACACAAACTACGTGAACGCATTCATCACATCCTGAGAATGCACCCCGGATTTTCTTTTACGTCTGTTGTTATTACAGGCTGGTTGGGCTTGAAAGGTAGAAATAAACTGCATCCGACCAAGCCTGTCTCATGTTGTTGGCAATTCCTGGCTACCACTTGGGGGCTACAAGGGGCTTTCCTTGGTCTTTGTCAGTGTGAGCCCAGCAGAGCCAATGCAGGGTGTGGGAAGCAGTAGGGTTCACATCCACTCCATGTGTTATTTCCTGTCTCGGCAAAGCCGCAGAAGCTGGCAGGTTTCTCTCACAGGTGCTGCCAAAGGTCTTGTCTGAAACCGTGTCTCAGCAGAGGTATGACTGGTGTCACCAATGGAAAAGTGCCATCTGGATTGGAGTGTCCCAGCTGACTTCAGCTGGCTGGGAGGTGGCAGGTGGCACAATTTTCACTTGCTCTCTGAGGCTCTTTGGAGATGCTAATCAGGGAAATTAGGCTTTTTCTTTTATTTAGAGGAGGACTACGCTGTGTTCCAGATTGAGGAGGGCTTCACTGAGTTCATCCGTCCCATCTTGTGAAGGCTGGAGAGAGAGGAAAACTGTCAAGCAACTGGTATTTCTG
The DNA here is from genome assembly GCA_008921705.1 of Burhinus oedicnemus. Classification (NCBI taxonomy): domain Eukaryota; kingdom Metazoa; phylum Chordata; class Aves; order Charadriiformes; family Burhinidae; genus Burhinus; species Burhinus oedicnemus. The sequence goes on along the minus strand of VFFE01006398.1, from coordinate 527,730 downwards.
AGGTGCTCGCAGAGGAGTTGGATGCGAACTTCTCCAAATGGCCTCCAAAATGGCAAGGCCAAGTGACGGGGTTGCCGTGATTGTATCATGAGTCTTGCATTGGTTGCATGTTTTTCTGGGAGTCAGTTCCTGGAATCACACAATTAGGTAGGAACGTGTTCTTTAATTTTCAAGGAAGAAAGTCTGTTTCAGGACCTCCCTGTCCCTGAACTTACACAACTAAAGGGAAATGAGAAGGTCCTGGGTCAGTTTACCTGGCCATTTTGAGCTATTGCTGTTTTGCAGCCAGATTTATGCCTTTAAAAATGGACAGTAAAAGCCTTTCTTCATTTTCTGAAGCATAGTTCTTTCCAGCACTTCAAGGCTGAATACATAAAAACCCAACTGCTCTGTCCTTGTCTCCTCTCTAACCCAGCACAGAGGCGATCAGAGTAGTTCTTTGTGTCTGTAAAAACGATCCATTTTGGGTGCACAAAACAAGTTCTGCAGGGCTTAAATGATTTTGGTGAGATCTTAGCGGCCTTTGAGGCTCTCAGCCTGTTGGTGTTGCCCACACCTCATTGACTTCAAGGAGACTCCTGCTGGCTGTTAGTCTGGGAAAGATTTGAGAGCTGATGAGCTTAATGAACTAAAGCCACTGCTCAGCTGCTGCATGGGGACTTGTGCATTGCAGGAACCTCTATGGTGGTCCGTAGCCCGTGGCCTTGCTACATAGGAGTGAAGCACATCTCTTCCCAAAGTTAAGGATGCCAAGGTGGGCACTGAAGGCTTTGCTGTGCGGCACAGCTGAAAACCAAGTAGGTTCCTAAATGTGCCACAAGAGCCTAAAGCTGGGCTTTGGGGCTGGCTGGGGACTCAGCAGCTGGGCATCCAGGGTCACCCAGCACCCATCCCCTGTGCTTTGCTGCCCACAGGCTCTGCTAGCAGTGAGGGGATGCAAAGCAAGAGAGGACAAAAAGGCAGGCAATGCTGCGAGGGCATTTCTAAAACCTCCTCAGACTTCTACCGCTTCTTGTTTTTTATTTTTTTTTTAATTCATCTTAGTTATTCTCAAGTCCATCTTAAAATGGGTTGTTTCAAAATCTCTGCTTCATCTTTGGCTTTCCATGCCCTGTCTCAGGGCGTTCTGCAATGAAAATCCAGCTCTTCCCAATTTGAGGTGGAAGAAAAGCCTCACCTCTTGCTTTGCAGCAGCATTAAAAGGAAAAAAGGCTTTTTGGGCAAGTACCTGCCTGGAAAGGCCCACACCCTGCCGCTGAAGGAGGCTGTTCTCTGGGGAGCCGTGGGGACAGGACGTGCCAGCCTGGCAGCAGGGTCGTCGGCAGCACCCGTAGCCCTGGCTGTTCCCCGGGCAGCCGGAAGCAGGAGCATCCCCACCCTGGGGCTTCAGTGGATGAGCAATGGCGTGGCTCACCTCAAAAGGAGCCGGAGCCCCAGGGCGCAGGCTCTTGCCCATCTGCCTTCAAGTTAGATGGTGCTTTTCCATCTAAAAAAGGATTCAAGGAATTTGGGCTCCCTGGGAGGGAGGGGTGAGCTGCATGGGGAGGATGCTGGCAATTATGCTGGTGCTGAGCAGGTTTTCCTCACTGTGATAACCTAATCAAGCTGATGAGCCCTTAAAACAAGGACTTTAGCCCAGGGTAAAATAACGGTGATGACATCGCTAAGCACAGGGATTTTTGTCTTTTAATTGCCCACTGGATAAAGACAAGTTGTGGCAAGGTCTCTGGCAATAGCGAGGGACCACCTTTCAGAGCAGCCCTGCACGGGCCGTGCCGTGCCGTGCCTTCCTCCCTCCCAGTTGGCCGGCAAGGTGCGATAATCCCTTAAGCATTTAATTACAGCTGGCCGGGCTGGAGGAAACCATCTTCTGCCCCGTTTGCATCAGCCTGGACCCACAGAAGATGCGTGGCAGCAATCCCGTGAGGGTTGTGTCCAACGGGCTCTGTGCCCCACACCCAGGCCATCTCGGGGAGCCCCGCAGCTCCCCCAGGGCCGTGCCCCTGCCCTCCGCTGCCACGGCAAGGCTTGGCTCTGGCAGGCTTGTTTTTCTAGCGTGGCAAGTCCGCCTAAAATACCTTAGGTGGGGCCCAGCGCGGCTAATGGCCTTCCTGGGGACAGAGCCAGCAACCAGCCCTCAAGAGCAACAGGCACCCCCAGTTCCGGGGGAACCCCTCGCTGGCCTCAGGGGGTGGGGAGGGAGCGGAGGGCTGGATTTCAGGGCCGTGTCCACCCTGACGGTGGCCGGCTGTGCCCTGGGGCGCTGGGCAACGGGCACCTTCCGCCCGGGAGCCAGTGACGTGGGTGTGTGTGCGTGAGCAATGGCACGGCCGGGCTGGCAGGGAGGCTGTGGCCAGGCGTGGGGCCGCCGGGGATGGAGGCATGCTTTTTCTGGGGTGGAGGAGCTGGATTTTGGGGCCTCATTGGGTATCCTTGTTTGCGCATCTCTCACAGGGTTGGGGCGATGGCAGCCGGGTCTCCCGGGTCCCCATTCCGCAGGGTATCCTGGCAGGCGCTGCCCGGTGACGCTGGCTGACGTCAGGGCGACTGACCCGGGCGCAGCCCTCAGGCCAAAGGCTCCCCTTGGGGATGACTGTAATGGCGGCACCGCAGGTTTCGGGCCTGAATCAGCTGCCTTCGCCTTTCCTGGCTTTATCAGAATTTTACCATTTTACGCTCTCCCAGCCCTCGCGGGAGAGCAGCGCTGTGCCCTGGCCCCCTGATGCAGGAGAGGGGCTGGGGGGGTGTGGGTGTGTATTTGAGGCACCCCCACGATGTGGGGGTGTAGGGGGAGGGGGTGCTGCGGGGGTCGCCGCTGCGCGTCCGACAGGGGGCGCCGCGATGCGGCCCGCCTTGGCCCCGCC
>VFFE01006398.1:505858-524846 GCA_008921705.1 Burhinus oedicnemus | reverse complement strand
GTCCTGGTGCTGGCGCTGTCGCTGCCGGCGGCGCGGCCCCGCGGGCTGTACTCGGCCGCTGACCCTTTGGAGCTGCTGGGGACGGAGGCGGAGGGGCGGCTGCTGGGCTCCCCCAGCGCCTGGGCCGTCGAGTTCTTCGCCTCCTGGTGCGGGCACTGCGTCCACTTCGCGCCCACATGGCGGGCCCTGGCCCACGACCTCCGCGGTGAGTCCCCGGCCCGCCTGCCCGCCCCTGCCCTGTGCCTCGCTGCCCTGCTCCTCCCCCCCCGCCCCTTTCCCGCATCCCTGCCTGCCCGCCCCATCAGCATCCCCAAACCCTCCCTGTGTCGTTGCCCTTCGTTTTCTCCTCTGTACCCCTGTCTCTGTCTTCTCCCGTCATCAGCCCCTAAATCCGCTGTGTCTCTGCCTCTGCATCCTCATTGACGCCCTTCAGTTCCCACTGCATCCCCGTCCGTTCTCCTGTCGGCACCTCTCAATCCTCCCTGTGCCCCTGTCCCCCTATTAGCACTCCTAAATTCCTCCTGCGTCCTTGTCCCATCATCCTTCTTTCCATCAGCAGTCTTAAATCCTCCCTGCATCCCTGGCCCTGCCTCCTCGGCCCCGTCAGCACCCCTGCACCCCTCTGCACCCTCCCCATCAGCACCCCTCAATCCCCTCTGCCGTACCTTCCATCAGCACCCCTAAATCCCCCTGCCTCCCTGTCCTAGCCCCCCCCGGAGCATAGGCCTAGTGGGAAGGCCCAGCCCCCACCCCCGATGCCTAGGGCACCCTTGTGATGGCCAGGCCCATCTTCGCAGCATCCCTGGAGCACCTTTGGCTGGGAGAAGCTCAGGCTGAGCCTGCCCCAGGCACGGGGGTCCTGCTGCCCCCCCAGACTCTCCCTCATCCCCGCTCCTCCCTGGTGCCTGCAGGGAGAGGCTGGCAGGGCGCTGGGGACGGGTGCTGATCCCAGCTGGTTTGTTCCCGGCTTTGACCTTGACGCCTGGCCTGGCCAGTGCCCAGCCCCGCTTGGGGACCTGCACACCCTGCTGCTGGGCCCCTCACCCCGCCGGGGCTCATCCTGCCTCCCCTGGCATCCCGGGATGCGCACGTTCTCCCTGTTATTGCGCTAATTGATATAGCGCGGTTGCTGCTGGCTGAGTCAGGGCGCCAGCCAGGGCGAGCATCCCGTCCCTCCGAGGGGATGCCATCCTTCCCAGGGGATGCCGTCAGCGTGCCCCAACGGGGCAGGATGTGAGGAATGGGGTGCGTGCCTGGGCCCTGCAGGGGAATGTCGGCTCTCCTGGTCCCTCTCCAAAACGGGGTCCCCCCAGGGCTCCCCACTCCCTCTGGACTGCAGATGGGGTGCCTGCGGAGGCAGGGCGGGGAAGCCGCCCCCGTGCTGCTCAGCATCCTTGCTGCCATTCCCGTGGGTGGATTTTCTCAGGAGTGGGCTGGATGGGGAGGATGCTAATGCTGAGGTGACCCACGTGCCCCACGTGCCAATGAGTCCAGGAGTGTGCCTGGCTCCCGGCAGCAGGGCTTGGCACCAGCCCTCCTGTGCCACTGGGGCTGGGGCAGCAGGAAGCGGCTTGTCTGCCCCGTCACCTGTGATACAGGATGGTCCCAGCAGGTCCCTGCTTCCAGCAGGCTCCCACCTAGGGCAACACAGGCTCCATCTGCGTGCCGGCACCGCATCCCTCCCCATCCCACTCAAAGGAGAGGCTGGGCGTTCTCTGGCTTGTGTCCTTGGCACTGTGAAGAAGCCATTTCAGCGCTTGTGTCTCTATATTGCTGCTGGCTTTCAGAGCCTACTGCTTGAAACGCCTCCATGCCCCCTTTTTTTCATCTCTGTTTTACCTCAGGGACCCACTGGTCCTCCCTGGGGAGGTGGCGTTGGAGAGACACAGCAGGGGAGCAGCTGCTCAGCACCTGGACGGGCTCCACCGTAGCTCCCCGGCCACTGATTTTGAGTAGTTCCCTCTCAGTTATCGACCGTGCCCTTGGTCTGGGGTGAGACGAGCTGGAGCCTGTGTTCCCTGCTCTCCCCCAGCCGCGGTTAGCCATCCCTCCCCTTCTCCCGGCAGCCTCTTCCCGCTGGGGCAGAGGCTGGGCAGGCAGAACCAGACGGGCAGGCAGCCGCGGGCAGAGCTGCCTGCGCTGGGGCGCCAGCGAGGGCAGGGCGTGCAAAGCCTGGTCCCGCCTTGCATGGCTTTCACCATGCTTTTACCGCCCGAAAAGTAGGGCGCCAAACACCAACGCAGACCATGGCTTTGGGTATTTGGGGCTGGGAAACCATCAGCTGGTCTCCTGTGCGGGGCGAGCCATGGTTTGAGGGCTGAGAGGAGCCGTGCTGCTGGCGCAGCGGGAGATCCCTGCTGTCTCTGCAGCGGCTGTGGGGAGCGAGGCGTTTTTTGGGGCCGCAGAGAGGCCGAGCTGTGCTGACCGCATCCTCTGTCCCTGCAGAGTGGAGGCCTGCAGTGATGCTGGCGGCCATCGACTGTGCTGACGAGGCCAACCAGAAAGTGTGCTCCGATTTTGGGATAACTGGCTTCCCCACGCTGAAGGTAAGGGCCACGTGCGCCGGGCACTTGCCTGGTTTCACTGTGCTTTGCCTTTTGGCCTGTCCCTCTCTTGCTCAATCAGATCAGCAGTGCTATTGCACCAAAATATTCCCTTTGGGGCTTTATGGGCTGGAGCTGTTTCACCCTTCCCCAAAACTTAACTGCGGCCGGGCTGCAGCCAGTGCAACTGCTGGGTGACGTAGCAACAAGGAAGGGGAACCAAACTGCTGCTTTGTGGTGAACAGAACCCTTCTAGGACAGGGGAGAGTCTGAAACCTGAGTTGGAAATGCCTGGGAAAGGCTGCTGGAGAGCAGAGAGCAGTTGCAGGCACAGGTTTTGGAGGAGGGCGCAGGGATGATGCAGAAGGCTGCACGAGGCTCAACTGGGCAAATCCTGCAGTGACTGGCGAGGTGCCGTCCCTCCTCCTGGGCCCGTGCCCGGCCCCTTAGCTGTGTCAATATGCCGGGTCGTAGCATTTCCCACTGTAAACAGACCCTCGCTCCAACACAAGCAATAAAGCTGAAGTAGTCCAGGTGCAGGCAGCAAAAGCCAGGATCATCTTGACGCCAAATGGGGGGACTAAGGGTTTGATCAGACATGCCCGTAGTCCTGGCTTACAGGCTCAGCCCAAGGTGGTGTCAGATTTGGGGGTTTGCCAGGCAGGGTGGCTTGTGCCCCAGCCCTGCCCTGGGGTCTCGCCTGAGCACCCACTGCCCGTGGGATATTGACTGAAACATCTCCCAGAAAAGGGAAGCGTGCTGATGTGGCAGCACCAAGAAGTCACTTGCTTCGCATCCCCTGTCCCCGCCAAACACCTTTTGCAAACAGCTCGTGCTCCCAGCCCAGCCTGCAAAGCAAACACTTGTCTGACGCAATCTGGTTTCGCTGTGCCACCGCCACTGCTGTTTGAGGCTAGGAGCAGGTGTAGTGGGGATAAACCCCCTTCTCCTGCTTCGTGAGAGCTCTGGAGCAGGGAGACAGCGGTTTGCAGGACCGGGAAGGTCCCGGCTCCCTCCCTGGGTCCCCTGGCAATGCCTGTCCCACCTCAGCTGGACGCAGCTCCTGCCCTGAGCCTGCATCCCTCCCCTCTAGGGACGCCCCATGAGATGAGGCCGTGGCCAGGAGCTCTCTCTGTGGTGGCTGGTGTCAGTCAGCATGCTGTAATGTGGGGAAACTGAGGCAGAGCCAGTCTGGGAGGAGCCTCTGCCTGCTCGGCCATACTGTCTCCCTGTCCCCCTCCAAAAGCTCTTGTTCCAGATTCCCCATGTCTGTTTTTTTGTTCCTTTTCAGTTCTTCCGAGCTTTTAGCAAGAAGGCAGAGGATGGGATAAGGATTACCAGTGAGTATTGGAACCACGAGAGCTTTTTACCCTGGGTGTGAATGGCCCTGCTGCCTGCAATCCCCATGTGTTGAGACCTTGGAGAGCCTGGGTAGGAAGCTCTGAGCAGCTCCCCTCAGCTCAGCCCATGGGACTGGCTTCCCCAGGACTGACCTCTTGGCATTCTGTCCCCCTGCAGATCCCAGCGCCACCGTCGAGGACCTGCGCCATGCCATCATCACCAACCTGGAGCAAAGCCAGGATGCCTGGCCACCCGCCTGTCCTCCACTGGAGCCGGCAAGGTAGGGGTGGTGTGATGGGGGTGTGGCTCCGACAGCCCTTGTCCCGCCCAGAGCCAGTTTCTGGGAAAATCATGATCCAAAAATGAGCATGGAGCAGCTGCTGCATCACCCATGTCCCAGGGAGACATGGATGGCCTGGCTGGGCGAGAGCTGTTTACGTGGTTGTCCGGGGGGAAGTGTTTGGCTTTCCTAAAGTGACGGTCGGGCTGGGGTCACGCTTCAGGTCTCTGGTGCCTCCATGTCTTAGCCAAAAAACCAACAGCCCTAGTTCAGATTCATTAGCGTTTTTTCCACCTGAGCAAACATGCAGCTCCCTCCTGCCCTGCCCTGCCCATGCTTTGTTTTTTGCCTCTTTGACTGACCCTGGCAAGTTTTCTCAAAGCCTGTGAACTAGAGCAGAAAATTGGGCTGGCAACTTCAGCGGCAAAGAATTGGCCACTTGGTGGGCCTGAACCCGCACCAGCATCCCCTGCTGAATCTCCAGGGACGAGGGCCAAGCTCCTTTCGGGCAGGAGGGCAGAGCATCCAGCTGTTGCCAAGGCACATGCTGCCATCCTCTTCTCTCTTACAGCACCGAGGAGGTTCGCAGCTTCTTCCAGAGGAACAAGGACCAGTACTTGGCACTGATCTTTGAGAAGAGCGACTCCTTTGTGGGCCGAGAGGTGGGTACAGCTGCGTTTATCCCCCATTTCACTTGAAGCCCGTATCCTTGGTGCCAGATAATTCCTGGGCACCTTTGGCAGGAAAGTCCCCTCCCAGCAGCCTCCCTGGTTGGCCTGCACACCGCTTTGCAGGTGTGAAGTGTTATACAGGGTGCTAAATGGTCCTGCTGCATCCCTGGTGGGGCTGGGGGTCCCACTGCCCTCCTATCTGACCTCAGGGCTGCTGGCCTTGCAGGTGGCACTGGACATGCTGCAGTACGAGAACGTGGCAGTGAGGAGGGTGCTGAGCAGTGAGAAGGAGCTCGTGGAGAAGTTTGGTGTCACCACCTTCCCCTCCGGTTACCTGCTCCTCCGCAATGGCTCCTTCTTCCGCCTGCCCGTGTGAGTGTGGGACATGGAGGGGGGGGTCTGGGGACCCTGGTGGGATGCCAGGTTTGTGCCCCATCTCTCTGTTCTTCTCTGTAGTTGTGGGAAAGTTCATTAGGAAAGAGACAGTGGCTGGGGCAGGACAGGGGGCTGCTGGCACTCACTGAATGGAGCTGCCAACCCTGCCTGGAGCTGGTGGAAGGGAAAATGGATTGTGACCAAGCCATCCCTCCGCCACATCTGCCTGGAGGTGGCATGGCGCGGCTGCCTAGGGCTCAGCTCTGCTCGGGGTTGCGTGCCAGGATACCCACTGCTGGGGCAGGTGGAGAGTATGGACCACCCTGCACTCATTCCCCAGGTCCGAGTTGCCAGTCTGGCTAAGCCTTTGATCTCCTTTGCTTCCTCCTGCAGGCCAGGGGCTGTTTGGGAGGGAAGAGGGTCTTGCTCATGGCTTCTCCTTCCTTGCAGGCATGTGGAGGCGCGCTCCTTCTACACCTACTACCTGCGCATGCTTTCAGGCGTCACCCGTGGCTCCTACAAGCTGAACACAACCGTTGGTGCTTCCAACGAGACCAACACATCCCAGCCGAAGCATGCCAACCGGTCAGACCTCCACCTCCGTCATTTTGTGGCTGTGGGAGGCTGGGGCTGGTGCAGGGAGGAGGTGCCATGGCCATGGGTGGGCAATGGGCTGGGACCATGCCTTTCCCCTGGGAAAAAAACAGAATTGTGGCTGGATCCCTCGGGTTGTGGATTAATGGGCTGATGGACCATCGTGTTGCACTGCCCTCCCCAGCTCCAAGGTATACATGGCTGACCTGGAGTCTGCACTGCACTACTCTCTGCGGGTGGAGGCTGCCCGCGCCGCCGCATTGTCAGGAGCCCAGCTGGCTGCCTTCAAGTGCTACGTGGCCACGCTTGTGAAGGTGAGGAGCTTTCGGTGTCAGAATTGGAACCACCCACACCTCCACGTAGCTATTTATAAGGTGAAATGCAAATGCAGGCTGTGGGCCACCACGTCCCAGTGCTCGCAGGTAGCGAAGCATGGCGGTCTCGGATGCGAGCCCCTATGTCCTGGTGCTCAGTGTGTCCCACAAGTGCCATGGATCTCCAGACTCAGCCCAGAGTGCCAATGGGAGCTGAGAGCGGGTGCCAGAGTTTCAGACGAGACAGGGAGTGCAGGTATTGGTGGGCACTTGCAGGAGGTGTCGAGGCAGTCAGTATTTTCAGAAGAGATGCTGTCACCTGCTGGGGTGGCAGAGATGATCAGAGGGGTTTGTAATTCTGATCGCCTGACTTGGGTGCTAGGCTCAGGGAGTTCTGTGGGCTCCTTTGATAGTCCAGGAAAGGGATTCCTACTCTGACTCAGGCTCTGGAAGAACCTAATTTAAGGTCTCCTTTTTTCTTCTCTGTCGGGCTTGGTGAAATTGAAGTGTGTAGGAGCCTTGAGCCAGCAGAAGCAGGGCAGTTTATTTCCTAGTGTGATGGAGTGCTGCGTTTGGCTGAGGTTTCCACCACTGGGGTTGCAGGAGCCCCGTCCCTGTCCCTGCCCCAGGCTGGGCTCCTTGGCCGACCTTCACCCAGCCATGCCTGCCTTCTTTGCTGCCTCCTCTGCTTGCCCCCAGCTATCCCCCGTGCTATTTCTCCCTTTAATGAGAACCGCAGGGTTAGGGAAATAAATCCCCCACCGCACCAGCTCTCTGGCCAAGGGTACAAGCTTGCCGGGACAGCGGGGAGCCGCAGTGATTTTATTTGATCAGCTTTTAATTCTCCCTGCAAACCTTCCCCTCGCTGGCCAAGGATGAGCCATAGCAGCAGACCTGGCAAGGAGGCGAAGCTGCGTGAGGCACAGGGATGGTGGGTGGTGGGGTTTCCCCGAGGGGTGGTGGGTCTCGGGGTTTCCCTGAGGATGCCGAGCTGGCGCTGCCATTGCCACGCTCATCCACAGGACGGAGCAGCATCCCCAGGATTGCTGCCAGCCCGGCAGGGCTCAGGCTGGGGGAGCTCAGCCAGCGGGTCCCAGCCTTAACTGTTGCCTTCCCAAGAGGTATTTAAGGCAAGGAGCGGGGAAAAAAGTCCTAACGTGGAAAGAAGTAGTGCCTGGAAAGCAGGGAATCATGTAGCAGAGCCTCCTGCCGAAGGAGCAGGGGGGAACTGCATTTTGCAGCAGAAACATCAGGTTGCAGATTAATTCCCCTGTGAATTTGGGACTTTCTGTGCAATTCCTCATGGGCTCCCCGGGAGAACAGCTCAGACTTAGAAAAACGCGCTTTCCTTTCACTTCCCTGTCACTTTTCCTGTGTGCTGCTGGTGTCATCCTCACCGTGGGTCAGTCCCTCTGTCTGTCTGTCATCGGTAGCATGCGCTGGCAGGCTGCCCCCTCTCCCTAGAGTGCCTGTGGTTTTAAAGTGCTGCTGCTAATCGGCTTTGTGCTGACTTATGGGCAGAGTGGCTTTTTGCCTCCCTCAGACGGGGCCGAGGTTCTGAGCCTGAACATGCTTGCGGGGGCCTCGCCACCATGGCAGGGACACGCCACGGCCCCCAGCTTCTCAGGGCCAGGCACTGAAACCATGCCAGGACCGCACTGCCCTCTGGCACGTGCTGCTGTAGAGAATTCTGGTGCTGCCCAGTGCCCATCCTGGTGAGCCGAGGGTGCCGGCAGGCTGTCCTGCTGCTCCCAGGACGAGGTCTGGGTTTCCTCACCCCTCTCCCCCCTCTGCAGTACTTCCCTGGGCGCCCCTGCGTGCAGACCTACCTGCACTCCCTGGATGGCTGGCTGAGGAACTGGACGGAGCCTGAGCTGCCCCGCAGCACCTTGAAGGAGGCCATGAAGAATAACAGAGATGTAAGGCATCCGTGGGGACCCTGGCCCCTGCTCTCCTCTCCTCACACCTGCCCCTTTCTCTCCCCACCCTGCATTATCTGCCAGCTCCATCACGCCATGTCTGTCTGTCCTCCAGGCCTCCCAGCCCGCTGTGCTCCCCACCAATGTGACCTGGGTGGGCTGCCAAGGCAGCGAACCCCACTTCCGCGGCTACCCCTGCGGGCTCTGGACCGTCTTCCATCTGCTGACCGTCCAGGCTGCCCAAAGCGGCCCCGACAAAGGTACCAGCATCCCTGGGGGGTTTCAGGTCTTGGGGAGGGGGTGTCTGGACAGGTTGTGGCACCGGCAGGGATGCTGCGTGCAGGCAAAGGCTTGTCTTGCCCCTGAGGCAGGTCTGCGGGGAGGGCAAGAGCCAGGGTGCAGGGCTGCCACCTCAGCTGTGGGACTGTGGCGGTGGCACTGTGGGGATTGGACTTGCCCTCCTGGCCCCCCGCTACCCTCTGCCTCTCCCTAGAGCTGCCGCTGGAGGTGCTGAGCACCATGCGCTGCTACGTCCGGCACTTCTTCGGCTGCCAGGAATGTGCTCAGCACTTTGAGGCCATGGCGGCTGAGTCCATGGACAGGGTGGCAAGCCGGGAGGAGGCTGTCCTCTGGCTCTGGTCCCACCACAACAAGGTCAACGCTCGCCTGGCAGGTAAGGGGGTCACGGGGAGGGGAGCTGGGACAGCTTCCCAAGGGAAAAGGGGAGGCAAGGTGGAGGACCATCCTTCCTCCTGGATGGAGCTGGCAAATGGCTACATTAGGGTGCAGCAGTGGGGACATCCCATTATCATTGTCCCCCATCACAGGGGACAGCAGCTGGTTGCGCAGCATCAGACCGCCACAGAGATGCAGATGGGTCTTACACACTCCCCGCAGGGAGCTTTCCAAAGCTGCCGCGTGCCCTCGGAGGACCCCTCCTCCTGAGACGGGTCCTCCAGACATCCCCATCACCATCCCCAGCTGCTGGATGCTCCGGGGTGTTTATACTGGTACAGGGGGAGGGCTGCGTTGCATGTCCCCTCTAACCCCCTCGCTGGCTCCGGTCCTTGCAGGAGGTGACACGGAGGACCCCAACTTCCCCAAGCTGCAGTGGCCTCCGCCGGACATGTGTCCCCAGTGCCACAAGGAGGAGCGGGGAGTGCACGCCTGGGATGAGCCAGCCGTGCTCACCTTCCTCAAGGTGCACTTCTCCCCTGCCAACATCTACCTGGACTATGCTGAGCCCATCCCCATGGCCGGGGAGGAGACGGGCACCAGGCTGGGCACTGAGGGCCTGCGAGAGGAGAGGGAGAAGGAGGAGGAAGAGGAGGAAAAGGAGACAGAGGGAGAGACAAGAGCTCCAGGGCGACTGGGTTCCCCTGAGCCACGGCGCCCCAGCATTGTGCGGCTGAACCCCAAGCTGCGGGAGGTGAGTGAGGACATCGTGGACCTGGACTCCTTCAGCGAGCAGCACTTCAAGAGCCAGGCGCTGCGAGCGGCAGCCGGCCGGCGCCGGCGGCTCAGCAAGAGGGACACCATCGCCCTGCCCCGGGATGCCGGGGTAGGCTGGGAGCGCCGGCGGGCTCCTGGTGTCCTGATCCGGGAGGAGGAGGCGGGGGAGGCCAGGGAGGGTGTGCGGAGGAGCCCCTGGCTACGGGTGCTCGGCTTGGGCTTCTCCCGCCTGGACATCAGCCTCTGCGTCGCCCTCTACTTCCTCTCCTCCATGTGCCTCCTGGGCATGTACACCTTCTTCCGTCTCCGCACCCGCGCCCGGAAAGGCCGCCCCGGCTTCCCCGTGGCCTGAGAGCAGTTGTGTGGTACCAGGGGCCGCCCCCAGGGTGAGTGGGTGGGCTGCTGAGCTGGGGCACCCCTGGGACAGCATTTTGTTCGCCAGCAGGAAGGGGTTTGGTGTATCCTCCCTGGAAGCTGCCCTGCTCACAGCAGTCACCTCACCCAGGGTGGGGGGCGGAGGGTGGAGAGCTCTTTTTGGGGGGGAAGGAGGTATCAGAGCATCCCCCTCTCAGGTCACGGTGCCAAATTTTTGGGTGCGTGGGAGCTGGGACACTGACACCTGTTCGTATCTTGGCACCAAGCTGGTCTCGGGAGCTGCCTGGCACTGGGCTGGTTTCAAACTGGGAAGCCGAGTCCTGTGCTGGGGAGCAGACCTTTGGAGTCAAACCACGAGTGGGAATTTAGCCCCCCAAAAAGCAGACACTGATGGGTAGGGGATGGCAATCATGGGTTCAGCTGCATTTTGTGTCCCACTCCCCGCCTTTGAGATGTGAACCAGGGTCCCCCTGCCTTTTCTTGCCCCCTCCCCACGGTGTTGCTCGTTCTCTGTCTTAGTGGAATAAATTATTTTTGCGGATGCCCGCCCTGCTGTGTCGGCTGGTCCCTGCTGCACGGACACACCGGGGCAGCACCTCCCCTCCCTGCCATCCCCCCTCCCCTGCTGGCTGTCCCCGCTCCAGTCTCCCCCGTCGCCCCTGGAAGAACACTGGCTTGGTTTAAATCCTTTAAATATTTTTAATTGTTATTATTGTACATTTTCTCCTGCTTTTTGCTTCTGGATGCACCCGTGGCCAGCTGCCCCCCGTGCAGCCAGCGTGTCCCCATGAATGGGGTGACTCGTGGTTTGTCCTCAAGCAGGGCGATGGGAAGGGAGCCCGGGGAGGGGCAGGAAGCTGCTGGAAAAAAATTGGTGTGAGCAATGGAGCTGCAGTTCAGTGCTGGCCATGCCCATGGTCCAGAGCAGGGAGACACGCGCAAGCATCCTCGCATCCCTCTGGGGACCGGGGACTCCGTGGGCACAGGCCCCCTGTGCCTGTCCCCGATTCTCTCTGCCCTTTTATCCTTGTTAGGAATCATTAAGGAAAATGGTTGTTTTCCAGAGCTGGGGCTGGGGCCATCTGCTCTCCCGGCGCTGCCTAAATCCCCCTGTAACAAATTCATTGGGATTATGCTGCCCTCCCCTAATCCTGGCCCTTCCCCCTGCATGGGGGATTTAAAAGGATTAGAGCCCGGCCGATAATAAACTTTATTAAGGGGGAGGGGGGGTGTCAATCCGATTTGGAGCCTTTTTCTTGATATCTTCACTTTGCCCAGGTGGGAGGCAAGGTCTGGTGGGATGGGGAAGGAGGATGGCTGGCTCCGCCGGGAGCTGTGGCTCCTCCGGCCCTTTCTCCCTCCTCTGCCCTTGAAATAAATTTTATTCCTCTGTCTTTCCTTCTTGTTTGGTGTCTGTGCATGGTCACACTTCCATGGGACGTGGGGCTGGCAGCCCTGCCCTGCCACCCTTGGCCCACTTGGCCTTGGCCCTGTCCCTTAGCCGGGTCCTCAGTGGCCTCACCCCGGCATGGAGGGGGGGGGGCTGCGTCCCCCCAGCCCAGCGCTGGTCCTGCCCACCACCGGGTGATGGATGGGGAAGGTCTCATCGCTGCAGCTCTGCTGCCTCCTTCTCCTTGATTTCCCTGGGGGAAGGGGGGGGTTATCCCCAACATCAATAACCCCCCACGCACCCCCTCCCTGCCAGCTGCTTCCCTGCCTGGGACCGAGGGCTTGTGATGAGGGACTACCCGCGGTTACCCCCGGCCCCAAAATATCTTGGTGGGGCTGCTGAAGCCGGGGACAGGCTGAGGGATGTATTAGGGGGGGATGCAGCAGGTGGGTGATTTGGGCGGGATGCAGCAGAAGGGTGCAGGGGATGAGGGCTGGGGAGGTGGGTGCTGCTGGCAGGGGGTCAGCAGGCAGCCGCGGGCAGGGCTGCCCAGATTAGCATCCCCGACAGGCCGGCCGGGGAGATTTACAGGGCCGGGGAGCTAAAACTGCCGTGCACGCAGGAAAAAAGAGAGTCCAGCAAATAGACTTTCCGTAATCCTGTTTGGTGCAGTCCCGATCCTCCCGGCCCCAGCTCTCCCGGGCCGGGGCACCGGGGTGTCCCCCCTCAGCACCTGGGGAGCCCCGGTGCAGGGTACAAAGGGCCGGTGCAGGCAGCGGTGCAGGCAGGAGGCTGCTGCAGGGCTCGGTGCTGCCCGGGGGGTGTCCCCCACCCCGTCCCCCACCAGGATGGGCCCCCACCCGAGCCCTGGCACAGGGGGAGCATCAGAATGTGCCACGGCCATGCTCGCGGGTGGGATGGGCTGTCCTGGGGGGGCACCCACTCCAAGCCTCCGAGGTGCCCTCCCTGCTGGGGGCTACCCCTTCCCAGCACCGCCTCGAGCCGTGGCATCCCCAGGGCTAATTACCCAAATGGCCGCATGCTGGCGCGAGGCGGCCGCTATTCCCTAATACAATTTACCCTCAAGTGCAATTTAATTTTCAGCGAGGCCGGTGGCCAGCCCCCAGCGCCCCCACACACCCAGCCACCTTCCCACCCCTTCGGCACTCACTCTCTCCTGCCTTGCCCCTCTTCCCTTTCCCTCCTCCGTGCAAACAAGAGCCTTTCTCCACTGGCATCCCCCCTCTGCCCACGCTCAGGCCCTAAAATCGCTGGGGGTTCACTTAACGTCGATTAATTTTGAATTACAATTAGCAACGCCCTGTTCAGCAGTGCCTGCGAGGGAAGGGGCTTTCTCCAGCTGCCGGTGAGTACCCGGGTCTTGCCATGCTTGTCCTCGCTCCAGGCCACCCCTGGCGATAGGGGTGTATGTGGGATGGGGTGACGGGTAATTATACGGGTAATTAAAGAAGTGGGGAGCAGTGAGGGTGCTGGTGGCGGGCTGTGCACACGGGGGCTTGGGGTTCTGCAGCTGGTGCTGCCTGGCAGGGAGGTGGCCCCATGCTGAAGAATGGCTATGGCAGCTTTGGCCTCATAAGGATATCCCTCCCCTCGGGCTGGGGGAGCTGGGTTCATCACGTAAGAGAACTCTGGGAGCTGGGCTGAGACCTGGCAAACTCGCTACATGGGTGGTATGAAGCCCTGCTGCTGGCTGAACTCCCCAGCACTTCCAAGCCCACTCAGGCTTTGCTGATGAGGGACACAGCCGTGCTCACACTCCCCGCCAGGCATGGGCTAGGCGTGGGTTTTCCTTGCACCCCCGTTCCATCTTGAAACACCCCTGTTGCATCTTGGAACGATGCACCAATATCCCCATTGCCTGCGGTGTCCCCAGTTCCCGTGTGCCTGGGGCTGGGGACACACGAGGGGAGGTTGGGTCTGGGTCTTGGCAAAGGCTCTGGGGTTCACCTGCTTTTTTATTATTGATTAATACTGGCAGAGAAGGTGCGGGAGCACCATCCCCACTTGTCTGCGGGTTTTGCATCATCGTGTCGTTCTGCTGGTGTCTTCACCTGGCTGCAGGGCCAGAGGGGGTTCAGGTGATGTGGAGGAGGGAGTGGGGCATCTGTGCAGGACCAGAGCCCCCCCTAAAACTGCCCTGAAAATACGACCCTCTGAAAATTGTGACATTCACCCTTTTGCAGGCTGTTCACCACTGATCCTTTGCCTTGTTTTAGCTTTGAGAGGAGGAGAAAGCCTGGAGAAGGGGGGAGGATTTCACACCCATTACATATAACCCCCCCTCCTTGGGCACCACCAGGACTCAGCAGCATCATGGGTGGCACAAAGGGGAGTTTTTGCTGGGCCAGTAGCTCATGCCCACCTTAACTACCCATTCCTCCCTGCACTCCAGGGTACCAGGGTATGCCGGGGAAAAAAAAACCCAAAAGAGACCAAAAAAACCTCAAAAGAGACCAAAACCCCACCAATGCGAGCAACAGATGGACAGCTGGAAGGATGGAGGGGGACAAAGCAATACTGCAACAGTGGGGAAGGGATGAAGGCTCTACTGGGAAGATGTGGCGAGCCAAGAGCAAGCAGGGAGGAAGATGCTGGTGGGGCTTTTTTTCAGTGGACACTCGTGGTGGCAGCTCCCTCAGCAGCACGATGCTCCAGCTCCGTGCTGTGCAACTCCCTTTCCCTGCTGACCGCTGCCATGAGTGATCCAGACCGGGGCAGAGGGGGCTGGATCAATCTGGCAAAGCAGAAAAATGAATGAAAATTGAATTCCCTGAGGAGAAGGGGGTGGGGGGAGCTCTTAGCCTGGCTGAGAGATAAATCAGAGCGTGCCGGAGAGGGAAGACTAAGATGACTCCCAGCAGCGGTGGAATAATTACAGAAATAGGTTGTAAATGCAAAGCGGGGGGACAGGGAGACCATAGCATGGTGTCCATCTGTCCACCTGTCTACATGTCCGGCTAAACTTCTCCCCTAAATCTGCTTTAGGGACCTGCCTTTCTGCGTCCCTGGGCTGGAAGCCATGCTCTGGCACTGCTGGTCGGCTGGGGACCACATGGGGAAACGGCGGCTGCTGCCCCAAGGGGCTGGGGACCGCAGGTGGCGGGGGGCGGCAGGGGCCTGGGCCTGCTTAATGCACTTAAAAGCCAGTGCTTGATTTAGCGGAGGGGAGGGGATGGGATTCACCTCCCCCATGGTGCAGAGCCGATTTCAATTTCGGGACTTGGTGGACTGTGGGGGGCTCACTCCTGCAATGAGTGCACACAGGTCTCTGTCCAATGGTGTGAAATGAGCCAGCTGGGGTTCTGCTGGTAAAATCAAGCTTTGGGTTAAAAGCTAGCAGCTCATTGTCTCACCTGCACATTTCTTGAGGAGTCAGTTCAGGTTTTTTCAGGTGGGAAAAGCCTCTTCCTCAGTTGCATTTCAACGTGGAAACAAAGGCACGGAAAGGGCACATGTGAGCCGAGGGCGCCTGCGCTCTCGGCTGGGCGAGCATCCTTCCCTCCCCTCCCACGGCTGCCACTTGTGCCACCTCAGAGGTTTTACCCCACTCGTGCAGGCTCAGCGCTCTAAGCCCCTGTTAGCTGGGCAGACCGGGATGTCACAGCACGTCGGGGCTGTTTGGAACTGTTGTCCCTGAGCCAGTGACGCAGTGAGCATCAGGAAGGGTGATGCCCAAGGCACCCACTCTGGCTAACTTCAGCTGCATTTCATTGAGCTTCCTTGCTCGGCCCTTTGCCGCCGGGTACCGCTGCCTCTTGACACACCAGTTTTGCTCTGGTGCCATAGGCTGGGTTGCCCCAGGGTTTTCCCTCATCAAAGCCCCATGGAGATCCTTCTAGAAGCCGTAGTCACACCAAGAAATTGCCCTGTGACTTTGGCATTGCCACCCTTGTGCCACAGCAGCCAGTGGGCTCTCAGGCTGGGTGTGCTGCAGCACTGCGGAGTTGGGTTGACTCCTTCCATGCCCAGATATGTCCCTAGGAGAGCTGCTGTTGGACGGGCCTTGGAGCGTGGGCACGTTACAGCACCCGGTCAAAACAGAGCTTGCCATGGCCATGCCCAGCACTGGGGTTGCCCATGGGGGTTACCAGCCACTGGGAAATAACTCATGTTGGCGTGGTGGCAAGGGGCTGGTGATGTACCGGTGTCCACCAGAGCCGGTGAAGGTGAGCCTCTGGCTGAGCCCCTGTTCCCGGCAGCAGGAGGAACAGGGCTGGGGCTGTGTGCTCAAAGGGGAGACTCCCACGGAGTGGAAGAAGGTGTCTGAGTCCTGACAGCAGAGACTGGGGCCTTTGGCTCTTTGCTCTCTCCCACCGTTGGACAGAGCTCCCTGGCATCGGACAGCACTATGTCGCGACAGCACTATGTCGGGACAGCGCCAGACGCTCGAGGCCGGGCCTGGCCCCGGTGCGCTTCGCGGCCGCAGGGCGCCCCTAGCCCCCGCCCCTTCCCCGCAGGCCCCGCCTCCGGCCCGCAAGCCCCGCCTCCCCGCCGATAGACCCCGCCTCCGCCGGCGCGGGGCGGGCGGCGATTGGCCGCGAGCGGCCCGGCCCGCCCCCGCCCCCCTGCGGGCGGTGACGTCAGGCGCGCTCCCCGCAGGGTGAATGAATGGGAGGCGGGCGGCGCTGGCGGGCACAGCTGCGGCGCCGCGCCCGGGCCGGCACCGGCACCGGCACCGCCACCGCCCGCGGGACCCGGCGCTGCCTCCCGCCGCGGGGCTCCGCCGGCCCGGGCCGCATCTCTCCCTCCCCTCTTCTCTCCCCTCCGCCGCCCCCGGGCCAATAAAATGATGCAAAGCTCCGCGCTCGCTGCCGAAGGGGCTGTCAAGGGGCTTCCCGAGATCCTCGGTGTGCCGGTGCAACGTAAGGACGCTTTTCTCTTCTCCCTCCTTCGCTCCCTGCCGCAAAGGCGGCCCCGGGCCGGCGGGGCAGGGCGGGCAGGGGCTGGAGGGGCAGCGCCCTGCGGGCTGGGCAGGTGCCTCCCGCTCCCACCCGGGCGTGTTTTTTTCCTTCCCCTTTATTTCCCCCCCCCGGTGTCTAGCAGCGTTAATAGACGTAAAAATTAGGAGCGTGCCCCGGGGCGGGCGGGCAGCGGCGGCGGGAGCCGTGCGGAGCGACGCGGGCCCGGCCCCGACGGGGAGGTCGGGGCGGCCGCGGCGCCGGCTCTGCGTGTGGAAGTGCGTGTGCAAGCCTACATGTGTGTGCAAGTGTGTGTGGTGCCCCGGTCCCCGCCCGCCCCCGCGCAGCCCCGGCCCGCAGCGCACGACCCGCCGCTTATATCGTTTATCGCGACAGGCAGCGCCTCACGGGCAAACGGCGGCGGTGGGAAGGGACCCACGGGCATGCGTGCGTGTTACCGGGACGGCGAGCCCGGCTCGGCTCTGCGCGGCGCGTGGAGCGATGCCGGCGTGTCTGTGTCTATCCAAAAATCACCTATATCTATCTGTGCACATACATACTCTCTAGCTACAGGTAGCGTGTTCGTGTGAAAAAAGCACATGCTCGCGCGTGCTGTGCGGGTGTGTATAAGCATTTCTGGGGGGTACATGCACCCACGTACGTGTGGGTATGTGTGGACCCCACGGGTGTATGGACCGGAGCGTTTTTCAACGGGACGCACACGCCGGCCCCCGGGTGGGAGCCGTGGGGGCCGTCAGCCTCCCCGTTTCTATAGGGCCGAGCCCTACGCGGGGGGAGCCGGTGTGCGCGCACACCCCTATGGATGCGGAGCCGGTGCGGGGGCGGCCGTGCCGCGCTGCGCCCCCGGCCCGTCCCCGGAGCTGCTCGGGCGGGAGGCAGGGGCGCTCCGTGGGCGGCCCGGGCTGGAGCTGCGCGGGTATTATTATTATTATTACTGTTATTAATATTATTATTATTGTTGTTATTATTATTTTTCCCCTCCGTTTGCAAACGGTTACCGAGAACCGGGGCGTCCCTGCGGGCCCGGAGGAGGAGGGGCCGCCGGGGGGGAGCCGGGCGGTTCTCTGCACCCCTCCCCGGGGCACCCAGAAAGTTGAGGGGAGGCAGCCTCGGCGGGGGGGCGAGACGGCACCGAGCCCCGGGAGAGCCCTGCCGGGGCGGGCAGCGCTGCCGAGGGGCCCGGCCGCGTTTCGGGGGACACACAGTGGCAGGGGGCTGTGCGCATCTCGGCCTCCCGTCTGCTCCGGGCCGGCCTTTGCCCCGCCCCGCTCGCCGCTGGCCCCCAGCGTTCCGTGCCCCGCACCGGCCACCGGCTCCCTCGGGCGGCTCTAATTCGTTTTCCGTGGGTGTTTCCGCGGGGAGTGAAGCCGGTGCCCCTGCCCGCTGCTGCCCGGGGGGGCGAGCCGCTGCCCGCCGCTGCTGGCGGCCGGTCCCCATCCTGCTTTTGGGGGGGTCGTCCCCGTTATCCCCCGTTTCGGTCTGGTTGCCGGGCACCGGGGGGGGTGTAGGCGGGCACGTTTAACCCTATTTCACCGCAGCAGAGGGGAAGAAAAATCCCTGTCAGGAGCACACAGCCTGCGCCGGTGCGGGGACAGCCGGGATCTGTCCCACGGCCGAATCCTGACCGTCCCCTTGCGACCGAATAACGCCTCCGGTTCCCAGCCGCAGGGTCACTTTTATGGCCCCGAAATCCCACTGGTTTAAGGAGAAATTAGGTGCCTAAATCACCCTGGAGCAGCAATCGCCCCAGCAAAGCTCCCTGTTTTGGCCCTTCTGGATGCCACCAAACTGTCTTACCGGTGACATTGTCATTTCTGTGCTAACTGACGTATGTCAGGAATTATCAGAAAACAATCCAACGAGCTATTATTATTATCATTTTATTATTATTTATTTAAGCGCGAAAAATCAGTGGCAGGAACAGAATACGCGAGGGTGGGCTGCTGTGAAAGTTGCCAGGGCTCTGCGACTGCCCCGCCGCTGCGGCGCCGGGCCCTGCGGCCGCTGCCGGCTCCCGGCCGCCGGCTTTCACGGCGTTACGCGTCTGGGGCCTGATCCTGCACCGGTTACCCCGTGTGCAGGGCTCCCCGGGGCGGGAAATACCTTCCCAAGGGGAATTCAGCCCCGCTGCCTGCGCCGGGGTCACCCCGCAGCAGCACCTCCATAATTCATCGTATGTGTGGTGAAAATACGTGATATTTTCATTTCTAATCTCAGATTTTCCTATTTAACCACTGCACAGCCTCCTTATTTTAGCAGGGACTGTGTCTCGCAGCATCCATTTCAGCAAGATTTTTGGGAAGCCGAGCCTGGGGGAATCTCCCCCCTGACAAACCTAGCTCCAGCTTTGCAGACGGGATTGTTAAAACTATAATTCCGAATATTATTTATGAATATTGTTTTGCAAATCTCACCGAAGTAAAAACTTCTGCCAAAGCCTGTGGGAATCGTGCCCGGGTGCCGCCAGCCTCTGGCCAAGGGCTAGGGGGGGGATTGATTAATCGCCGCTGGGAAAGTCGTTTGCACGCTGCAGAGAAATGAATCGGAGGGGTTTTTTTCGCATGTGAAGGAATGAGGTTTCCTCCCCGCAGAAAGTCTTTTTCAGGAGGCCCCGACCTGGTGCTTTCCTTGGGGCGGGTGTTTGGTGCAGGCTCCGGTACCGGCGGACCGGACCGCCGTTGTGCTTCGGTTTCCGCCCGCATTGCCGAGGCACCGATTCTGCAGCACCTTCCTCTCCGCGGCTGACGATCCCTTCCCCTTAAAACAAAAGGGGGGGGGGGGAACCCAAACCCAG
>VFFE01006398.1:390050-501370 GCA_008921705.1 Burhinus oedicnemus | reverse complement strand
CTTCATCCCTCCCTCCCTTCATCCCTCCCTCCATCCCTCCCTCCATCTCCTATCCCATCCGTCCCTCTGTCCCTCCCTCTCCCATCCTCCCTCCCAGCTGACTCTGGGAGAGCTGAGGTCTCCCCAGCAGATGTCTGGGGACTCTCCCTTTAGGATACAAGCCCAGAAAATGAGACAAAACAGGTTTTCCCTCCTCACCTTCTGCTTCCCAACACCCCTTTGGGCAGCTGCTGAAATTGTGCCAGCTCCACTCATGCCCAGTGCCCGCCGCCTGTCCCTGGGTGACACCTGCGTGAGTCAGGGACAGTCTCAGGGACTCAGCTTTGGTGGCCGTGCTCCAGCTTTCCAGAAGGTGTGAGAGCATGGGCAGCCATGGGGGCTCACAGGGTGATTTGGCATGATCAGGGGATGTTCAGCCCTCTGCGGGGCAGTGAGAGGTGCCCAGGCTGGCTGTACCCCCTTGGGCAACCCCGAATGCCACCGCCTGCCCCTGCAGCCTTGGGGCTGGGGGCCGAAAGGTTTGGGTTTTCCTGGGCTGCCTCCTTCAAAGCAGATGGGTCCGTTTAAGGCGTAGGGGACAGATTTATGCTGATAGCTTTGCTGCCTGGGCTGCTGCTGCAACGCCAGGATGGCTCCATGGGGTCCCGGCACATCACTGACGGGGTGCTTAGTGGTGCTGGGGGGAGCAGGGGAGACTCAGCAGAGCCCTTGTGGTCCTGGTGGGAGGTGGGAACCTGCCCCACGTCAGTCCCAAAGCCTACAGCATCTGTTGCTGAAAACACCGGTGAAATGTCCGCTTATTTTTTGGACTTTCTCCAGTGCTGCCACCACCTTGCGGCACGTGTTGCCCTCGCGCCGCTAATTCAGTTGACTCCGGGTGTTACCAGGTTTTATCCAGGTGTTAGCCTTCATGTCTCCGTAGGGCAACTGCACCCCACTGGGGCCTGGGCTGCACCCACACAAGCACACCCAGCTCATGGGGGCACCCGGAGCGATGGGTACCCCAGCACCTCTGCAGCAGAGTGCCTGCGATCTGTGGGGGCTGCTGGGCGAGTCGTATGGTCCTTGCACACTCCTTGCACTGTTCGTACATGCTCCTTGCATGCTGCTTCCATGCTCCTTGCACGCTCCTTGCACACTTCCTGCACACTTCTTACATGGTCCTTGCATGCTTCTTCCACGGTCCTTGCACACTTCTTGCATGCTCCTTGCATGCTTCTTCCACATTCCTTGCATGCTTCTTGCATACTCCTTGCACCAATCTTGCATGCTCCTTCCACACTTCTTGTTCCATTCTTGCGTGGTCCTTGCAAACTCCTTGCACATTCACTCCACACTTCTTGCACAATTCTTACATGATCCTTGCACGCTCCTTGCAGCTGTGCTGGCGAGCTTGCTTGGGCCCACCTACCCCAAGCTGTCCCGCCTGACGCACCCATCGGGCTGTCATTACGGTGTAAGAGCCCCATCATTCTGCATTAATCTGGGATTCATCATGCTCGTGGGGCGGCGTAATTAATTTATTTGGTATTAATGTGGATGAAATATGTACTGTCTTTGCAGGGGGAAATCAGGCAGCCTATAAGCATTAGTTAAAAGAACCATTAAAATCAAACCTTCCTCAGCTCCATTAGGCCGGTCTCTCACACTGAAGAAGATAAACCCCTGCCGTGTGAAGTGTCATGCATAATTAGGTTGATTGCTGGTTTAAACTCTGCCCTGTCTCCTGGTGCCCACCCAGTCTCCAGCGAAGCCCACCTCGCCGGGGAGCTCAGGGTTGCCCTCTTCTCCTTGCAGGCGTTTTGGGACCAAATGCACGGCGTGCCAGCAGGGCATTCCCCCCACCCAGGTGGTCCGCAAAGCCCAGGACTTTGTCTACCACCTCCACTGCTTCGCCTGCATCATCTGCAGCCGGCAGCTGGCCACCGGCGACGAGTTCTACCTGATGGAGGATGGGCGGCTGGTCTGCAAGGAGGACTACGAGACTGCCAAGCAGAACGGTAGGCACCCCGAAAGGGTTACGAGGCGGGACATCACACCGAGGGGTGGCCACAGGTCATGTCACCGGTGTTGTACCTGCGGGAAGGGGTCGCTGTGGGTTCTGGGGCAGCTGGTTTTGGGCAGCTTTTCCCAGTGGTGTGGGCTGGCAGTTTGGGCTTGCTCACGTTGCTGCGGTTGGGGCTAGTACCGGCTCCTTCGCTTGCAGACGACTCTGAGGCAGGCGCTAAGCGGCCCCGGACCACCATCACGGCCAAGCAGCTGGAGACACTGAAGAACGCCTACAAAAACTCTCCCAAGCCAGCCCGGCACGTGCGGGAGCAGCTCTCCTCTGAGACGGGACTTGACATGAGGGTGGTGCAGGTGAGATCGTGGGGATGCCCCTCTGCACCCTGCCTCTAGTGAAGGGGGACACAGGGGTGCCACTGGGGTGCTGGGCACCAGGGGTGCAGGGGTGCTGGGTTGCAGGGGTGCCAGGCTTCAAGGGATGCAGAGGTGCCAGGGGTATTGGGGTGGCATGGGTGCCCAGGAGCTGGGTTGCAGGGATGCTGGGGTGCATAGGTGTGTGTGAGCTGGGTTGCAGGGGTGCTGGCATGCAGGGTTATAGGGGTGCTGGTGTACTGGGATGCAGGTGTGCAGGGGTGCTGCTGTGCCAGGGTGCTGGTGTGCCAGGATGCTGGCCTGCTGGGGTGCAGAGGTGCTGGGTTGCAGGGGAGCTGGATGGCAGAGGTGCCGGGATGCTGGGTTGCAGGGGTGCTGGTTTGCATGGGTGTGTGGGAAGTGGGTTGCATAGGTGTTGGCATGCTGGTTGGCAGGTGTGCCAGGATGCATGGGTGCTGGTATGCTGGGTGGCAGAGGTGCTGGCATGCAGGGGTGCCGGGGTGCCGGGGTGCCGTGGTGCCATCGATATCCCCATTTCTCCCCAGGTGTGGTTCCAGAACCGCCGGGCCAAGGAGAAGCGGCTGAAGAAGGACGCGGGGCGGCACCGCTGGGGGCAGTTTTACAAAAGCGTCAAGCGGAGCCGTGGGGGCGGCAAGCTGGAGAAGGAGAGCTCGGCCGAGGACTGCGGCGTCAGCGACAGCGAGCTCAGCTTCCGTGGTGAGCGGGGTGCCGGCATGGGGCAGGGGGGCCGCAGGACTCCCCCCTGTGCTGACCCCCCCTCTCTGCTCTCCCTCCTCTCCCCGGCAGAAGACCAGATCCTCTCGGAACTCGGCCACACCAACAGGGTTTACGGCACCGTGGGGGATGTGGCAGGTGGACAGTTGCTGAACGGCAGCTTCTCCATGGAAGGGACAGGACAGTCATACCAGGACTTGCGGGACGGCAGTCCCTACGGCCTCCCCCAGTCACCGTCCTCCATCTCCTCCCTGCCGTCCCACCCGCCCTTGCTCAACGGGCTGGACTACGCCATGGATGGCAGCCTGGGGCTGGTGGCCCATGGGGCGCAGGGGGTGAGTCAGACGCTGCGGGCCATGGCCGGGGGGGGCCCCACCTCCGACATCTCCACGGGGAGCAGCGTCGGGTACCCAGACTTTCCCACCAGCCCGGCCTCCTGGCTGGACGACATGGATCACCCCCCTTTCTAAGCACCGCTCGCCCCCTGCCCCGGCCCCCCTTGCTCCCCCCCCAGCCCACAAGCGCAGCACCGAGGGCGCCCGCTGGCGGTTGACCTTTCCAGGATTTCCCATGGGAATCAGCCCCGGAGGGCTGGAGGGAGGGGAGGGTGGCATCGGTGATGGCTGGGGGCGGCTGTGCCCGGGATGGGAGGCATGGATGCCTTTGGGTGTAAGCACAAGAGAGGTGTTGGCACATGGGATGCATGGCGAGGACCCTGGTGCAGGGCTGGGGCACGATGGGATGTGCGACGGTGCGAGCCAGCAGGAGGGAAGGACAATCGGGGATGGCAGAGTCCGTCCCAGCACCCGCGCCAGCCCTGCACTGGTCCCTCCAAACACCGCTGCTATTTTCAAGAGTTATTTTTCAATACGGAGTTGAAACGCGACTCGTTGCTGCCTGGAGCCTCAGCGGAAAGACAAGTCTATATTGTAGAAGGGTTTATTTTAGCAAGGCCGGGGACCTGTCCAGGCAGGGCCATTGCCTGCTGCCCTGGGATGATGCTGCCCACTCTGGACGTGGTGGGAGCAGAGCTGTCACGTGGCAGCTGCGGGGCTGTGATTTATCCCCAGGCACGCAGGAGTGCTTACGGCGCATCACTGCAGGTTTTACCTTGGTCACGCAGTGGGGAGGAAAGAAAAAAAGCCACTAGCCCAAGATGCCCAATGGCCAAGCTGGGCTATGGCGGGGCCGGCCGGGATGCTTGGGGCTCACACATGGAGGCACGCCTTTCCTGGAAGGGTGGGCGGGATAGGTGGGGAATGTTTGCTCTGAGGGTGTTGCAAAAAATTCCCCAAAACCAAGGGGAAAAAGGATATTTCATCAACTACAGAAGCACCTGCACGCCGGGGACCGGAGCAGACAGTGGGGTGAGATGCCTGGCATTGGCCACCCACCTCCTCTGGTGCCATGGGGCCAATGGGACTGAGGGTGGGTGCAGGCAGCCAGGGAGGACCTGCGGTGGTTTTGACATAGCGTGTAAGCCCCATCGGGTCTGCTTCTGGTCGGGCCCACCCGGCACTACCCCCTTTCTCAAAACCCACATCCCTGGGCTTGTGATAGCCACCTGCCCACCTCCCCCAGCACAGCCTGACCCCCCTCACCAGGCTGAAGATATTAAGCCCAATGGATAGAATCCCGCTCCACACTCTCTGCCCAGGGTGCCTGGCTCTGTCCCGGCCCCACGAGGATGCCTCAGCCACGGGGTCCCTGCCATCGCCCCTGGCTCTGGGGTGATGCTGATAATCCCAGGCTGCCCTTCAGGGAGGGCTGGTGGTGGATCCGGTTAGCTGGCTGCTGCCAGAGGCTGGGGAAGGGGAGCTCCGAAAGCAAAGGAGAGAAAAAAAAAAAAGTGTGAAAAAAAAAAAAAAAAAAGCCACACAAGAAAGCACATCACTGGTATGTTCTTGTCCCTCCTTGTCCTCCCCCACCCTGGCTGGGTGTGCTGGTGCTGTAGGAATTGCTCCAGTCGCACTCGTGTGCCTCCCGCTCCCTGCCTTGGGTGCTGCTTTGTGCCAAGCCCCCAGCCTCGCCAGGCACTGCAGGTGGCTGGTGGGGAGGGGGACGGGGGGAGCCATGTCTGCTGCTCTCCATCCCCCTTTGAGAAGGCCAAATGCCCCCTCCCCTCGCTGTGTAAATTTTGTACAGTTCCAGAAAGTGAGAGTCTTGTTTCCTGGGGGGAAAAAAAGGAAAAAAAACCACCACAAAAATAATAATAAAAAAAATTCAAAGAACAAACCTTATTTATTGCCATGTCTTTGGGGAGAAAGGACTCCCTCCAATCCCCCCGAATTCGGGCCCGGGGCGTTGCTTTTGTACCCTGCCTCCTGTGCGTTGGCATGAGATGTGTATGGTCACCCCCTCGCCTTGAGGGAAAGCGATGTCAAATAAACTCGGGATGCTCTTTAGCAGCTGCTGTCTGGGATTTTCTTCCTCAATGGGAGGGCAGCGGCCACCATTGGCATCGCCTGCTCCAGCACCGTCAGCTGTTTGGGGTCGGGATCCCCTGCCTGGGTCCTGTCTGGACGGAGGAGCCAGCATCCCTGGATGCAACAAATGACACTGATCATCATGCCCTGGCTTTTTGCAGGCATAGAGAGGTGGGTGGGTTTGGGGTGAGCATCTCCACCCCTGCCACGTGGCACCCCAAGATGCCCACAGCTTTCCTGCCACCACACAGTGGCAGTGGTGGGTGCCCACCACTGTTGCCCAGCCATACCACTACGGCACTCAGCGGGCGCAGGTGAGATGGAAGAGCCATGCTGGGTGGGGGTGTCCAAGCCCCTCTACGGGCACCAGTGTGTTGGCTTTCTATATTTTAATCATTTTAACATTTAATGCTTCTCAATTAAAGTGATTTCCTGGAGTAGATGCCAAGCTTAGGCCAAATGCACATTAACCACTTTCTGTATCGGTAGTTAAAGGCAGCGAGGGATTTAAACAGCAATCCGCAAGGCTGCTGGGGAAAGGTTTGGCTGAATAAAGCAGATTATAAACAATAATATATGTCTTTCTCTTCCCCCCCCCGGGCTGTTTGTTATTTTTTGGAAAGGCTCCAACCTCACAAACAGACCTAAAGTGCTATAAACATCTCCAGGGCTGAACGCTCAGCCCCCAAATGTGCTCGCTGAAAGCACGGGCATTGCGGCTACTGCTTTTCATCCCTGTTTTAAGAGAGATTTTTTTTATTACCCAGCATATCCATCAAGCCAGGTGGTGGCTGTGCATTGTGGCACTGCACAAGGGTGGCCTTGATGCCACTATGTCCCCATCCCAAAACCAGCGGAGCAGCTCTGCGCATAGCACCCCAGCACTGAGGTTGGCATCTTTGCTTCATCCAGGTGCAAAAGCGACTGGTGTTGCGGTCAGCACCCATTGCATTTTGACCCTGCGTGCTGCGGCTGCGATGAAGACCAGGCAATGCCAGCCTGTGGGTCCCCTTGGCAGGGTGAAGGAGAGCAGAAGCCATTGCAGGTCCTTGCTCAAGGGTCCGGGGGCCGTTGCATCGCTTCCATCGAATAAGCAACTCCCCCCTGCCCAGGGACTCGCAGGGACACTACATGTTGAAACCTGGCATTTGCTGCACTGTGTTAATGTTTGTCTGCAGCTTGCTTCATGCATCTCTGCATCCAAGCTCATGGACTGCCTGCTCGTTTCACCAGCCCCTTGTTGCAACTGGGCAGCAAAAGCATCCCCCAACACAGAGGGGCTGCAGACAGATACACAAGATGTATTTTATTTTTGCCATCCGTGCTCCAGCTAGGAAGGCAGTTTCTTTGGGAGGCTCAGCGGGAGCAGGCTTCAGGCTCACGTTTCCTACTGACTTCAGAAAAACCCCTGAAGGGGCTTTTTTTTCCAAAAACATGGACATCTTCACTGCAGCTCCCCAGCCCATCAAACCCCCTCCAACATTAAGTTAATGGAAAATAAGCTGACGTGGCCAATATAAGGGCCTGTACAGGCCATTAACTTGCGCAAGCCATTTCGTCCCCAGCACTGAGCCTGCCCCAAGCCTTGCGTGTGTGAACCATGCCATGGTGGTGCTTCTGCTACTGGTGGTATTCAAGCCAGCACAGCAAACTTCATCAACGTTAGCAAAAGCTGGCAGGAGCCAGCAGCCACCGTGAGGGCCAAAATCCATGCCTGCCTCCAGCCCAGCCAGTCCTTAGCAGAGGGAATGTTCCCATTTATTTTCCTGAGGCTGGATGCACTGCAGAAAGGACTCGATGGCAAGTAGCTTCCTGTCACAGTGATGGAGATTTCCTACACTCCTCCCAGGCTGTAAATCTCCTTGTCTGGAGAAAAGCAAGTGGCATAACGATGCCCCACAGGCAAGCCTTGGTCTCCTCTTGCCGTGTACACCCACCCAACACAGCAGCCTCCCTCCCAGCCAGGAGCTAGCCCGAAGCACAAACTCATCCCCGGCAGCCTCCCTGGACCACGGCCAACCCACTGGCACAGCCCAGTGGGGATCCTGATGAGGATGCAGAAAACCCTGCACCCATCCCACCTCACTCTGGCACCTGAGGTATCGCCACAGATTTCCCATTTGTCTGGGTATTTGGCCACCTGAGAGGACCATGAAGCGTCCAAGACAGGCCCACAGGGGTGACAGGCTGAGTGCAGGTTTATGTCCATGCGCAGCTCTTACAAAAACACCAGCCCTGACCAAGTCACCCCAGGGATCAGCATGCGACAAGAGGACGGACCTGGAGCTGCTGATGGAGCTGGGGTTTTAATGCCGTTTAATTCAGCAAAATGGTTGTGAGACGTGGTAGAAGTCCTGTCAGCTTGGAGAGGTTAGTTAGCCATAAAGCATTTGTCTTACATACGTTAGCTGAGAACTAGAGGGATGGACAGACAGCTGTATAACCTGCTGTCTTTTGTAGCCCTCTCTCCCCAGGACGAGAGCTTGAGCAGAGCTTTCCAAGGGCTATGACAGCACTGAGCTGCCTCCCATCCTCATTACTTCCAAGGAATGAAGTCACTCCCTGCAAGACAAACACTGTGCTTTTCTTTTATTTATAATATTTTGTTTGGACCCAGGGGAAGAAAAAAAACAAAGCAAACCTCAACCCCAACAGGAGAGCCGAGCATCTCGCCTGGCCCAGCTGCCCTCCCCTCCCCACAGAGGAGCCAACCAGTCAGCACAGGCTGCTCTGATGAGACATCCAATACAGTACTTGTGTTTAATACATTAAAATGATACTTGGGGGCTTCTCCAGGCCCCCTTCTCCCCTCCCTCGCTCCCTCCCCCCGCCAAATACTGATAAATATCAGAGCATGCAAAACCCTGATCCCATCCTGCCCAGAATATGCGCTTGGCCGGCCAGCCCTCCTGCTGGAGAGCCCACCCAGACCCTGTGCTCTAAAAGCTCCCCTGCGAATCCCCAAGGCGTTTTGGAGGGCAATGGGGAAAGAGAAGGGGCATTATTGCGGAGTGTCTCTGTCCTCCCCGCCATGCGTCGCCGCAGGGTTAGGTCTTGCCAGCGGTGTGCTGCTGCAGGGCTGAAGTGATGGCTTTACAGTCTGTCACCTCCTCCGGCAGGCAGCCCTCCTGGTCCCGGAGCGTGGGGTTGGCTCCCGACTTCAGCAACAGCTCCACGATGTCTAAAAACTCGCAGGCAGCAGCTGGAGGGAGAACGGGAAGGGTTAGTCTGGGGATCCTGCCCCGAGGCGGCAGCAACGGGTGTTTTCTGGAGCCGTGCTGTAGCTGTCAACTTCCCATGTGTGTGCCAGAGGCAAGAAATGCCATCTCAGCACCTGGCCAGGCGGAGCAGATCATTTTTCGGGGCAGTGTTCGGTACTCAATGTATTACTTGCCTTTGGATTTAACAGTGCAAAGGAAAGAGAAAAGACAGAGTGAAAGCAATGAAAAGCCAGAAGTCCTGAGAGGTTGTTACCGGTACAACCATGGCCCCATAGCGTGGGTGGTTTGCAGGGCGTCACCTGGGATGATGCACAGGGTGCCTGTGCGCAGTTTGCCTAATGCTCTTTCACGTCCAGGACTGGAGACAGACCCTAGGAAGGGCTTCTGCAGCACCACAGAGAGCCCAAGTGCTGCCTGGGAAAGCCTCCCCTGCCTGCTTTTGTACCCAGAATTTATAATGTATGTACAATTTATAACACACTTTTACAAACCCCTGCCCCTCACCTGCCTCCTGAACCTCCCAGGGCTCCACAGGCAGCACGTCCCAGGCAGGACAGTGTCAGTACTGCCTCGCTCCCTGCTTTCATCTGTCATTTCTCCTTGCAGAAAATTTGGATGGTTTTTAGCTGCTGGCTGGACTTTCCCTGAGCACCAGCTCCAGGGGCACGTGCCTGTGCCCACGGACAGCCAGTAACGGCACACCACTGTTATTTCTAACCCACATGTCCACCAGCAACTATTTTTTCAATCCAGATTTACTCTGCCAAGATAGAATCAAGTTGACCTGAGCTCTTCCCTGTCCCAAGGACAGCCTGGCAGCTTTCAGCTCCCTCTGCAACTTTGCTTAAGGATGTTAAAAAAAAAAAAGAACCAGG
Organism: Burhinus oedicnemus; assembly: GCA_008921705.1. Taxonomy (NCBI): domain Eukaryota; kingdom Metazoa; phylum Chordata; class Aves; order Charadriiformes; family Burhinidae; genus Burhinus; species Burhinus oedicnemus. The sequence goes on along the minus strand of VFFE01006398.1, from coordinate 491,734 downwards.
AAAACTCTTAGTACTGAAGAGCTGGGCTTGGCTGATAGCAGCAGAAGTCCCAGTGCCTAGATTTTCCCTTAAGCCCATGCAACGCAGATCCTAGTGAAGCCAAAAACTGCCTCAGCTCCAACCTGCCTTACGAGATTGTGAAGCCAGCAGCTTCCTCTTGCATTGGTCGCAATTCGTTTTTATTATATTTCAGGCGCTTTTACAACATAACTGACTAAATCTTTTTTGCCGTTAAATGTAGTAATTAGAGTGTCTTTTTGCATTACTCTGCAGTTTTCTACTGACCCAAAGGGACAAGCAGCAATGTCTAATTGAAATAAATTTGACGTGTGACTGGAGCTTATACTGAAGAAGATAAAAAAAGGGGAAAAAAAGAAAGGGGAAGGGGTTGGTTAGGAAGCAGGTGGGGGGGTGGGTGAGGCTGAGCTGAAGGGCTGGGAGGCACATCCTGGGGTGATGGCACAGCATCCTTGCAGAAAGCAGACTTTCACAGGTGCCAAGGAAGCTGAGGTGGCAGCTGCTGGGGATGGGGAGCTGGTGCTCGCATGGGGAAAGGCGGCTTCCTCGTCCGGTACCGCTGGCAGGCACAGCCCGTGTCCCCAGGTGGGCCAGGGACATCCCCAGGGACGATCACAGCTGCTGGATTTATCACACCCTGGGACCCTCGATTTGTCAAGGGCCGGAGCAGCAGCCCTGACACTGGCATGGGTGAAGATGGATTTCCATTCAGCGCAGTTCGCCTTCCGACTCCATTAATCCTCAGGGTTCAGATGATGAATTTCTTTCTTTTTTTTTTTATTATTTATTTTCCCTCCAGCGTTCCCTCCCACTGCTCTGCCACAGCACAGAAAGAGCTGAACAGATGGTGCTTTGCAGGGAAGCCAGAGCGCCCATGAGGATACAGAGCCTGCCCACTCCGTGGCCACGTGGCCACAAGTGCTTGGAGAAGCCTTGATTTCCTCTGGGACAGGCAGCGGCAATGATTTTAGTATTCCCGGTGGGTGGGTGGGTGGGTGGATGGATGGATGGATGGATGGAGAGGAGCTGAAGACTAACGGGCCATTTAGCAGGGAGACCGTGCTCATACCGATCAACGTGGCACTGACTGCCGCCTCCAGCCCAGAGTAGAGCAGGTCCCGCAGTGGGTCCCACTGGTGAACTGGTGCCTTCGGACCGTGCTGCCAGCTGGCCTCCACTTAACCTTCGATTAAAGCCGGGGTCGGCACCGATCGGAAGGAGGCAGGATTTATAACCCGCAGCAGGATGCAGTTTGACACCGGCTGTAATCAGGAGAGCTGTCACCACAAGGACAGCTGTCAGGCCACGCTAGCTCATAAAACGGGATGGAGACACCCTAAAAGCAGTGGCTGCCTTGCTGGCCTTGCCCACGGGATTTAACCCTTCCCTGAACAGCCTCTAACAAAAGGGAAGGGCTTGTAAAGGCACTGCTCTGCTCAGCACCGCCAGAGACAGTTTTCATTTGAGCTCTCATGCCTCCCCGCTGCAATTAACAGCTTGGTTACGAAGTGCTTACTGAGGAGATTTTCAGTGAGTTCCAGTTTCAGGCCAATAGCCACTTGAATCAAAACCATTCACTCATTTAACAAGCTGTTTTCAAGACTGGGGTGATTTATGACCAAATCAGCTAAGTAAAGGAATGAGGACAGCCTGGGTACAGTGATGGTCAGGTGGGGACAGTGAGGCACCCACAGGCCTGTGTGCCAGTGACCCAGAGAGGCTTCCCCAAAGACAACGTACAGGGAAGGGTGGTGGGATAATACTCAAGGGGAAGAAAAAAATCTGAAGACTCAAAAAATTCAGGGAAAAAGTCTGCAAAACTGTCATTATTGAAACATCTGAGCTGGCAGGGTGGATCAGAGAAACCATTTCTGAAATAATGTTAGTTAAATCAGTTATGTTTGTTTGCTTGTGTTAAACAACCTGCTTCAGCCACCAGCCACAGGGATCCACCCGCAAATAATTTACATTGAGGTGATGCATCCACCCTTTATGTTCACATATTGAACTTGCTTGAAGCAGGTGCTCTTGGATAACTTACACACATGCTATGCTTTTGCACAACCTCATATAATCCACTGTGCACCCCTCGGCAGGCAGATGTCAGTGCCAGAGCGGGGAGCAGGGGAGAGCATCTCTCCGGGAAAGAGAAAGCCCAAAATGTGGAATGAGCTGGGCAGAGAAAGAGGCAAGGAGGCACTGAGTGCTGTCGTTCTGCGGATGCTGCAGCACTAAGCAACAGATTTGCTACTTCAGTCAGAAGGATAAGAACTTGAAAAATAAAGTATCCTACAGGAAAGATGACATGGGGAAAAAATCATACATTATTGTAATTACAGTCTCAGTTCAGGGGCCCTGGAATCTGGTAGTTTAGATCCAGATCCAAATGCTGTGCCTTGGACTGATGGTCTGCAAAGAGATTTTGCCATCCTGCTAATGTCCTTGTGGAGAGATTAGAAAGAGAGAAAAAGACACAAACACTTCAGAATGATAAGTATGTGCTTAATTACACAGTGACAGGCATCAAGAAAGAGTATAAAATAAGAACTTAATTTTGGAAAAAATTATGATATAGATTAAATCGATACTTTTTTCCTATTCCCCACACATCAGCACTGCATGTGTCACTTCAGTCTCTACTTTTCTCATTTGGAGACAGAACAATCTTTCAATTAAAAGGATTACTACAAAATCTCATATCTAATTAGCATGTAATTGTAGGAGGGACACAAACTGTAACTTCGCTCTGCTGGTTTTGGTAGTAGAGAAGCTGCTGCTCTCTCAGCTACGATCAAATAGGTCTGTCACCAGGACATGTGGAGGTGAAGCCCATCTTGCTCATCCCCTTCCCCTCACCTGCATAACCTGTTAAAGCCAGTACAGACCCTCCTCTCAACCTTAGCATCCCCTAACCAGAGCCACTCCTGGGTCTGGAGGTGGCAGAACCACATCCTGGAGACACACAGGCGCATAACACAAACTCTGAAGAAAGTGCATCATTAACTGGGGGAAAAGGAAGGCTTTAAGGGGAAATTTGCAGAGGAGAACAAAGAGAGGACAGCAGTCTTCCTTGCTGCTTCTCCCAGGGCTCCTATTCATACCATGCTGGGGTTTGCCAGTGGAGGTAGCTGCTGGTTCATCAAATCCAGCTTCCCTGCTCATATTTCTACTGAAATTTGCTTTCTGTACGTAGACCATTTACTCCAGCTGCCAATCCATCCTGTTAAGAGGGAACAACCAAGCTGAAAGGCAGCTTACCGTAATGCAGTGCAGTCTGGCCTTCCCCATCCTGAAAAAGAGAGAGAGAGAGAAACTTGATTTTAGAGGTATAGGTAACGTCATGGGGATACAAGTAAATCCCAGTTTTAAATAAATAAGCTGAATCACAGCAATATTTAATTGACTGGATAAACAGCCCAGGACACCCAGCTACCTGGCAGTTAGGCTTTGAATCATCATCCACAGTCAATCCATATTGATGGATAATCAATATCTATCCACCCGTAAGAGGGCGTGGATCACGTCATGACATGAGTATAATTCAGTTCATAGCGTTATCACTTCCAGCCCGTAAAAATGAAAGATTTCAGTCCTATGGCCTTGCTTTGGGACCCTCACTAATCCTGATGCTTTAGTGCAAGATGCTTCTGTGCATGTCCAGCCTTGGCCAGCTACTCGAGGGAAGGGTAAAGCACTGGGATGCTGGCACAGTTCGGTACGCTGCACTCTTCAGCACAAGGGAGCACACAAGGGAAAACCCCCATTTTCTTCCACATGAACAAATCTTAGGTCCTCGCTCTTCAGCATTCAGGTTTGGACAAAGGTGGACCCAAAGCTCAAGTAAATCCCTGCAGGATGAGGGTGAGGAAAGGGCTACGCACAGCACTTGGGAATGAGAGCCAGTTGCTGAACTCATCCTTGTGAAACACCTGCAGCGCAAGGGCAAAGCAAACCGCATGATTTGAAGACATTGGCACGCAGCTCCCTCTTCAAACTAACATGTACGCCACTGCATCAGCTGCAATGGTTTGGGAAGTGTGTCCTGTTCCCAGAGTTGGCAAGCACTGGCAGGGCTTTGCTGGTGAGTGGTTGGTGCTCGCGTGGCACATCCAGCAGTGCAAACCCAGGCACCTCACTGTGCCGCAGCCTCGTCCTGCCACAGGAACAGGTGAAATAACAGAAGGAAAGAATTACTGGCCCCTTTGCTTTCACTACCCTACCAGGATTAGTCTCTAATTCAGTTCTTTGCCTCCTTAATTTATTTGCATCTGTTTATGGAGACTTAAGTTTTTAATTACCATTATCTTTGGGATTAAGGTGCAAATTCTACAGTCTGCTGTGGATTCTGGAGCAGGCGAAACGGAAAAGAACAGGAAAACAGGTAGAAATCCCACCCATAGCTGTTTTGAGACTTCTGGTTTCCGAGCCTGTTATTCTGTTTGATATTAACGCTGTTCAGCTGAGGAACTAGGAATGACTTGTCTTTCAGGGTGGGTGTCCCATGCTCTGGGACATCGCACCAACACGCACCACAGACGCAACAGGGACAAAAGAGAAAAGCCAGATGTAACAGGCATCTGCTGCCTAAACATCCATTTCACGTCTCTGCTGGGGAAAACATGGGGGGTGAGATTTTTCCTTCCACATGCCGCTATGCCCCATTTATGGCACTCACGCCAACATTTGGAGGCACCTCATCTCAGGAGCTTATTTCTGCCCAAATTGTGGGTAGCGTAATGCAAATGGGTGTCATTAGAAGATACCACAAAACAAACAACTGAAAGAATCAAGGACGGCATCCACTGATTATTCCACACTAATAAGGTAACTGATCTGAGCCAGAGCCCCTGAGCAGTCCTTAAGCATGTGCCTGCTTGGAGGAATGACAGGGCCAGTACTGACTTCAGCAAAATATGGAGCAGGGCTGGGGAAGAAGAGGCAGGAGCGCTATGAATGAGTTATTGGAAAGGCAGGCTTTCAAATACGCGGGTTGTGTCTGTGTGCTGGGGGATGGGAAGCCAGCTCCCCTCCACATCGTCGCCTTCAAAATTGTAGTTGACAAAACCCGCAAGTGCATGGGATTGGAGATGTGCAGCAGAAATCACTTTCCATGGGAATGGTTTGCTGCAAAACTCTTTATAAAATACACAGGACTGCTCCAGGAATACTACAGCCATTTGCTCCTCTTCCAAAGGCCTGCGTAAAGCACTGCTGCTTTAGCAGCAGGCTTTTGGCTAACGAGGCTTTTTATTTCTCTTAGATGTACTTTCTGGCATTTATTGGGCTGAGAAGAGAGTGCAAGTCCCAGCATACGAAATGCATCTCTTTAATCCCAGTGTGGTTTTTAAAAAGAACTATTAATCCAATGTTATGCAAACATTGTTTACACTTTATTTACACCGTGGATTTCCCCCCCCCCTTTGAGCCTGATGGCTGACCAAATGCTATTTGTTATACTTCTCAGATGCTATGCTATTTGCTTGTATTTTCTCTGTGACAAATTTTAATCCAGGTAAATGGAAAAAGCTCTAGTGTGGTCACTCACTAAGGGCCTTGAAATGCCCTCTGGAGGCTGCTGATCTCAATCCCTCTTTGATTTGGCTTTTCAGAGCACCATGGCTAATCGGAGCCCGATGTGCCCAGCTGCTCTGTGCACAGTGCTTGGCTCCAGGTACAGCATCACTGAGCCTTCAGTGCAAAATGGTCACACCTGGAAACTAATCAAAGACAGGCCGTGAAAGTGAGGATTACAGCTCCCATCGTGGAAATTACGTGAGATGAATATTGCCTACCAGGCACTGGAAATGTTTGTTTTACAATGAAACAAGACACGCAGAAGTGGTCTTAAAACAAATTGTAGCTGGCCTTGATGCAAGGGATATTTCCTGACATGTGACAGAAAGCAGTGGTTTCTGGAGCATCCTAGGGAAGGTGCAGTGTGTCCTTCTCCCAGGATGTGCCTCTGTTGGGACGAATGACTCCAAATGGTTAGAGGACAGGAACAGCCTGCCCTCACCTCACTGCACCATGCCCAGGGCACCAGTAAATGTCACTGCCCAGCCTGGGACTGCCGGCATCAGCCAGGAGCAGGGGGTCCCGTGCACATCCTCTGCATCTGGGAGGAACACAGAGATGCTGGCGGTGATCAGATGCGCTGTTCCGCTCATCTGGCTTGCAAGTGGGGGCAGCTAATTTTTCTTCATTGAAAACCATCAGGATTTTTGTTGGTTTATTTTATACAAAGCACTGAGTTGGAGGGGGATGTTTGTCATGATTGTTTACTTCTTCTCCCTCCAATTTAGTTTTCAGATTACAGAAATGTAAATCATACAGAGCTGTAAGTACAAGACCCAGAGTCCGTTGACACACACTGAAATAAATCTGTAATGTGAAAACCTGAATACTGTAACCAGTTATTTTGAAACTGTGCCTATGGAAAGTTAGGTAATCACGGTGCGTTATCATTTCTGTGCTAAAGCATGTTAAAAGAAATTAGAGACTTTTTTTTTACCCCAATTGGAGCTTCTGTAGCATGAGAGGAGCACAAAGTGAAGGTGTTGAGTAGGGGAGCTGGTGTCAGGGAGTGCAAGAGAAGAGATGGGCAGCTCTGGGGTCAATGCCGAGCTCTGTTCTATGTCAGGATGCCTCTCAGAAATGCCCTTTCAACATCACGCATCAGCTGGAATAATGTCAATGTGTCAGGTTAAAAAGGAGGCAATCAGTGCTCTGATTCAGTGAACTTCAACACAAAAGGGGGAAAAGGCCAGGCTCAAAGCAGTAATACTTAGTGTTTCTGTGTAGCTTTGCTTTTGGCTTGCAAGGCTTGGTAGGTACCCGTTCCAGAGCCCTTTTAGTAATACCCTGTCTATAAAAAGGAGGAGGTCGTAGAAATGACAGAACCCATGCAGGCAGACAGAGGATGACCAGAAAGGAAGGAAAGACCATTACACACTGAAATGTAGGAGCGCTTGGTCCCACACATGCAAGTTCCTGACCAACAACAGATTGATTCCAAGCTTTCTTCTTGCCTTCTAACGCCACATGCCATCCCTGCTGCCTTTTACAGCCTCCTGGCACATCTGGCCATGGCAGGATGACAGCTGAGCTGCACGGCCTTCAAGGGAGACGAGAGCGTTTCTGAAGACTTCAAAAATAAAACCAAACATCCACATCTACCAAAACCATCAAAACAAAGATGCTACAAAATCACCAGTACCTCCTATGTTCATAGTCTGCGACAGATGTCACTCAATGAAAATCCAGCTACCAGTGGGTAACTTATTGGATAACAGGATTGTGTTCTGCTCCCGAGAAATTTAAGCAAGAGAAATGAGAGAAGATGGACCGAGCGCAGATGGACCAACTGTCTTATCCGTTAAGTGGTACTATGGCTACTGCACATCAATTTTGTCTTATAAGTGATAGGATTATATCGGTGTTGCCATCCCATGTTCATTCCTTGGGAATTTCTGTACCCTGCTTAACCTAACACAAGGTTTCTTGACTGAGGGGCAGAGACATGGAAATGGCTTGGCTGAGGCCTGCTGTGATGCTGCACACGCTATAAAACACAATTCCCGCTGCCCTGCCATGGCAAGCAGACCTTGACGTGCCAGTGTTTGACTGTGCTGGTTTCACAGGACAGTTTTTAAAACAGTGTTACACTGACCGTCCAAACTTGCCTCATTTGCTCTCCAAGCTGCGTGCAGAAACCTCTGCGAGCGGGAGGGCGCCCTAAGGGAGACACCGTCTCTTGTCATCTCAAGTGCTTTATTTAGCACAAGTACAGAAAGAGGAAAAACAAAACTGTGCTGGTTACCTTGGTGATCTTTGGTTCACCTAGACCCCCTATCGGTGATTAAGCTGGGGCTGGACAGCCCTCCACACCAGCTGTGAAGTTCTGCACAGAACCCCCATACCTCCTTGAGTGTGGGTCCACACTGAGACCTCATCTCTGTGCCTTCAATCGCATCTCCAAGTGTAGAAACCATGAGCGTGAAAAGCACAGCAGAAAACATATACACTAACCTCTCTCTTTTGAGGGACAGCACGTGCACTCTTCATATTTTAAGGTATTCTTTCCCTCACATCACCTCTTCTTTCTGTTCATTTGTGGCCCCTTTTAAGGTGCAGGCTCATTCCCATTGACAGACTCCAAATGTTGGCAGGGATCGCAAGAGATAAGACCGATGAGGTGATAAGAGTGTTTAACAGTGCTGGGTCCTGGGCAGCATAGATGGGCCGGAGGGAAGATAAATATTTACACTACATCTTTAGAAGGGGAGTGAATAAAAAGGTCCAGAATGCATCCTCTGAACAGGCACTGGTGCTTAGGAGCTGTGAATATAAATCTCTGCAGCTTCACGACACACACTCACCCAAGCCAGGGAGATGAAAAATAGCAAGAAAATACTTCGCTTTAAAAAGGGTTTTATTTCTCATTTATTTCCACTTTAGACTTCAACTTCCCAACAATGTACTTTAACCTCATCATCTTCTTTTTCTCTCTCTGAAATTTTATCCCCAAGACGACTGAGGGTGAGACTACAGCTAAAAGCATACCAAAATTTACATGCTAATACCCATCAATATGTAAAACCAGGCAATGCGTGCTAATATAACCAGTCTGAACTCCACCAGACAATTTAGTAGATGGCCCCAACACAGTCTTTATTTTCATTTACATGCTGCTTTTGCACACAGCAGCCTGGGTTTGGACACGTACATTAATACATGTAAAATGAATGCTTGTCCGATCGAAGCAGACAGATGAGTGCAAATCGTTGTGTGTGCAAATGCTGGCATAGAAAAGCAATGGTTTAGTACTGCTCTTTTAAAAACCCTACCTTGGACCAGTATGCATCCACATGCACCAAGACTTTTGCTTTTAGTTGCCTCCTGATCCTTAAAGAAATGCCAGCAACAGTGCAATCTGAGAAAGACGACCATCTACCAGCTTTGTGCCAGAACATCTGGAGTCCCAAATAGCTCCGACACTAGGAAAATGAAGCAGACTTATGTTTTCTCCCCATTTTTTCAGCTTTTGATGTCTCTAAAGCAAAATACACTTGTGACGGCTCAGCTTCACCTCCTGTTTTAGACTGGGTGTCCCATACAAGGATAACTGGTTAGTCGGTGTTTATGAAGCGCTTGTGAGGCTACGGTTGTTAATGTCAAGCGTAGGCTGTTGTGAAACATCATGATACGCATCCTTGGTACCAGCTCAAAGTCAGCTCAGGCACTCCCCAAGGTCCAATGCTGTGGGACAAAGGATACAGAGCAACCTCTGGTAGAAGCAAAACTAAAATCCATGCACCAATCACGAGCAGCTCTTATTTGGGGATTGCAAATAACCCAAGCTAACAAGCACAGGGCTTGGATATCCCATAAGTTTGGCTCCCCAATTAAATCTTCCACCTCCCTTGCATGTGGGTAGGCTGGGCAGGGACCCCTCTCTTACTGACCTATCCCTCTCCAAGAGCTCTCTCCTCTGCCCCCTTCCTCCCATTCAGACCTTGTCCCACACTGTGCTGGGCAGATATCCGTAAGGATGGAAGGTGCTAGACAGATCTTTATCATCACCTCTTGGGGTCTTCTCCAGAGCCTACCACCAGGCTATCATTTGGCCTATCTTCTAAGTGCCTCACAGATAAATTAGATCTGCACAGAGAAGCAATTATTACATTTCTAATGGCATGGACCCTTACAGCACAATCTGCTACTGAAAGGCAAAGAAAATTGCGTTAGCTTTTGTTTGATTCAAAATTATGATCAAGGGAAGAGGGATGTTGAAGCCCTTTAAAGCCAAGCCTCTGAGCTGGGGATCTTTCTGTCTGGGGACCTCCCTATTCATATTTGCTGCCTGAGCTCATACTCCTGGTTCATTTAGGTTCACTAATTTGGAGGAACCCTCCACTTGCAAAGCTGCTGTTAAAACCAGATCCAAGAAAACTCAGAGAGAATATGATGCCCAGGAACTGCCAGTTGCTCCCTCCCGAAGCCTGCATCTGCTAATGCACCCAAACGCCACCGGCCCGAGGAGTTCAGCATGCCAGGGTAACGCTAATCCCTCATCGCCCTAGTTTCTAACTGGTGGTGTACCTAAATTTCCAAGTGCAATTTCAGTGGGATTTATCACATCTACTATCACCAGCATGTAGTGCTGCTGGCACAGATACAGACTCTCAATATCCCACCGCAGACACGACTGTCTTTAATTGCAGAACAAACCGATTTCTGAATCTACACAGCGGCTCTGAAACTCTCCAGGCTGTTTTCCTATCAAGCATTTTCACCGCAATTTGCAGCCGGCAGTCTGAGCACAGCTGTGTATTTGCACATACGTATTTATAGCCTGCTCCAAAGAATATTTGCTGCTGCTTGTTACTTCCAGCATCAGGTATCTTTCTAGTCATCAAACAAGTGCGTTGGTGCAATATAAAAGCTGCGGGGAAGCTTTGGGCTTCCTCAGCTCAGGGATCAAAAACGTGCTTGGAAAGAGCCAGTGCCTAGAGCTGTAACAAGTGTCACAGTGCTGCAGCAGAGCCAGCTAAACTGTGCAAACGTAACCACAGGCTGAAAACAGGACAATACTGCTAACGGCATGATGCTAAAATCTCTCTTCTCAGGGTGCTTCCCTGCCCCCTCCCTGCGTAAAAGTTAGTAGCTCTTGTACTGCTTATCACTTTAGCGTAGCTGAGGCAGATACCTGGTTATTTAAGGGGCAGGATAAATGGGCTGAGACAGCTTTCCCATCCCCAATTCACTAGGGAATGCTTGGAAATTCCACCTGACACCGGGACCGCGCTGTGCTCTTAAACAATCTCCCGTCTGATCCGATTGTTCCCCAGTGGGGAGGCAGGCTGCAGCTCGCTCAAGAGTCATTGATTGGATTAACAGCCTAATTCCCAACAGATGAATAGAATACTGATGTCTTGTCAGCCCACATCATAGAAGGAAAACACAATCTGCTTCTACAGCCCCGAAATTTAACCCTTTGCTTCCCCACTCCCCCTCCCCGGGGCACAGGGTTGAATGCATAGGTCCGGCAGTTTCAGCTAGAGATACTACCCATTTGAATGAGAAAAGATATATTAACCTCTGGGATGGTTTGCCTAATCATCAACACACCACGGGATCGTATGTTATTCTCCGTAAGGTTAGTTTTGTTAGAAGCCCTCTTTTCATCCTTTCTAGACAGAAGAGATTTATACTGTGGACCTTGATTTTTTTTCTTCTTCTCTATTTTACCACCTGATGTTAAAGGAAACACTGTATGCTTCACAGTGGTTGAAAATTCATTACTTTAACGATATTTATTCTGAAAATATACAGATATTGAACGTTTTCTATCACTTGATGAGGAGGACAGGTCTGCCTGGAGAGGAGCATCCAGCCGCGCTGCAGGGGAGGCATCACTGCAATGCCCTCTCCCTCCAGCAGCTCTTGGCAAGCCGCAGGGCAGGGGAGAGAAGCCGGGCACATCATTTGCTCTCGGAGAGCTCCCATTCTCCACCTCCTAATGGAGACACTAATGTTTTCTTACCTCATAGAAAGAGTGTGATAAGAAATTAATTGCTACTGGTCAAATGTTCACTATTACAGAAGCAGGACTGTGTGCATATTAAAGAGATTCTCCAAGAACAAAATTTATTTATGGACTCCTTGGCACTGTCTGCATTTATTTCCTTGCTCCGGAGACAAGAATAAATAAAAATCATCTGATTTTAAGACATGTATTCAAAATGACCTATTTTTTTCTCAGATCATTGAGGTCCATACGGTGGGTTTTGTTTCCTTCTAACAGTCCCCTTTTATGCTTGCATTTACAAAACAGGCAGATATACATTTAAATACTGTCACTTTTTCAGCAGCAATCCTAGAATATACAGAAATAGAGCTACAGCACTGATGCCAGGACTGTAACCCATACTCAGAGGTGGCCTATGGAGTAACTGATCCACCAGTCTCAGTGGCAATGGCTCACCAACTCCTTTTTTTTACCTCTGCAAGCTCTGTATCACCTGAGAGTAGCCAGGTTGCTCTGTGAAACAGAAATATTTCCAGTTTCATTTGGATTTTACAGCTTGCATGCAGAGTGGAAAAATTCCCTCCATCGCTCCTTAATTCTAAAATACTAATTAGCCCAGCACATGACAAATAGGAGAGAAAGCATGAGAGGAAGGAGATACACATCCCTTTTTTTTTTTTTCTTCTTTTTAACAGTACCTGTTAGCTATGAGTTTTCCAGACTTCATCATTTCACAGCATTAATAGGCATATAAAAAGCTTGCTAGGAGACTGAATGAAAGAAACAGGCCTTCCCTCTCCTGGCTGCCAATACATCAACCCTAGAGAGAGCCCTGTCTTCAGACAGATGCAGGGTGCTCCGTGTTCGCAACACTGGTAGTGGGGAGGCAACAGTATCCATTAATGACAGAGCTGCCTTAACCAAAAGAATTAGCGAGAGATGCCGCATCGACTCAAACAATTCAATTAATGCAGTGTTAGTGCTAGTATTTTAAAGTCATTCAAATTATTAGCTCCTTTTGCAATTTGAAACCATAACGTTCCATTTTCATCCCAGATGTGAATTGTTCCAGAACAGCAATAAATAAGTTAAATGACCCCTGTCCAGCCCAGCCCCTGTCCTGTAATATGGCTGCGTTGTATATTCATGAATCCAGGTTAAGGATGGGGACTGGGGCAGTTGTGCCCTGGGACTAGCAGACTGCAGGTTTTATAAATACATACAGAAATAATTAAAATCTAAGGGGTTTAGAAGGGTTAATCTCCTTTAAATAATCTCTGCCACAAAGCCTGTAAAGTCACTGCTGGCACCGTGCCCACATGGGACCGGCTGTCGGATATCAGGACAGCACGTGTGGCTGGGAGCAGAGAGATTAAGTGGAAGGGCTGCCCCGGTGGCCTATCAGACACGCTGCTCCCCTGCATATGGCTCCCCTGGTCACTACTGAGGGGCTGGAAATGCTGCGAGCAGGATCGGATCCAGCACCAACCAGCAAGACAACATGCCACTTGCTCCACCTGATTAAAGAGAGAGAAGGAAGCTTGATTAGGCTGCTAAATTTAGCAGGTTGGACAGGAGACAGCAGGAGCTGAGAGCATTGCTGCCACTGCTCAGTTCACCTGCGTCCTTTCTGACTTCAAGGCAAAGACTGGCTTATATTTATTTAGAGGGATTCAGGACTTTGGAAATAGCCTCTTTTCCTACACAGGCTTGAACCGTCAGCCCTGGGTGGCCTAGGAGATGTTGCACTTTTAATTGTCAGCTGTCATGGACTCAGCAGCCACTCTGCATTTCAGGATGTCCTCTTCGTATAAAGCGCCTTTTTAAAGCCAACAACTGAGTGGCCACCAGAGATAAAGAAATCCAAAAGAAAGGAGAGAAAGCATCCCTGTATGGGCTAAAGCAGTGCCCTGTCTGAACCAACAGTTTGCTTTCTGCTAATTTGGGCGAAGGCAGGGTCAGCTGAAATGCCAAGAGCCCCGCAGCAGCGGCTGGAGCACTGGCAGGGAGGTTGCAGTATCGTGACAACTGCAGGCAGAGTTGCAATAAAAGCAGAGCCATGCTGCACATGGCAATGTGCTGCAGGAGGAGCAGAGGTACCGCTAACAGCCTAGGGATATTTTTCTCTTTTAAGTCAGTGAGGATAAACTCTCTAGAAACTCTGTTTTGGTCTCATAAACGTTCCTCGGCTTGGTGTGCAAAATCAAAACTTCCCATATTGAGATGGTCTGAACGATCCTCTCAATTCATTAAATAAGATCTGGATTTTACTAAGCCAAGCCTGGGGAAGCCTGGGCTAGCATGGGAGCTGAGTTACAGTGGCCCATGGCCCTCAGCTTGAAAGGCACATCTTTTTTTTTCTTCTTTAGAAACACCCAATACCAGCGACCTTGCTCAGACATTTTAAAGCATCTCAGAATAGTGCTGTGCTCTGCAGCCTCCAGACAGCCTTTCCTTCCCAAGCACGCCCGTTTCTTAAGCATGCCGACTCCTCTTTGTGGCTAATCTGGAATTAGAGAGGACATTCGCACACTCACAGCCGTCTGCCAGAGGGGGAAGGCATCAGAGCCTGGATCCTGCCCCGAAGTGGACCACTGCCAGGGAGAAGCTGACTGCACGTGTTAAGAAGCTCCTGTCTCATCACCTCAAAGGGCTGCTGTTTTTGTGATGTGCAACAGCCTTTTAGCAGCCTCTGTGAATTGTATTAGTAGCTGATTTACCATTTTTTATTTTATACGGCATGAAACTGCTCTTTCATGTGATCATCCACCACCAAGTACAACTACATGTTAGACTCTGAAAACTCCCTCTCTGCCTACCATCATTGGGACTGTTCCCTGATGGAAGAAAGGAGAAATAGAGAGGGAAAAGGTTTATTGGTACTGCTTGTTCACGACAGTCAGGTTTCCAAACAGCTAGTAACAAAGTGTCAATACTAAAGGACAAGGGGAAATGGCCTTGAGTTACGCCAGGGGAAGTTTAGATTGGATATTAGGAAAAATTTCTTCACAGAAAGGGTTATCAAACATTGGAACAGGCTGCCCAGGGAAGTGGTAGAATCACCATCCCTGGAGGTATTTAAAAGACGGGTAGATGTGGTGCTGAGGGACACGGTTTAGCAGTGTGTTTGGCAGTGTTAGGTTGATGGTTGGACTCAATGATCTTAAAGGTCCCTTCCAACCTAGGTGATTCTATGATTCTATGATAAAGAAAAAAAGGAAAAATGTCTGCAGAAAACTGCCTCAGGACACCAAACTATATCAGTAACTGGGATTTCTCGATGGAGCCAAAATGCTAGTAAAATAAAGCTGAACTAAATACTTGCAGTTTGGTCTATCATTACTTGCTTAGTGAGATGCAAAACTGATCTTCACTTTAAAGGGCTCTTCCAAAGTCTAGAGGCAGTACTTGCTCCCGCCTTCTGCTGTATAATAGAGGAGTTCCTAATGAAATTCAGCAGGAGCTGGAGGCAACCAAGGAAAACCGCGGACAACTTTATAACAGACAGATTTATGTTCAGGGATGTCCTGCTTTTTGAATGAGTTATTCTGCACAGGGCAGGAATAACAGGTTTGCCATTCATGGGTCGTACAAGCGCAGCAGAAGGTCAAGTTCCCCAGTAGTACTCACTCCAAGCCGAAGGCTGGGGCTGCCGTCATATCTGGGGCTGAGCTAAGCAGGTCCATCCCATTTCCTACTAAAGCAGCCCAGGGAGCCCGCTGGGACCCGGACATCTGTCCTCTGCACTCAGAACTGGGACTGGCCCATTTCGGCGGATGGCTGGGGAGGAGCAGATGGCAGGTACTGGTGGTGGCAACTGACGTGGGGCAGAGCTGAACCAGTGACCTTGAGGTGAAAGGCTTCGTATCTCCCATTATCAATCCCCAGAGTCCCCTCCGAAGTAAGTGTTGATACATTAATCTTTCTGACTGACGGAAACAAACTGCAAATATAACGTTCCATGGGGGAATCTTTTTTTATTTTGAGCCAAAACAATGCTTAAAAACATGAAGTAAAGGGCATGCTTAGGTTTCGTTCTTTCATCAGAAATGTTACTATTTAATGCTATTTTTCTCTTCCAAATATCAAATTTAAAGAGCACGTCATCACGCATTAGTCTCTGAGCACAGCCCCAGTGTGGATTGCTGCAGTAAATAATAAACTGGTGTTCGTGCTTCCTCCTGTGCATGCTGTCCTCCTAAATAGTTTAATAACAAAGGAGTATATTTAGGAGCGCTGCTGGAGTGCCTCAATGAAGCATGTTGTGTAGGATAAATACCTCCACATCAGGACACTTTTCAAAGCCATCAGGCAGAGGGGTCAGTCTGTTGTGGGTTTTTTTAAAACTGCACAAGCTAATGCTTTAAGAGTGTCTTGATGGAATCAGGGAAATTGGATTGTCCCCCCATTTGCTGGCCTAAAACAAGCCTTTTTTTATTTATCCCATTAGAGGAACACAAGAGAAACCTTTTAAATGTCACTAAAATTTTTCCTGCATTGCAAAACCCAGTCAAAAGGGGTTTAATTTTCCCTGAGACCTCTTAAGTAATGCAGTATGTCAAGGTTTAATACATTGCGTGTAGGGGATTGTCTATATTCTGTGCTGTTTCACCAGGGTGACTGTTGAGTTGGTCCTGTTTGCTGGATTCGGTCCCTGCCAGCACCAAGCTGCTCACCTAGCCCACACCAATTTAGATCAGTTCTGGTGAAACAAAGAGGTAAGTGATAAAGAGATGAGATACACCTTCCTGGATCAATCCAGGATTCCCAAAAACTCAGCAGTGCTGGTCACTCTCCAGTAATTTTGCTCTGTGAGTTGGGGTGCTCTGGTTTGTGACAGCCTGTAATTTATAGGCTTTATTTACTTATTTATAGGAGGACTAGAGAGACTTGGCAAGAGGCACTTATGTACACAAGGCTCCAGATTCCCCTGGAGTATTTAATATGACAAACATAAGCTGCATACCAGGGGCGGAGCCCAGGATTGAAAACTGGCAGCACACAAAGCGCTAAAGCACACTGGCTAAAGACAGCAACAGGGTCACATACTCTTTAAAGGCTGGGCTGGTGCCCACTCAACCCTTGCTGTCCCAATGGCTGTGGGTATTAATGCCAAAAACGCTTTTCCCGGCCCCTCCAAGCCCATTGCACTTGTCAGCCCGCCTGTCAACGGGAAGCTACGGGTGATCTGTTCTCCCAGAGTAATGCCAACTAGTAACATTTGCTACTAAAATATACCATTATTTTGCTCCTAAAGGATAAGGGAGATCTCTATCCACGCTGTCCCTGTTTTCTTTTGCAAACCGTGAACATGTTGTCATACCACAGCAGAAGAGGACCTGGGGTGCTAAGTCATTTTGGGCTGACTGTATAATCCTCCCCAGCCCTGGTTTTGCAGGGAGAGGAGGAATTGGAGGGCAATGAGCATCCAAGCTGGGGTATGTGAGCCCTCAGCCTCTTGTCCTCAAATCCACACATGCACACCGAGAGCTGGGAAAGGAGCAGAGACGGGGAGCGCAAGTAGGAGGAGGAGGCAAATCCCAGCCTCTCAAATAGTCACAATAAAACACAGCCCGGAGACTAAGACACTGCCTCCTGATCTTCCCTGTAGGGATGCATAATCTATTTTACAAAACGTCAAAATTCAGCACGAAAATTGGAAAAAGGGGGGAAAAACCCCCACAGACTGGCTGGTTATTGGACCAAGGGCTGTGTTAAAAGGATCAGGAGGTGGTGGGCCGAGTGGTGGGGGAGGGAATGGGATAAAGTAGTGGGTCTAATCAAATCAGTTTAAAAAGCTGCAGCCTCTCTGAGTTAACCTTGCCAATCAGAGAGCGAGTGGGAGCATGTCTGCGCACATTAAAACAGGAGCGTGTCCTTGAACCCGCAGAGTACTCCATCCTCCCCCCTGCAGCCCACGCAGGCTGTGTACCCAACACCCTCGGCAGACTGCAGGAGAAAAGCCCAGGATTAGGCACCCTCCTTAGCCTCGCTCAAGTGGAAGTCAACACAGCGAAGGCAGCTCGGATGATTCCCTGGGATTAGAGGTGAGCTCATGCGATTAAGCCGGCAAGAGTTGGAGAAATGTTAAAAAACAAACAAACAAAAAAAGGAAACAAAAAGAGAAACCCTCCCATTGACAAATGCTGTCGTATTGAGTCTGGCAGCTGTGAGATGCATTACTAACCTTTGCTAATGACTAAGGGCACTGAAGTCACTTTAAAATAAATATTCACTAGGAATTACATGGGTAATCTAAAGGGATTATCCTGCTGCCTTAACAGGTCCATAAACTAAATGTTAAATGGTCTATGCAAGTGTTTGCATTAATTTTGACCTAAATCAACCCTTCTGCTAAAAGCTGTGGAAAGCCAGACTCAATTTTGGAAACCACTAGTCTGCTTTGAGTCAGTGTTCTTACAAATGTCCCCAGATGCTCCGTTTTCTGAAGGAAAAAAGGGACTGAGCTCTTGGAAGCCAGGAGCCTGCCAGCAGCCAGGGAAAGGCTTTAGCAGAAATGCATGTTCAGAACATGAAACAGCAGGCACAAATCCAGTCTGCCACATAATCCAGTCCCTGCGGCAAAAGTATCCATGTTCAGAGTCTTAGCTCCAGCCCTTCTTCCCTATGGAGACAGGGAAAGCACAGCATGGGGAGAAAGAGCTCTGCCAGAAACAGTGACCAAACCCCAACTGTTCTGCGCCTCAGTTTCCCCACCTGTAAAATGGGGAACATGCCATGTGCCTTCCAGCTGGGGCACTCGTCCCTGTGCCTCAAACTACAGGAGGAGAATTAAGCTGAAGCAGGGCTGTGTGTCTGCCTGAGGCTCAGGCAGGTCAGGAGAGCAGGAGTTAAGGCATATGCTTCAACAATGGGGACTGAATTAAGAGATGAGAACAGCTCCTCTGCACCAGTCTACAGCTCCTGACAACTTCATTGTCTGTACGTGAAAAAGTATAGTCTAAAAACACACCGATGCCTTAAAGCCACCATACACAATGCCTGAATTGTGTCTAATTCCAAAAATCGTATCAGACACAAACGGGGAATAAGTACTACACTTATAATAATCAAAAGTACATCGATGCTTCCTTCCAGCAGGCATCTCAGACCCTGCCTTAGAAAAAGGACTGAGAGTTATCCTCATTTCCCAGCCTACGCCGCAGGCCAGGGAACACACCAGCGTGTTCAGGGCCCCTCAGTCCAACAGAAAAGGTGCATCTCTAGCCTGTGATCTGACACACTGAACATGGGCCTGCCTTGCAAACCCATGTAATCTTTTTTTACCTGGACCCCCTTAGTCGGCCAGTGCGCACACTTGTGAAGACAGCTATTTCTCTAAGGCACACTGAATTCACTTTTGAGAACACAACAGCACTAAGAGAATGGAAGAGACATAAACTCCTTTTAAATCCCACTGCTCCTGCACAATTACTAGCAATAAGCTACAGGCCTCTTGTAGCAAATTAGGAAAGCGAGGGACATGATCAGGCTGCTTGAAGCACAGAAATATGCTACAGCAATGGATCTCAACAAACTCAGTCCCTGGAGCCCTTTGAGGTCCGCTGTGCAACTCAGGGAAAAGAAGAATCAAGCACAATGGGAAGCTGGCAGAGAAAACATGGTCCAGAGAAAGATCAATATTTAAAAAGTGTGCTTTTACTGATAGAAGGAAGAAAAACATTTGCAACCTTTATGTTTTTTAAAGACTTCTTCATGATGTTCAGAATTTCCTGCCTTTTTTCTTTTTCTTTGAGATTAGAAAAAGCCAGGAAAGTCTAACCTGGGAAAAGCTAGTTTGACAGGAGGTCTTCTTTGAAAGCCTTGGCAATGGAAGTGGAAGTGCTGTCTGTCACCCACTGAAGGCAGTGCAGAAGGAGTGCTCTAACAAGAGCCTTTTAAACTCAAATGCCAGGCAAACATCAACAGGAAGTAAACCCACAATTTTACACACTCTCAAATGAAAAATCATCCCACTAAATGAGATTTCTTCCTTCTGAAATACATATTTTTATGAACTCCTAAATATATGCTAGACAAAAATTAACAGATAAAAACTAGGAGTTCTCCCCCTTCCTTTTTAAACGAACAGTTTCAAAGATTTCTTCGTATATTGTAAAAGAATGATAAAGGGGAATAGATCAACATCCTCCTCACTGATTTCCATCTGACAACACTGACCCAATCTCTTGCAGCTGAAGGAGCCCTGAACAAGCCTGAGAATACCACTTCAGTCTTCATTAAGCCAGCTCTAAAACAAAACACTAATTGCTGTAAAAAAGACACAGTTACTATTTTCATTCCCTATCCCAGCTGTCAAGTGCAGTGATGCCAGAGCTTTTAAGGAGAAACCACAGAGCTTGGTAGGGCAAACCCTTATCCACAGGAGTGTCCCTGCAGGTGTAGGACAACTCATCCTGCAGACACCCGCCCCGCATGGTAGACTGGCAACATCAGCACTTTTTCAGTTGGTGGATAATTCAAATTTGCACTTGCCAGTGAGACCTTATACAGGGATTCAGAGCACCAGGTTCATTGCAGGATTTAAATTGGCAGAAATCACATTCATGGGTCTATTAACAGGGAACGCCTGTGGGACTTGTTACTATCAGCTGCTTTGCACCGCAGCTACTGAGGATGTCTGAGTGGAAAGGGAGGCCTCTTGGCAAAGCCAGCCAGTTCTGCTGAAGCCCTCCTGAAAGCAATATGAAGCCTGCTAGCTGTATTAAATGTGGATATTGAAATATCAGCTGCTTCCAGAAAAGCTCCTCCAGAAAACCGTCAGTCCATCCGGGATAACTCAACCTACTGTACCTCTTGGTCATGCCACAAAGCCTCACAGCACCTAAAGCAGAATGGAAATGACTGCTCAAGAGCTTCAGTTTGTACTGAATGCAGCAGCCTTGCATACCTAAATGTATCTACTAAAAGCATGCAAAGTTTATGTAAGTAAATCTCTTCTGTGGGCCACATCAATGTGTGATGCCTAATGAAGACTGAATGTGGATATGAAAGTACATTGATTACTGTATTTCTTTCGGCTGATACAGGCAGCAAGGTAAGGAAAAGCTGTGCAATATCTGGGGGCAAAGTGTTTTTTGGTGGTGTGTTGGTTTTTTTTTTTCCAGAATACTCAGTTATGGGAGATGTTTACTAAGAAGAATGGGTGAATCATAGAATTGTCTAGGTTGGAAAGGACCTAATGTGGACTTTGACCATCCTTCCCCCTCAGGAAAGCTTTTCTGCTGTAAGCAGGACTTCTAGTTCAAACACTCCTTTTGCTATTCTACTGCTTGTTCTGCAAAACTTATTCCACATCTCTGTGACCCTGTGAAGGGAGAAGTCCCCAAGTCCCTATCATCTTATGCAGTTGTAGCTGTCATGAAAGCAACTGTGCAACAGCATAAAATTCAAAGATATATAGCATCACTTGGTGGCTTTTCACACCTTGAGTGCTCAGGAGACAATACCCTTCTCTGAGAAGAGGCACAGTACTATAGAGCGATGGTACATATTAATTTCTAAAAGAGGATTTTAATCATGCAACGTCCTCTACAGTCGCACAGAATTTAATCTCATTGCTGACAGTGGGTGATGGGGGAGCATGTTAAGTGGAAAAGTTGTATTCAAGACCTTCTTGCAGATATGTGCTACAGGCAGTCCCTTAGGATGACGAAAATGACCCAAACCAGTCTCTCTCACTGCTGACCACCCTGGTCCAGAGCCCCAACGTACCCCAGCCACTCGCACAGCAGAAATGCGGGTGCATTCCCAAAGTTCTGTGCAAGGTTCAAGTACATGTATTAATACGGTTAACATTTATCAAGGCTTACTTTACAAATATTGATTTATTAATCTAGGCAAGACCCAGAGATATCTGCACATAGTATTCCCATGTTAGCTACAGAAACTGAGACGCACAAAAAAATTTCCACTGTCTGACTTACTCAAGGTCAAACAAGGAACACAGCCCACAGCCAGGATTAGTTTCAGGATCCTGAGCTCCCAGCGCTATGCTGTGACTATCAGGACATGCTGTCCTTTTACATGCTAGGTCTTCCCTCTTCTCATAAGATCTGTCTTCACCTAAGCCTATGTTTAGTCTTGCCTTCATTTAGTAACCTGGGAAGAAAAAATAACGAAGAGCCAAAAGTTGAAAACCGTAAGCTGTGAATCGAATCTCTCCCAGCTGCTAAGGAGACTCACCACAACTGGGTTGGCATGCTAACACAGGCCTTCTGGATGGTTACCTCGAGTCTTGTTCTGCTTTTACCAAGGACCACTCGCAGGCAGCTTTAGAAGTTCTGGTCAATTAAACAATTAAGTGTTAAAGACAAAAATCCCAAAGGAATTAATACAACTTGTTCCACCAGTTTTAATGGGGCTGTAAAGCTTATGTGAAAAGTTGTGCTTGGAATCATGAATAAATTCTTTTTTAGAAGTTCCCATGGAATGAAAGGAATCCCTGCCTAGGAAGAATAAAATTCAATTACTCTCCCCCCGCTAAAATAAAAAATACTTCCCTAATATATCTGAATTTAGGGGCAACCTAAGCGATGGCCCAACAGAACACAATTCCATAAAATCACTGCAGTTAATGCATGTTTTCAAGTATCACGCATCTGATGCCTACTCTCTCAAGAAAGTCAAACTACTGAGCATGTAAGTCACTCTGTAAATGCCTGTAACCATTCTTCTGAGGTATAAGACCATCTTTGGACTACTAATGGATAAAAATGAAGCATGAGAACACAGACCTACTAGCTTTAAAATCCTGGGGAAATCGAAAGAATGACCATATGCTTTTGTATACGATAGCCATGTCTGCGGCATGGGAGCACTGCACAAAGGTGGTATCTGAGGGGTAACTAACTACACACAGTCTGAAGGAATAGCTCTTAGAAGACATGAAATTCAAAGAATACTGCAGAACCCTGCAGGAAAAGCATGGCAATGCATTATGCACACTTCTTTATAATTTATGTCACTGAATGCATGGTATGTTCTTTCCACTCTCAGTTTGCCTGGAACATGGGAGGTGTGCTTCTCAGGCAGCCAAAGCCAAGCCCAAAGTCTCAGGGTAGACAAAAGACAACATGAGAAAAGAGGATAAACCTTTATCAAACACTCAATGCTTAATGACAGAATTAAAGCCTATATTTAGTCCTCATCTTTCTCCAGTTGCTCCTTTACTTTGCTGCTAAAATCCTTGATTTTGTTACCAAAACTTGGGCAGGAAAGTTGACTACCAGAATGTGCCAGACAACTTCTTTAAGAATTATGTTATTCATAAATACAAAGAAAATTCTATTTATTTGTCCCCTTCCAAAACCAAACCCATCATATTTACATTGAGATTTTAATTTATTTAAGAAGTGTTTGAAAATTTCCTTATAAGAATTTCATTTAGAAAAAACTAATTTCCATTCAGATGTACTTAGACACAAGTGAAAACAAAATGACTAATAGTCTAGCAGAGAAGAAACGATTCATTTGCTGTTTTCTAGCCTGATTCAAATGTAAAAATTTAGAATGTGAATAAACTATGTTAAACTACATAATTAAGTAAACATGGACAGACACTGTGTATCTGATTAGCCAAAAGAAGAACTAAATTTACTATAAAGGCTATATTTAGCTGCAAATGAACAAATTTTAATGGCTACTAACCAATGAAAATCAACCTTTCCTTAGAAAAATAACCAAGAACTAGATTTAAATTGATTATTAAATCAATTAAATCAATCCAACCTGTCAGAATCTCTCTCATTAGAGTCACTGTTAGATGCAAAGCTGCTGCCTGTACGGTATGCCCACACAGTCAAAACACAAAATGATGCAGTGCCAAAGGTTAGTGATAGCACAGCACCTTCACAGCACATCCACCCAAAATTATGCCAGACACTGACGAGTCCTAATGCGCGCACAGACCTCTCCCAAACTGAGTGCATCCATTTATATGTGGAGCCCATTGTGTCCTATTTCCTGTATTAACCAACCAAACACTGCTGGTCAGACCCTGTCCCTGTAACAGTCTGACCCATTCTGAGAGTCCAGTGAAGCCAAACGTACTTTTATTTCTTAGAAAAAAAAATAAAAATTGTGCTTAAATATAAAGCAACCAGTTGCAGCATTGCGGGATTAGTTGGATGAATCCTTCAGCGGATATAATCAGCTTAATGGCAACAAAGATCACAGCGCAGTTAGTGCAGCTGTGACACTCAGAAGCATTTCACCGAAGGGGAAGGTTTGCATGAGGCTGAAACGGTCCCTTTTATTTCCAGCCTTTTTTCCTCTCTCTCCGTGCAGTCAACATCCCCATCAGCTCCATTAGCATGAAAGAATTAAGGAGGGAAATGGGTAGGGTGGAGCAATTAACGTCTGTGGGTCAGCATACTTACACAGCGTCATATAATTCAATTAAATGGACAAATAAAGTGGCGCTAGTTGTTTTCCAAACTCAGGTTAATTTTAACTTAATTCCCACGCTGCTGTGGGCTAAAGGGCTGCCTGCTGTCTGAGGCTGCCTGCTGCCCAGCTAAATGACCAGCTATGTATTACCGAAAGGAATGCAGTAGAAGCCCTCCTGCTCTTACTGTTAGGATACTCCTAAGACTATCCTCACTCTGAGAATATTCTTAGTATTCTCATCTTCCCACAAAAAGAGAGACTGAAAGTAAACACTTGATTCCCTTAATTATACCTCTTTTCACACCACCAAATCCATTGCTTTATATTACACCTGTTAAATTGCAAAAAAAACCCCCAAAAACAAAAAAACAAAAACCCCCAGTAGAACATAATAGATTTAAGGAGATTTTAGCCTGCCCTGTAAGAAATTAAGAAACGCTATTTTCTAGGCTTCTTAAGTTACAACTTTCATCATTAAATCCAGTGATCTACCTCTTGCATATAGTATTAACACACACAAAAATAAGCAACTAAATCCTAATCTATTTACCACTAACTATTCTGTTTCTGGGTTTTGCTTCCTCCAGGAAAAATCCCCTGAGATGCAGGTGAATGTCCTAATGACTGAAAAGAGCTGAGGATGAATACAGAAGACCCACAAATCTGTTATCTGGAGGAAAGTGATGGATAGATACGGCAAAAGTACGAACTCCTTGGGAACAAGCCATTTGCTGGTAGAGCTTGCTAAGGACTTCTGCTTTCCAAGCTGGTAAAACTCAAGCCTGCGCACTTGCGCTTTGGAACAAGAGCTCCAAAAGCAAATTAATTTCTGTTCTCTGTGCAGAATTAAGACCTTTTTAAGTATCGCAATGTTTTGAAGCCTTTAAAATAAACGAGTGCTTGAAGATCCACAACACTTCACATAAATAATAGAAGTGTGCCGCTTTTTCCTCAGCCAAAATTTCCTTCGCTTTCTCCAGAACATCAGTTCAACACCCTGCTGTCATTCTCCCCACCAGAAATACCTGCATTTCAGCAGTTCTGCATGGATATAATTTGTAAAGTGCCAGGCAAATAAGCACACTCTGAACTGGGAAATGTTATTGACAGACTACCTGGCACTAAGCTTTCAAACCCACCAGGAACGTCAGGAGGCCAGATTTGCACATGTCAAGTCCATCACCTTAGGAAGCTTTCAAAGTTTTGCTTTTTGTGACTCTACAAAACGCATCTCTGGAGCCATTATATGAATTAGTTGGAAAGGGGTAGGGGGGAGGAGGAACGGTTAAGAACAGCAATACACCCCTATGAGGACATTTAGAAGCATCTGGCTCAGAGATATTAAGAAAGGAAAGAAAAATTAATCATGCCGGCTGGGAAAAAAAACCTGGCATCAGCACAGCCACCTTGTCATAAGGCAGATATTAATAATGTGAACCTCCAGGGAACACTCAGACATCTGAAAGATCCACTTGTTGGCTATCACAGAACAGGCAGCTTTAACTGATGCCTCTTTGAAGCCTCCTGAATCTTACACTAAAACATTGCTTAGGATTTTTTTTGCAGCAAAACGAAACTCTCAGTTCTGAAGATCAGATGTTTACTGCATTTCTCTCTTTCTCCTAGATGGTATCAAAGAGAGTGCACAAGAGAGGGCAACGCACCTTGCTGCTTATCATCATGTGCCATCAGCCACAGCAGAATGGAGCAATGCCCAGTAACTGGGTGCAAAAATGTCAGATGCTGAAGCTGTGGATATCAGATAATTAGGATGTTAGGAAAAAGAAAACAAAAGGATTCATTCCTGGGGATACTTAGGCACCTTACTCCAACAGACTTTGACAGCGGGAGGCCCAATCAGGCATTAGCCGCTTAACATTTTGTAGACCTGTAGCTTAGCTGCCCAGTAGCTATGAGCGACACACAAGAGAACGGAGCTGAAAACTGGTTGAGTATTTTAAAAAGTGAAGAAGCAAAAAGGATCTTGCCGGAATGGAAGACAACGGGAAAAACCACACCTGGCCAAGACACCGTGGCAATGGGTGTATGTCCTGATACCACATCTCAAATATAACTCCTCAGGGTTAGAGTAGGATGTAAAGTCGGTGGCAGCCACAATAACTAGAACTCAAATATTCAAGGGAATTTATATAGCCAACAAAACATGGCAAAAACCTCCTTTTTTTCTAGCTTGTTACTCCTCCAGAGCTGCATCAATCTTTCCTGCCTAACGCACTGAAAGCAA
Source organism: Burhinus oedicnemus (assembly GCA_008921705.1). NCBI lineage: Eukaryota > Metazoa > Chordata > Aves > Charadriiformes > Burhinidae > Burhinus > Burhinus oedicnemus. Next base: position 465,530 of record VFFE01006398.1, on the reverse strand, counting down.
ACACGATAAAGGAACCACTAATCTGCTTGTATTTGGGAAATGAGTGTTGCTAAAAGCACACCAGACACCCCCAACATAATCTTATACGCATTTGCTGATGTCTTGGACCATCTGCGACGAGCTACAACTCCAGATTCACAGGACACACAGCTGACTCACTGAAGCGTAGCACCAGCTACAAACTAAGTGTCTCAAAGACAAAATGATGACTGAAAAGCACTGAGCTGGATGTTTATATGCTATTTGATGATGCAGGAGATGCCACCAGAGGAGCTAACAAGCAGTCATGTCAAACAAGGTGGGTTGTGGTTGGCAAATCTAGATGGACAATTCCCAAGTTAGGGAATATTGCTCAGATATTCTCAGTTTAGAAACAGCAAACTCCTATGTTTAAATGAAAGACGGCATCCTGGAGATAGACCAGCGCTATACCAGGTGTTTTCAGTAGCTGGGCACAAGGTTGAAAGCATCATCCATACAGAAATGCAATGCCACTGTCTGCTTAAGTCAGAAACAATTTTGCAGCTGGATGACTGTGTTTTTAAACTACCCTATCCCAGGAGGAAACATTTTCTGCACTGGGTACAGCTGTGATACATTCCTATGCAAATGAAGCAATTTTCTCTTTTTCTCTATGAAAAGTCTCCCGTTTCTTCCTCATCGCTGAATTTATCTCCCAATAGACTTGATAAAACGCAACATTTGCAGGGTTTTTTTTAACTGAACACAGAAAGGGACACATTCAGCCCTAAATACATGCCAATAAAAGTCCTATTGACTTAAGCAGGGAATTCATGTGTTTATCCTTCATCAGAAGTCCTCAGTAATGACACCTTACCATCCTTTAAATCCTCAGTAAGATTACTTCTGCCATGACCCTTTGTGTCACCGCTGTCTGGCATTGCTTGGGGAAGTGACGAGCCAAGAATACCATTTTTCTGCTGATCTCTGTTTTATTCTCTTACTTCCATTCACTCAACCTTTCCATTTGCACTACCTGTTGTGCTGCATCTGATGCCAAGATGATCCCTTTGAGTTAGGGATGGTCTTTGCTCTTGCTTTATGCCTTAACTGACATTTCCACTAGCTACAACAAACAAAGTCAGGTAGAAGAGCTGAGGGCAAAATTAAACATGCCATTATCTCTGTGCTAGTTTACAGGTCTGTCTTGCTCGGTGCATAGAAAGGCACTGCAGTCACATTCACTGCTCACACGCACGTGAGGAGAGAACTGGGCAGAGCAGTGAAAACTTGCTTTTTCAGTAAATGTTTTAAAAGCTTGACAAGATTTTCTTTTCTACTCAAGTTGGGCTTTCCTTTCCCCCAGGCAAAACAAAACATAACACTTTCTCTATGATTTTGTAGTTATTCCTGGGTACATTCAGAGAGCTGCTTCATATTATAATTTACATGTGCACAGGAGGAACACTCGAGCTGATAGGCAAAAAAGAAAAAAATATTTAAAATAGGTCTAAATGAATAATTTATATTATCTTCAATTTTAGACTCAATATACATTTATGATCTCTCTTTACATTGTGGTTTATCCCAAGTGACCGGCCTCCTGTGGCTTAGCAAGTTGTTTCTTACCAGCTGATGAGTGCAAACTGACCACACTCGCGCTTAACTTTTCCATCTGAGAAGTAAAATTGATGATTTGAAGACACCATAGCTCTAAGTTTTTCTGCTGCTGTGAAACATCCAGATTGAAACTGCCTTCATGGTTTAAATTAACCTCTTTTATTTTGCAATTAGGACTGGAGGTGAGGGTGTATATATCACTTCCCATCATTCAAAAAACAAGCACTCGGCTATTAAGCTATGAAAAATTGATCATTTGCAATCGCTGAGCCATACCTTTACAAATCTCTTCTGAGTTTGACCACTGGAATTTAAAGTGCAATGCTCAATTTCATACCACTTCAGAAGCCAAATTACCATGTAATCTCTGAGCACCGCTTGAAAATATCCTGACAATAGCACCTGGAACAGGGCATCACAGAGAAGGTAACCAGGCAGCTTTTGCAGACCTGGCTTCTGACACAGATTTCATCTGTACAGTCTGAACGTGATTAAAACTTGAGTTAAAAAAAAAAAAATAAATAAGAAAAAAAAGACTAAATTGAAATTTCCTGCAGACAGGTAACCCTGCCTCTGGCCGAGTCCACATGTCAAGGTTTCTCCGTAACACGTTCCAGCCTATGGCTTTCTGAAATACTTCTCTTGTCTTCCATCTGTGTTGGAGAAAGTCAAGCAGTTAAAACTCCTTCCTTACTTTTTTGTTCATTAATCACTATCTTGTTTTGAGGGCCATGCTGAAAGGGAGACATTTCTCATCTGATCACCAAGCCAGGGAAGGAAAATGCGTATAGACAGAGCTGGTGCTTTCCACCTCTCTCCCAACATCTCACACACACACAAAGCTCATCACTAACTGTGCCCAGCCTCTCTGTCAGCAGCAGGGACACGTGAGGTTTTCTCCAGCGTGCAGCTGCATGGCAGGTTGGCCTCAGCAGAGATGCTGCCCGGAGTTAGGGCCATCTCCAGCTGCTCAGCTCCATTTGGGTGCCACCCCTCATCATGGCTCCGCTGCACAGGCACAGCTGCCCCGGGTGCGTGCATGCTATGAACCAGACCTCCAAAACAGTCCTGGATGAGAATAACTTTTAACGTTATTCCCAGTCCTTTCCCTCGCTTCACAAAAAATACTGCTGGATGTACAGTAAAGGAAGGAAATAGCACAGGGGAAAAAAAAAAAATCAATTAAAAGAAATTCGCAAACCATTGTGTTAGAGCATCTCATTTAGAGCAGCCACTTTTTATCTGTAGGGCAAGTAATTGCAGTACTATTGCAGCAGTAACATCATGCATCAAAGGAGGTGACAATATTTTTAGGGGTATTTATTGTAAGCGTACTAAATTCAAGACTGTACCCCGCGAATTAATTTTCAAGGGTGACAGAAGTCAGCTGGCTAGAGCTATTATTGCTAATATCTAGAAAAGACCCACTTAATCACTTTGCATTTTTATTTGTAGAAGATAAAGAAACATTTCTTTCACTAATAGTTTCATGCTTGTTTCATCTCATTTCATCCGGACTGCAAGATCTGTTTAATTTCATTTGATCAGTTTTCTAAGGGTCTTAGAACTACCATATTTTTATAATCTTGTTATATCCATGAGATAAAAAACGATTATTTGCCCCACCATTTCCCAAATAGGAAACCAAGACAGAAAGAAATCAAGTGACTTGTTCAAGGTCACGCCGGGATTCTGTAGCAAAACTGGAGAATTAGAAACCTGAACTTGATTCTGAAAACAGCCATAAAGGGAATTTCCTTACTGAATCAACAGGAATGCTACAAATCTGGACATCTACTGCTATGTTTTTTAATAACATACATAACTATGGATAATCCAGCTCTGAATGGACAGATCCTGTTATTTCTCTCAACTGAAAAAAAAGAAAATTATCTCACTAATAAATAAAACCAGCCTACCATCACTACCAGTTGGGGGGAGACTGAAGTTTAGCAAAACCAGTTGAAAGTATATCAATTGCTGGTTGTGAAAATCTAAAATAGCGGGTCTGCATACAGGTGTGTCTCTATGACGAGGAAAAAAATGGTAATATTCATATTTTAAATTTTTTCTCCTAAATGTTAGCACAGCCATAATGCAAGCTAAAAGGAAATATCCATCTCAAAGTTCCGTACATTCAGGACATGCATGGCTCACAACATTTTATTGTTAAGTGGTGAATTGTTCAGCACTGTGGTACGTCTGGATTTTTCTGTTAGTTTTTATATGCACATGAAATAAATTACTCAACCCCCTTCTCCCCCTGATAACAAGGAAAATGACAGTTGCCAACGCAGTTCTGTTTGCATCTGTAAGTGTTTAACAGCCTCAGGAACTCTGTTTTGCTCCTGTCCAGGCTGGGCAGGAATGAAGCAGGAGCACACAAACAATGCAACAGAATCGTTGCATTGTTGGAGAGGGAAGCCACCACCTTTCAAAGGAAAAGGTTGAGGTTGTACTGCGAATGGCACATGAATGAGGAAAGTACAGTTGTATATAGTAACAGTAGTGTATAGTAATAGGAAGTGTATATATGTACTGAACAGCTGCCTTGTTCACTACATTCTGTCCATACGAAGCAGATGTCCTGCAGTGGAAAACGAGGTGTTTTCCAGATACAGTTTCAAAAGGGTGTGAGGACACAGCAACCATTTATACACACGGAAATATCAACAGTTGCTCATCACGTTAAAACCCAAAGGCTGACCAGACAAGGCATTTGACCTAGGCCTCTAAACCTGAACAGTGGAGCCGAAGAGATCTTCTGAGTATTTTTGGCAAGTTGGACATTAACGGATGCTTTAGACTTATGCAGTGTTAATGGGAGGAGCAGGTATGTCAAACTAAGTCACTGGCTGCGTCCAAGCTGCGGTTTCCATCTCTCTTCCAAGCTGTGTTGAAGTACATTGGCAGAACAACATCCATCAGGGATGTATCGAATGCTGACCACAGCAGTATTTGTCCTCTGCAAAGAGGATACGAGAAGAACAGTCAAATCTGCATAAACATCACATTAATAACAGACCGGGTGAAGATTGCATTTTAATATTGAACTCAAGTTGGAGTACCTACTTATTTAAAAGTTCAGAGAAGCTTCTTCAGTTGATAGTATTGACGAATATTTCAGTACCCACTCCTAGGGAAGGCCGTCTGTACAATGCAATGCCACAGGTCTCAGGCTAGGACCACATGTGTCTTCCCCTGGCTTAGGAATTTGGTGATCAGTGTTGTAGCCAACACCCAAAGACATGCTGGGTATGGGTAAGGGCTTGGGAAACCAGCCATCACTAGCACATACAAACCCCTACAAACAGAACATTTGGGAGGTCAGAGCACTGCTTGTATGAAGAACAGGCGAGACCACATCTGCCTCTGCTGGTTTCTCTCACACTACAAATCTACCTTAATGACTATTTACACTTCTCTCTTCCAACCTTCCTCTCTCCTCTTATGTAAACATACTATAAATACAGACTTGGCATAAAGCCCATCAATCTACTGCTCAGCTTCCCCCGATCCTAAAGGTCTTTCTCTGGACAAGCTGTGATTTAGCTCCAAGTTCCTGTAAGCCTGAGCAACTTCTTCCAACCTCCATCAGCACTAATGTGACACATGCCCTTGTGCTACCGACAAGAGACCTGTACCTTCAGAAACCAAATGCAAATTTCAGCATGACTCACATGGACTTCTTTACGGGTGTCCTTCTTCTGTGGCTTCCATGAGCCCTTTATGGGTTCTTCTGGGTTTTGGAGGGAACACTGACAGAAGTCACCCTACACTGTACATGCCACAGGACTTTGCCCTGAACAAGACCAAGACCTCTGGCCAGTGTCAGATAATCCGTCACTATAAGCTACTTGTATCCAAGCCAGATATTTATTGCTATTGATCTGCCTGGTCCCAGCGAAAGACTTTTGTTCTCCCAACCCGGGACTTTGACCTCAATTAAGTTATGAATTTCAATCCGATAGACTGCTCCACTTACCCTGCTGCTCTCCCTGACTGGATTAATTAGAATTAGCTAGGCTGGGAGTCACCCCGAGCGCCTCATGGATCATGTTATTTTAATAATAAATAAAGAGACGGCAGCAGCATACAAGGAAGGATTTTGAAAGATTGTTCATCCAAGAGCATCATTCAGAACCTGCCAATACTAATTTCTCTGAGTTTGATTACCTCATTTACTTCTTTTTATTTCTATTCATTAATTGAGTTTTATCCCCCATTACTTCAGCTCCCCAAATGTGCCCTTCCTATAAAGGAACCAGACACACACTTTGCTGTTACAAAGTTTTATTACTGCAGCTCATCAAAAGTACAGTTAGCAGGAACGGAATAGTCATTAAGCATTTAATACTCTAATAGTGCTGAGAAAATATATATATAATAGGGGAGGGAGAAGGGAAGGGAGAGAGACAAGACAACTCTGTCTATTGACATAAAGCGTGCACCAAGGACTCTTTATGCAGATAGCTAATTGGCTGGTGGACAAAACCGAGTGTCCTCAAGAAGGTAACATCTAACACTAGAGAAAATGCGTGTATCCATCAGGATATTTTCTGACATCACAATAATGCCTTTGGAATGAAGCTAAATGGGTCGAATACCAAAGAAATTTGATTGGCAAGGGGAAGTTTCTGAACTACTGAGTTGGGGCCTGATAACTACATTATCCTTATTACTTCTCTTTCCCTAGAAAAGCAATTACATACTTGAAGATGTCAGGTTGCTCAGGACTGTACTGAAATGGATTGTCTCAGCCAGCCATGTCACAGACATACTACAGAGTTATTGACCCATAAATGAACACTTATTTGTCATGCTCATTTTAATGTTTAATTGGCTGGAACAGCAGAAACGGATTTAGATGATGGAAGTTTACCAATTTATCCAACACTGGTACCCAGGTTGCAGATAGCCAATTCCTAACCCAAGAACAAATGTGGCAGGTAACTTCAGCGTACCTCCCACATTCATGCAAGTTCAGGCCTTCATTTTATAAGAAATCCTTCTTAGGACAGGGTGATTTATTTCAGCCAAGCTGAGCCTTGTCATAAGAGGACTGAAGACCCATTTCAACATGTGACGTCTAAGTTGGGACAGCAAACTGGTCTGTGAGATAAACTAGAAGGTTACTTCAGGATTTACTTGTTTTGTTGCAAAAGGGAGCAATTGAGCAGTCTCTCTGTGAGAGGGAGGACAGCACCAACCTTTGCTTCCCTTTGTAGGCAAGCACTGCCGAGACTTCTGCTATCCCTCACACCAGCAGGGATGCCGGTTCACATGGACTTCCAAAACCCTTTTGATACATCCTCTCACCAAAGGCTATTAAATGATTCTGTCATAGAGCAAGAGGGAAGGTCTTTGCACTGCTTGACAACTGACTACAACAGTAAAGATTGAATAGGAATAAACAACCAGCTTGCACAATTGCTGGTGATCGCCAGAGTCTCTGAGGGATCTGTGCAAGGGCTTGGGTTGTTCAACCCGCACAAATGAAGAGGGGAAGAAGGCTGAGAGTGAAGCATCCAAGTTTGGTAAACTAAAAGCTGACTGTAAAATGCTACAAAAAGGATCTCAGAGTGACAGGGTGAAAAAACTGCAGATGAAATTCAGCGCTAATAAACACCAAGTAACACACATGTGGAAAAACAATCTGTAGTCTAAATCCACAGCGATGGGCTCCGAACTAGCTATTACTTCTGCAGAAACAGATCATGAGTTATAATAGACAGCTCTATTATAACATCAGCTCAGTATTCAATGGTAGTTAATATGAGGCAAACAACAAGGAAGCATTTGAAAAAAAGAGAGGAAATAAGAAAACATCATTATATTGCTTCATTAAACCTCATATTGCACTTACAGCTTGTGTACTGAGAGAAGTGCTACTGCTGCTCCCCTCATCTGAAAGGAAATAAGGAAGAACTAGAAATGATTCAAAGGGTGACAAGGAAGAGCAAAGTTACTGAGCAGCTTCCAAATGTGGTACCGATTAAATAGATTAAACTTCTCAGTCTGAAAAAGAAGTGATCAAGGGGAATCAAGGAGGCCAATAAAGTCAAGAGCAGGACAGAGAAGGTAACTGGGGGAACAATTACTGTTTCTCATTACACAAGAACGATGGGCTCTCACATGAAATGATCGTGGCAAGTGCAAAGCAAATGCACAGTTAAACTACAGAACTGCCACTGGCATAAAAGGTTGGGAATCCAAAGAGGGATGACAGAAATTCATCAAAGAAAAATCCAGGAGCACAAAGATAATACCAATGGTTCAGGAAGCCTCCAAGCCATACACTCTGGGAAAATACATGAAATTATCACTGTATGCTTATCCTACTCTGTCCCCATAGCATTCACTCTTTGCAGCCGCTGGAGACACGATACTGAGCTAGAAAGACTCCCGCACTGATGGCTATTCTCATAGATGCAGAAGTAAGATGTATAAGTTGAGAGACAGGAACCTCCTAAATTAGCTTTGCCATTTTGAGTGCTGTTTTGCCACTTACAATCCATGGAACCAAGAAACAGCTATGATCATCAAAAATCTTATTTAAAATCTGAACAAAATAAGCATAAAGAGTTATTCCCCTGACATCTAAAGCGTTAGAACAATCTTATTTAGGAAAACAAGCAAAAATACTTTGCACCAAACATTGCAAATTCAAGATGTCCCAATGATGCACTCAGAACTGTTTTTTTGTTGATTTTTGTTGTGTGTGGGTTTGTTTAGTTTTGTTTTTTAGAGTACACTGGAAGAGACAGCTGCTGAAACCAGATGAATACAAAATTCCATTTGGAAAGTAAACCCAGATCCTCTCATATTAAAAAGTCCTCAGGGAGAAGGTGAGTGGCAGAATTTAACGCCTTCAAAACAGGGAAAGCTTCTTCAAGCGGCTGAACGCAAAAAACCCAGATGTTCTAGGAACCATCTCTCCTGAGCAAAGAGTAGCTGATTGCTTGGCAAAGGTGGTTCCTCTGGCAGGGAGAGATGACACCAAGGCTATCGGAAATGAAGCAAGGCTAGAGACCATTCCTGTGGTGATTAGAGACCATTCCTATGGTGACGCGTTCACCTGAAAAACCAGCTCGGCTGCCAGTGGTATCCTGTTTGCGCAGTTAACCAAACACCTTAATGAGGGGCTAAAGCATTTCCAACAATGACTTCACAAATTACAGGTGTTTTAACACATGCTTATTTCAAAGATGACCCCAAGACCAAGAGACAAAGGGGTATGGGACCATCCCATGTCCTTGCAGGGAGGCGCATTCAAGGTAAGGCTCTTTCCTGCCTCTGCAAAGAAGTAAACACAGTAGGGAGTAAGATACCTGTTTCTCCTCTGCACCAGAACACACAACAGCACCACAGTGCCACCTGCACTGACCTCAGAGCTCACTACTGCTGGCCTCTGTCTACTGTGAGCGTTGGCAGAGATTGCAGCCATCATATCACAAAATAGCTGTGCTGGTCAGGCATGGAAACAGGCACAAGGCTCCTTGATGAACAGGGTGGTCACGCTCCCTCAGCTAAACCTATGCGCCTATTCCTTCTGCACCAGCACCAGCCACGGAAAGTGCCTGCCTCTGCACAACACAGCCCTCAATACAAGGTGATGCCCACAAGCCATGTAATCTCACAGCAATCCACTAAAATGTGCTGCTGTCCTTGCTCCCCAGCTTTAAAACCTGCATTTTGATTACCCTGAAGGCAGCTTCAGATTTTGAGGGCAAAGCAACAGAGACCACTGCTAGTTTTTTCAGGACCAGCTCTTGGATTTCACTTTTCAAAGACTGTTTTTGCATGTAGGGGTTGAAAGGACCATGTGGATCCTGAAATCACTGCTGGAACAACACAGAAGCCTGCAGTTGACTCGGCTGGTGAGCCTGCTTTGCAGGCAATGCTGCACGCCTACTGCCTGAGCAAGGGTGCCAACTGCTTTGCTGCACCAGCAATGAAGCAATGATTCATATGTCTACAGGGAGCAGAAGAAACAAAGACTGTACATGTCAAGCTGGAAGATGGGAAGAAACAATGCAAAAAAGCCCAGGCTGCACATGCAGAAGGAAACATCTCATTATCTGTACAACCTACAGCTTGTGTTGATGAGGCTTGAGGTGTCTTCAGAAGCTGAAGAGCAAACCAGGGATAAATCTCTGCATCTCCCAGCATATATTTAGAGCTGCAAATATTTTGCAAATGTTTCTGCTGAAAGGGACTTTTCTCTCAGTAGGTAAAATCAGCATCTGCTGAGTGCTGACCATTTAACATTCAACCTGCTGCCAATCTACATTCCACAGAGAGACCGGCAGGAGAGACATGGAGCTGTGCCACTTCTAATAACTGTGTGACTGGCACCATGTCAATGCTTTAATGTAGAAAGCTACCCTCTGTCACTAAGCAGATCTCTCCTTTCTTTTGGCTAATGGCTTTCACACCCATTGGCAACAACGTCAAGACTGAAGGGGTATGAGCCTGCAGAGTCTTCTGAGATCTGCTTGGCAAAGCTGACTACAGAAATATTGAGACAGGCATTGGGGGGGGGGGTGGAGAGTATAAGGAAAGAAGGAAACTATTGTGGTTAATAATTCTGCTCTCATTGCTTTGCTTTTCATCTTTGTTTAGTGTCTTCATCCATTTGCCACTGTACCTTCCTACTGCAGCAGCGGTCAATTCAGCAGTACCTGCGACATCCTTTGCTTGCTGTGAGCATAACTATGCCAAACCCTCTGCAGCAATCATCAGATCCAGGACAGGGTCCCTCCTGGCTTTATAAGCCAGGCTTTTAGTATATTTAGGGGGAAATTTATACTAGGGACATTAACCGCAAGGGCACAAGGCTCAGACATTTTCCTTTTTAATCTCAGCCAGGTTTGGAGAATGGTCACAACAGCAGAGTACTTTGGCAGGCGGCATCCTACCTACAAGCGTGTTTGCACCGATCAGCTTGCAGCAAAGGTGGCGGGCTTCATGGGCACACATGCATATTCACTGAGGAGGGGGAAAGCTGTGTAGATATAGCCTGTGGCCTTTGGTCCGTGGTCAGAGTAGTCAGCCCACACTGATTTTCTCAACATCTCCCTACAGATAGAGAAAAATGAGGGCATGACCTATATTCAGTGCAGGAGGCAGCGAAGGGATGCATGTTTGCTGAGACCAGCTTAATTTTTAAATGTCTACATGACACCTCCAACACAAGGCCCATGCAGAGGCTGAAGCAGTTCGTTTTCTTGCTGTGAAATCCAAACGAACAAGACTGAAAATAAAACAACAGGCTGTGACAAGCAGGCCTGACTTTTCCTTGCTTCTTTTTATCCTATACAGACACAATCCTTTTAGAGTCAGGCGGGAAAACAGAAAAACCATACAAATAAAGCAAAACCAACAGACCACCAATCTTAGCAATCTTCGACATCCATAATTTCTACTTCATTTTTAGCTAATGGTGGAAATTAGTCTTTGGATAGTTGATAAAAATCAACCTGTCTCTGCTGGGTTAGTACCATGATCTGTGGCCCAGCAACTACTTCTAGTACAATTGATTTTCCTTTTTGGCAACCAATAGGCCAGTCAATAATAATGTTGTTTGAGAAGGATTGAGTCACGAGGGAGATGAACCCTCCCTGCCATTTATTATGTTTGTATTGTCTTCATTTGAAAAGATTTTTTCTGGGTTGTTTGGGTTCCCCCCCCCACTCCCCCCCAAATGAGGATGTGAGCGAAGGTATTACAAGGGGACAGCTACTCCACATCCTTGTCTCCAGAAGCACTCTGACTCACAAGTGTGTTAGCATGCAAATAGAGAGGAGGGAAGAGGCTGTCTGCTAGAGGTGGCAGGGGACTGGGAAAAAAGACAAGCTGGGGAGGCAACCACACTCCTCCTGCTACTCTAGATGTCTTCTAGGGGAAAAAAAAAAAAATCCAGATAACTCAAAATCACACGCCAACAAGCGTGACTTCAGACAGCTGTGCAGCCTTGCGTGAATTGGTACAAGACAGATACAACACAGGCACCAAACAGCAACCAACCCTCTCAGCAGACAGCACAGACACTAGATGCTTTTCACTGAAATTACTGGTGTATATGAATGAATAAAACAAAATCCACATATACTAGCAACAGATTTCTTGTCCTGATAATTTTCAGCTTTGGTTCTCAAGTTTCCTTCTCACACCCCTGAGGGTCCAGGGGTGACCATTGAGAACTTGCTGACAAGCGGTTTAAAGTCTCAGTACAGTGATCCGCACCTTTACTAGGAAAGCAAAAGTCAGCAAATAAAAACTGAAGATCAGTTATAGCTTTTTTCATCCTTGTAGTCATAATTATAGTACAATTTTAGCATACACAAATGTTCACCGTAACAGTGATAACGCTGATTAATAAAACTGCACAATGATGTAGTTTAAAAATCATAAAATAATATTTACATACAACTTTAACTCAGTTGCTCTACCACGTAGATACATACACAGCCCTTAATTATCCTGCATGTCAAGTGATACAGTTCCACTTACAATGAACAATAGTTATCTTAGGACTTGTTCACATGGCCAGACAGGCTTCAAAAGCTTTTTCAGAGTAAGCTGATCTGAGGCAAACACTCCAGGATAGTTCCCCAAGCGCTCCGAAGGGCACACCCTGAATGCACAGATTATTATTTTGGAGTAAAGAGTACCCACAAATGGAACAAAGTGCAGCCACAGCAAGTCCAGGAGAGTCTATGGTCTACTGTTTTCATGTTACAAATGAGAGATGCTATTTCACAGAACCACAGGGGTTGGAAGGGACCTCTGGAGATCATCTAGTCCAACCTCCCTGCCAGAGCAGGGACACCTAGAGCAGGTTGCACAGGATGGCATCCAGGTGGGTTTGGAATGTCTCCAGAGTCGGAGACTCCACCACCTCTCTGGGCAGCCTGTTCCAGTGCTCTGCCACCCTCAAAGTAAAGAAGTTCCTCCTCATGTTTAGATGGAACTTCCTACGTTCAAGTTTGTGCCCGTTACCTCTTGTCCTATCACTGGGCACCACTGCAAAAAGTCTGGTCCTTCTCTCTTTGTCCTTCTCTCTCGCATTGGACAATTACTATACAATGATGCCCTTCATCCTTCTTAAAACAGCACTAGTAATTCGTATACCTGCAATGCTCCCTGCATAGGATGAGCAATCACATGCGGCCTTTGCACCAGAGCACAGAATCCCCTTTTCAAGCCACCTTACTTGCCTTGCTCTTGCAGGAGGAGGTGACCAGACTTAGACCCTGCCCCAAGAGCACTCTTCCGCCTAATAGCACTGAAGCAGTATGCTGTGCCTAAACTTCCCCCTAAATACACTAAAGGAGCTCCTCTAAAAGCTGGTTGAGTAGCACATCACATCTAGGAGTGGAGCCGAGTTCTGCTGTCTCCTCCACACTGGCACTGCACCACCAGATACAACTGAGGACAAATAAAATCTCTGACCAGGCCACCTTGCTGCTCCTGGCACAGGGAACAGTGAGGATGCCATGGCACAGCTGCAGGGGAGTGGGAAGCTGGGGTGCAATTCTGCATGGCTTGCATTCAGTGCCTCCCCTGGCCCCAGAAAAACTCCTTTCCAAGCCCAGAGAAAACATTGCAAGGAAAACCTCTCCCTGTAGGGGAAAAAGGTTTTCCTTTGTTGCTAATCCCCTGCAAGGAAAAATTATTCATGTCTTCATATATTTTAAAGCTAGAAATAGATATTATAATCATGTTGCCGAGCTCCTTCATAACTGTTATGAATATACTCCCCTTCCTTTCACTTCATCGCTCAATTAAAACCCTACATGTTAAGCAAACAGTTCCAGTGGAAGGAGGCTGTTTTCAGACTAAGCCCCAAGCTCTGGGTATTTCCAGCAGAGCTCCAAAATACCATAACACCACCCACTTTGAAATGGCCTCTGGCTCTGAAGATTTAGGTAATTCAATTACACAAATGCCCCTTTTCAACAAAGTAGAGAAGCCTGTTGCCTTTCTGTATCCCCTTGCCCATGGCAATCGCTTACCACCTCTTTTCAAATGTGCTATTAGAACTAATTATGAACAATCAGAGAACTCAATGGCCGCAGCTTTTTGGTGACATTAGTGAACCACCCTTTTGAAACTGCAGTACCACTGTTTAAAACAAAAAGCACAGGCGCTGGACCACTGCAGTCGCCGGAGTGCGTGGTATTCCCAGAATTAAGGCGTTTTTAAGCATGCTGCAGGAGTGAGCAGAGCCAGGCAACCTCTCCTCCTGCTCCCAAGCTGGCTATTTATCAACAAAGAGGAGTAAGTTGACTCTTGCAGAGCCTCCTGATCCAGAGACTGCAAGTAGTTTGACAATAGATAGCACAAAGATAACTAAAATAAGGCAGCAAAAAGTGAATAAGGCACATCTACAGGCACAGAAAACTGGTAAGACTTGCTCCAGGTCACCTAGCAGAGCACCACTGTCACCGTCTGCTTAGGGCAGCTAAATCCTTTAGCACACTCCAAGAGAGCCAAGATGGAAAAGCATTTATTAAATAAGCAATGGAAGAGAGCATAAATCTGCCATGCTGTTTGACTAACTTTTTAGAAGCATACTAAAACACAGGCAATTTAAAAAAAAACAACTGGTCTGTAACATTTCTCTCCTTCACTACCTGCGCATAACTCTCATAATCTCCAATTTATTCTTTGTCTCTTACGTTGCCTGCATGCAGGTACTGCTATAAAATTGAACAAGACAGAAAAACACCTGAAGACCTGAGTGGCGGGTGGAAATTGCAGAGGCTGCTTGCACGCTGGGCTCTAGCAGAGGTGCTGCATGCAGCCTGCGAAGGGAACCTCTACCGAGAGCACATTGCTCTGAAATAACAGCGCCACTGATTCAGGTCACCAGAGATTCCCTTATACTTAACCCAACGTTCTTTATAGCCTACACATTAACTGATACTGCATTTGGTAATGTATAATAGCAGGTGCTGCGGTGTTCATGGCCTGTTAGGAAGCCAGAGTTTTTCCCTCTCCCTTTTTCTTTTGGTTGCTCTTAAAATTCCTTCTGCTCTTGCTTTGGGTGTGAATTCTTGCAGGGTAAAGGTCAAAATAAAAAAAAAGAGAAATAAACATTAGGTCACAAAGTCTTGAAATGTTATTGCAGTTTATATATGGCTGAGAATAAAAATGTATCTGCCTTCTCTGGGAACACATGTACGTGTGAAGAGAGACCTTTATAAAAAATTCTCCTTTATTACCTTGGTGGGGGAGAAAAAGTATTCAAAGATTGATTTTTTTTTTTTATGGCTATTATTAACCTTTTGTTACTGGCCAAAAATAATCTGGTTAGAAAATGTGCAATACATCAAAAAGAAAAAAAGAGAAGATGAATTTAACAGAAAGTTAATGTTCAGAGAAAAAAATAAGATGACTCTCCCTTCAGCCTTTTCTTCTAAGAGTCAGACTTTACCTCCAAAGAAATGAGGTAAGCGTCAAAGAGAAGTGACTCTTCCAACTGCTGTGGCAGTACAGCATCCCAGACAGAACCATCTCCCCGGCTGCCAGGGCAAAGGGCATGGGCAGGTGTCTGATCCGACTCCTCCCCGATTTCAAGGCAAAGCTGTTCCCACATCTATCCGACACGTCACTCACCAGCTCTGACTGAAAGGCGACGGCCTAGTCTGGTGCAAAGCCCCCAATTTGTACTGACTCCACTGCCTCTCTTCTATGTAAGGAAAAACTCCTACAAAATCCATTACAACTGAAACCCCCGAGGTCTAAGCATGAAGATAGGTCTCTCACCAGCTACTGTGGAGCCATGCTTCCTAACACCCATTCCACCTGCAATTCTGCCCAGGCAAGGGCAAGAAAGACTTTTTTTACAATGATTTCATGTCTGTGGAAATACCAAGACAGCTATTTGTAGCCTGTGAACACTACACTGACAAGCCTTCAGATTGCCACTGTACTTAAGGTCCATCTCTTATAAATTCCTGAAGCATTTATTGCAAGGCTGTTTAAGATCTCACTGCTAAGAGCTAGCAAATTTGTCAGCACAGAGGTGTATCTATGTCCAAACCGGGCAGGAGAACAAAGCCAGTAAGTGCCATGCTGGTAAAGAGCAGTCAATCATAATTTGACAGAAATATGTCGGACAATTATTTCCGAACACAATCACATTTACACAGGTCAGCCCTTAATTACAACAAGCTGACAAAACTAGGAGCATTGACTCGTAAGCACAGGCAGACTCAAGCTGGCTGGCTGCAATGAACCACTTACAAAGTGGCTGCTGAGCAGTTCACAGCCTGGTCGATTAAGGTACCCTAAAACTGCTGCTAGTTAAGCTCAGACATGTGGGCTGCAAACTGCAGTGGCTAAAAAGCTGCTTTATGTTAAGTCAAATTGTGCTAGAAATGGTGACCCTGAAGGGGGTAAGGTGGGTATATGGGAATGGAAATGGCATAAATCGTTTGACTTTGCCCTCAGTCAGCACTGAGATCCTACTGTAGCTGTCACATGACCACCGCGCTGTGACCTGAAGCATCACCTAACCCTGGGGGGTACTCTGCCAAAACCAGGCATTTATTGGATCCTTTTCTGCTAGGCAAAGTGAGATTCTCTTTCCATTAGTCCACAAAGTTCTGCTGAGAGTGTAGTGTTACAAAAAATACATTGGAGAACGCACTTTCTGTAGGAAGCTACCAAATACCTCATACACAGGAAATCCCTCTTGCCATCAGTACCACGAATCACATTGGAAGCCAGAACCACGTGATCAAAAAACTTTACTGCAGGGAGAAATTTCAGCAGGAACTGAAAAAGGCCCCTTATGACTATATATTTCATGCAACCAAATTCTGTTACCTTTTTGGATGCTCTTCTCTGTGATAAGTGCCCTGAGAGAACCTGCTATGGAGTTTTGGAAGAATTCAGTTTCATTTGAAACATTTGGTCAGGAGGCTACATAACACATCAGTCAAATTCAACTTTTTATTCTTTTCTTACCTGGCTGTTAACGTCAGCAGCATGCTGTAATAGTACTGAAACCAGCTCCTTGTGTCCTCTGTCACACGCCCAGTGGAGCAGAGCGCGGCCCTGCAACATCCAGGAGAAAATTAACACAGCCAGCCAAAAAAAAAGCACAGAGAATCACAGTCTTGCTATTAAGTATTGAGTACCAATAACAAAATTAACACAGACTTTTAAAAAAAACTACACTAATATTAGTATGCAACATACTATTGGTCCTGATTTGGACCTAGAGAATAATGCTAGAAATGTTGAAAGTGACACATAGTTCAATTTTTCATTAATTTAGCATCAAACCCACAAGCCAGCAAAAAATTTAAAGGGGAAAAGCAGCAAAGTATGAAAAGCAGGAACTATGACTTCATGATTTGCTTTCCTATACAGATTTGGGATTTTGTCACCTCTGACTTTTCTGGGAGCAACGACTTACACAGTAAGGGTAAGATTTTCAGTGCTAAGTCACTCAGACACCAAGTCCCCAAAAGCTTATTCCGCTGGCAGGTCTGAAACACTCAACTGGGCCCCACCTCTGCTGCAACAGAAAATTAAAACTGGGTGTCTGGGCAGGCATCGCCCACGACCGCCCCCCTCTCAGCTCTGCAACACAGGCTGCTGCATCCATGCCTCCAGCCCCTCCCAAACCTCCGCAGTTTTCTTCCCACCTCCCTTCTACAAGTCTCTGCACACCCGAAGTCCCTCTGCATGTCTCTGCCACCACGGGAGGGGATGTTCAGATCTTCCTGCCTGTCAAGGACATGGGAAGTGGTGTAGGACCCCTCTGAGGGCTGACATGCACATCTGAACACCCTGCTGGCCTCGGAAAGGGCTATGGATGTACTGAAGTGAAGCCAAGCTTTTGGGGTTAGGGTCAGGCGTGCCACTCTGATTCTGGGCTAGAACAGCCAAGCCTGAGAAAAGTAATGTGTGTTTTTGCAACAGGACATCACAGCAGAGCTGTGGTGCAGTTTCACACTCTTTAACAGCCCTGCGCTGAGGCTGGAGTGCTTATCCTCTCATAATGCAAAAATGCATTCAAAGCAGTAACGCAGCCTTTTGACAAACAGCTCTAAGACATGTTCTCTAAGATTTTATATATCGGCAACTCCAAAGGGAAAGGTAGCTCAAAGTAGTCTGAGCTAGAGGAAAGGTTTTCTTCTTTGTTTACTATGTACACTTAGTAAATTAGACTTCCTGTTAGTATCAGTCTTTCCTGATTTAGAACAGCATGTGGCACGCTTGCAGGGAATTCCTTGGAAATCACCCTGCAGCTAACCAAGAAATCGTCCCCCGAAGCTGTGACACTCTCAGACTGACCTGTGTTTTCCAGTATGCTACACAAAACAGTCACAGACCTTCACAGATGAAATCAGTTAAATTAGCCCACGCCTGGTTATAAATCTCTTGACAGAGCAGTGGGGAACAAGGTGAGCAACTCATTTATCTGCTAATGGGAACTGAGAGCCAAATTTCCCGACCACGGTGCCAAAACAGCAGGAAAGGCAGAAGACACCTGCAACCGAAGCTCATGCTGCTTCTGCTGGATGTTCTTGAGCAGGGACGCAGAGGTAGAACATGATTTTGAGTAAGGAAATGCGATCTCAGACACAAGGCATTAAGCTTTTTAACACACTTTTTGACCCAGCAAGCAATTAATTTTTGTAACACATAATTTTAATGTTACACTAATTAACCTTGAATTAGAATGAATTTTCTGACAATGACTTTCTATGGAAGCAGTGATGACATCCATGGGCCATTTAATGATTAATGTTCTTGCACTCAACACCACTATCAAAGTCTAAAAGGGGAAAACAGTACAATTTAAAACAATTGGTAAACATGGAAAGATCTTTAATTCATGTTCAGCATCCTTAACTCATCTCTGGACTGGTAATTACTTAAGATGTAGGATTTCAGTTGGACAAACACCAACTTTTTTTGTGCTACAGATGTTTATTTCAAAAGAAAGAAGCACTATCTGTAATATGCACAATAGCAATAAATACTTCAGCAGATGATTTCAGTTTCTTTATATACGTGTAGAGGAATAATACTGTAATTACACAAGTGTAATTACTATGCAATTACATTACAAAACAAAGGCATTTCCATCCTTTATATCAAAATTCACGGTACAGATTAGTGGCTATAATACGTTGGTTTGCATTTGTCTTTGGACAAGCAGAATCTCTTTTTATCAGTGCTGAACTTGGCTGAGACCAATAAAGGAAAACCAATTCTGTCAGCTCAGGGGTACTGCAGCACTGTGTGACTCGTCCCTTCCCATGACACTGGAAGGCTGGTTCTGCTGCAAATGTTGCCTCTTGAACAAGAAACGAAACTGAATCCTGATCATCTATAATCATTAAAAATCTCCTTGTGCTATTTGCAGGAGTATGGATTTCAAGTCTTGGGCCAATTCCACTTTGGGTAATTACACTCTGCTTACCTATATATTTTCTCTGCAATTCTAAATGGATACAGTATTTTCCAATTAGTGCCTTAAATGGCTCTGCATTGTAATTGTGCACTATTAAAAAGCTGACACGTTCCACCCAAGAAACGGCTGCATCCTTGCAGCATGCTATGCCCTAAACACAGGGTGTAAAGGACTTTAGAGACCTTCTGTGCAAGAGCTCACCATTTGATATGGAAGTAAAAATACCTGTAGAATAACCTCAATCTACTTATTGTATAACAAAAAGCATTACTAAGAAACTTGTATTTAAAACAAGGTAATACTCACTACTGTTTGCATAGTATCAGAAAAATTAAAACGCTCAGGAGTTCTAGTTAATATATTTATGCAGCTATACAGCTACAAAGTCCACTTGTTTCCCATGTTTTCCTTAAAACAAACCTCAGCGATAAGACAAACAAACTGAACGTACAATTCAACTCTTTGTATAGCATGGGGATCACCTATACACATTGAAAAATTCTTTAGTCTGCACAGCTGCGGCTTTATATCAGCATATAGCATGTGTTTGTGTGTTTAAATAACATGGCAAAAATCTTAAGAGCCACAGATTGAGCTTTCCCAAAACAGTTCCCATATGACACTTTCGTTAAGCAATGACAGACTCAAAGCAACACGAATAATTTCATATAGGAAAGCACTGCAGTGGTGAGGTCTTGACTAAATGTAATCAAACGTCAAGGTACTCCCTCCATGCAATTCAAACACACAACAGTTGCTGCAGAAGTTACTTGAGAGGATGCATTTTCCCCTGCCTTTGAAGTATTTAATAAAAAAAGCATAAAAATAGCCCCAGTGCACTAACCCTGCCTCTTAAATCTTCTGTGCTTTGCTTGGATAACCGCTGCCAGCTTGGCCAGCTTCTGCAGCAGTTTCTCAAGCCAACAGCACATCAATTTTGCTCAGCTCCAAGTCACAGGGTGTTCACAAACAAAGCACAGGACAGGGATTTGTCTCAGATATACCGAGTCTCAGCAGACAAACGGATGGGAATGATTTTCACATCAATTAACCAGTGCAGAGAAAGAGGAGAACAAAGCCAAACTGAATGGATGTGCTACAATATTAAGCTATACTTCTAGGCATGTTGTTTGCAGCTGTAATGGCTGTATAGTAATGAGAGGCACTCTAACTTGTAGCAAGTGTTTTATTACTGGTAATTACGAAGAGATATATATAGGATGGCTGCATCCCCCCATGATAGCAAAAACAGTGAATGGAAGGGCCGTTGTTGCAATTATACAGGTAAACTTCAGATTTGATTTGGAAGTCAACCACTTTCAGAGCTCTAAAACATTTCGGGAAGTTCTTCTAATGGGAGTAAGCCTGTAAATCCAGAAATATGTGGTCCTTCTTCAAACTCATTTTTTTCCCCCGTCCTTTCCTTGGCAAGCTGGCACCAATTTGGCACTTGCTGTCTCAAAAGCACGAGGATCAGGGACTAAGCGAGCATCATTTCAGATGCCTTTCATTAAAGTTTTGGCAAGGGCTTAAATACTACACACAGGTAACATGTTTGTTTACTGGGACTTCTCCAACAATTAAAAAAAAATTCTCTATCTACAACCTCCACAGCCCTTGGCACGAATTACAAAAGCAACTCATCAATGCCTTTCAGCAGTTTCTGGTTTGTTAAAAGTTGAGGAAATATTGTTCTCAAAAAGGCAGCAAGCAATCCACGCTACCAGGATGTGCCTGTGGTAACTTCACAGCCACAGTCCTTTTCTTATTTCATTAGTCCTGCTGACATACGTAAGAGAAACGGCTTGTCTTAGTCTGTGCTACTTCTTCTAAGTGAATGCAAGCTATTCTGTTGAACTCTGGGCAATTTAGATAGAGTAAGTGGAAGCTTGTACATGATTACTGTCATTAGATTCTTTGTTTAATTCTAAATTGAAGTTTATTACATCCAAACTGTTAGCAGGTATGCTGGCTTGCATGCTGTACATGAAGATCTTTATTTCTTGTGGGGAAAAGACCACTTATGCTTCGAAAGTTACCATGTGATTCTATCTAAAACCCCAGAGACTTCTATTGCCCTTTCTTAAATCCCTGTGCTTCAGGTAAGTTCGCTTGTCCTCATTTTATGTTTTTATTCCAGGCTTGCACAAAATGAGGGGATACAATTAGACACAGTACTAATGCATCACATAAAAATAAAATCTAAACACCTTACAACCTCAGTCAAGTCTTTATTGTACAAGGAAAGGCTGAGCCTAGCATCTTTGCAGTTTAGCATGAGACTATTTGGTGCTTCAATAGATTTTGTTTCATAACAAGTTAACTCTTTATATGTATCCCTGCTGCCATTTTAAATTTATATGCATTTAAATTAAAGGATTGACAGCATGAGTTATGTTCAGAGGGCTAGGAGAGGCATCTTTTGCATATGGCAGGATGTATTTATAGAGTAACACTAAAATAGTTAATAAAAATGACAAGATTATGCTTGCATACACTCTACCAAAGGCTCAGTCTGGGTTATCTCTAGTCTAAAATGGGTTCTAAAACTTCAATCAACCTCCATGATATTGGAAAATAAGCTTCCCTCCAGATTGTGAAGAACACATTTGGATACTGAACAACATTGGAAATGGCTTCAGCTCCTTAACATAACAGGAAATATTTCAGGTTCTTCTTTTTGGTTGTTGGTTTGGGTTTGGTTTTTTTTTTTTTTTTGGACTAGTTAGCCTAAGGAAGCCAGCACTTGCCAAAAAAAAAAAAGTTCTTACTTCCCCATTTGAGCATTTGCTGAGGTAAGCCAAAATCACTGAGGCTGTGAGAATTTAATCTATGAGGGAATTTTGCACCAAAGGGAATCTTCCCTTGAGCCCTTCACAAGTAGGCAGGGTTTTCAGCTCCTATCTGTGCTGAAGCAATTCATGTCATAGTCATGACATAGTCATGTGCTAATAGTCATGCGCTAATACCCATTAGTTCAGAAATAGGTCTTCTCTTACATCAGAGACTCATGGATAATTCCCAAAGAGGATGTCACCTGGCAGTTTTCAGATCTGGCTCTAAACATTTATGTTGTTAGAGCACAAAAATATTTCAGCCCTCTTTCACCAAATATTTTGATTTTTTTAAAAAATAAAATTTATTTGGCTGAAAACAAGCACATTTGTTGCTTGAACACAAAGGAACGTATGAGCTTCCGAACACTGCTAACTGTGTAAGAGCATCTTGCCAGTGGAAACGAAGCAATGCTGACATGATGTTGTTATACACTTATTGCAAGCATGTGATCCCAAAAATGAGCTTTTATTAATGGAAGGACTCCAGCCATGTTCTGTGGGACTGCCCTGGACATTTACTTCCGTAACCTGTAATCAGCAGAAGGAGGGATGGAGCTCCGTAATGGCACTGTTGCAGCGACTGGGTGGCACATGACAGTTTCAGTTCATTGAATTTACGATGTGAAATTCCAACTCTGATCATGAACACCCTCCCTCCTCTCCTCTGAAAATTAATTCACATGAATTCCTGATTAATAATAAAAGGCCATGCCATCAGCATTCAGAGCCCCAGCCGGGGCTGTCATGGCTCAGAGGGCAGAAATCTGCTTAGAGCTACAGGAGAACCCAACTGAATTTGTTGCGTCTCAGTCTATGAATGTGTAAGCACTTCATCTGTTCACCAAAACACAATGTGCTGGAAAGCAGTGGGCAAAAGTAGCTGTACATATGATGGACCACGAGCAGGGCTAGGTGGCAGTATGCAAGCATCAAAACCAAGGCAATAAAGTTGGTACCGCTACATTTCCTGAAGGATGAACAGGAAACTGTCCGCACCAGGTGTTTACTTTTACCAAGAAAAGGATCAAGCCAATTCACAATTTTAAACACTTATCTTTTTCTTGAGGTTTTTGGGAATGCCTGTATTATCTCCCTATATGGGGGAAAATGTTGTTTTGAGTTTGATGAGAAAGACTGGACGACGTCACTGTTTTTCTGAAGCTGGAAAGCTGATGTCAGTCATTTGCCCTCCACTTAGGAACGATGAAAAGCTGACGGCATAGCAGAAATCCTACTTCACCCATGAACAGAGTTCATTGGTCAAAAAAGCCATTTCCCTCACTTCCTACTTCTATTTGATCACATGTAGCGTACCAGGTGCGGAAAGGGCGGTATTCAGAAGATCTTATTCTGCAAGTGGCTGCTGGCGGTGCTGAAAATAACATAGAAAGTAAATTTCTGATATGCTACAGCATCACAGTTAGTACATCCACGCTACTAGAAATCCAGTGGAAAGCTATTTTCAAATAGATTATCCCTGTCTCAATGACCAAGTGTTTGTCCAAGTGTTGCAGTACTTTCTTGTAACAGTCCTAACCAGGGAATTTTGAAAAGGAGTGGCACAGAGTTAATACACAAAACAGTTAAAAGACTGATGGTCTTTATCTTTTTCTCCATACCTCCTCATCTGTGACATTCACATCCACTTTTTTTGATCGAATGGCTTTGGTTACATAGTCAATGTTGTTTTCTCTGCAGTAATCAAAAATGTTCTTGTCCTCTTCCCTATTCAGGAAACAAAAGCAAAAGAAGTACCATGTTACTGCACAACACAAAGGCCACATGCACATCGTATGCTCCAATGTTGCTACAGACAGTTCAATAGTATCGCTGGACTAAAACAGACGCAGAGTATTGCATATGTAGAATAATACGTTTTTTTTCCAAGGTAAGAGACAGAAGATCCTTCTTCCTAGAAAACAAAGGTTGTTTTTAACAATATTACACCAGGACAAAAGTCAGCTTACTCCTGTGAACTGGCATGAGAGGCCTATAAAGTTAGCCAGCAAAAACCACATATAAATCACTGGTATAAATCACTGCAATCCCACAGAAGATAAAAGGCTAAAGCTGCTCTTCTCCTTGCTATACAAACTTAGAACAGCCACTTTGGGTCAGACCAAAGACCCTTCTGATGCCATCCATCTCAGACAGTGGCCACTAACAGTGGCTTAGAGAAAAAAGCAGAAGAAACAGGAAACATGCAAAGTAATCTGTCCCTGGTTAGATCCTCCCAGCTCACTGGCTTAAGGATTTCTGTACTTAGAGGCTGCATCCAGATGAGCCTTTTCCAGGTCCTTTTCCACCCTATGCTGCTATTTAGCCCATTCATACTCTTGGCCTCTCTAAAGGACAAACTCTACAACTTAGTATTTTGTGTGTGAAGGGGTGAACAGTGGGCAAGTCCTGTCATTTGGTGACTTCAAAACAGCTGCCTGCTATTACTGGGTACTCTTTGGTAAGTAATTGTCCGGGGATTTGTGAAATCTTTGGTGTTGGTCTTGGAATCTGACCACAGGGCTTGGGTTTTATTTTTTTTTTATTTACCACCTTGCAAGTGACCTAATTGCACTCCTCCTTTTTGCATTGACAGTGTTAAGACAAAGCTTGACCGTGATCTCTACTCAGAGCAGCAGGCTGGCGTGTGCAGAGGGACCAGCACGTGTCTGTGCCAGGACGCCAGTGCGTGTTTGCTTAGGCTTGCTTGCAGGCACAAAGATCAAGTTGCGGTGTCACAGGTGCTTGAGTTACACCCATCGCTTCTTCTAGAGCTAAAAGCAATACCCTGGCTTCAGACACAGTAAAACTTCTTACCAGCCAACCAAACAGAACCTCTAATGAAGTTAAGACCTTTCACAGATTCTTAAGACATTACAAAAGAGCTCTGTATGAGTGACTGGAGCTACAGTGCTTCGTGGCAGTGAAAAAACCCCCAAGTGTTAGGAATCTTTAGCAAAGGGACAGAGCAGAACCAAGCCATTTTTATCTTCCTGTATAAATCTGCACTCACATATCTAATTGTGGCAAGTTACTGACACCAGTATTGCTGAGAAAGTACAACTCTCCTACTGTCCATGCCAGTGGAAAGTTACTTATTCCAATACAGCTGATTTCTCTATGGGAAGGGGGCTATGCCATACTAGCATGCGGCACCTTTACAATAATACCTTTAGGTATAGATACATTGATACAACTGTGTTGCTAGTAAGGACTAAAGAAGAGATGTCATTGGTTTTCTAGAAGTAAACCAAAAGCCCACGCAGTAGCCTCTCTTTCTAGTTTCCAGATGAAAACTGTAGCTCAAATGAATCCATCAGCATTGCTACGGGACTTGGCAGCTTCACAAGGGTTAAACACAAAGTAGTTGCCTCTCATCACATCTCCAGTTTTTGATCACCTTAAGACAGTCTGGATGTTCAGCAGAACTCAGACCTGACAGCCTCAAAGGAAATTCGTCATAAAAATGGGAGGTTGCTGGAGCAGGTCAGACCCAGCAGGGAGGTCGTTCCGCTGTGGGCCTTTTGGGCAAGAGAGAACAGCCTCTGCAATGGAATGGGGCAGTTTGAGAACTGATCCCCTCAGTGATAAAAGGCAACAGTACTCCTCCTATTCATCTGCACTGCTCTTCAACCTCACAGGCTGAAGAGCATCAGAGCAAGGAAAAGTACAATCTAAACATTATTTTAATTTCTGAGCAAAGAGTTACAAAGAAAAAGTGATCCTCTTCGACCTGTAGTCCAAAAAAAAGAAAATACCCATGTCACCAAGACTGTGTCCTGTTCTCCCATCAGGACAGGCAGAGCTCCATGACACAACTTTGACTTCCAGTCTTATTACACACCTGGCTTACACTCTATTCTTCAGACCTCAAGCATCTGTTTCTTTCCTCAGTGCCAGTAAAATGTGGGAAAAAAGTGCTGATATTTAGCTCTTGCAGTAAAGTGCTGCTTTCTCCAAAGAAGTCACATCCTCTGACCTCTCTCACATTGCTCCTTTAGTACCACTGTTCTCCTGCACTACACCCCTATTCTTTGTACACAAGCAGTCCTTCCTCACAGTTGACTTGGCACCTTTCTAGCAAAGTGCCAGATGCTGCACAAGATTTCACACTCCATGTATAGGCCTAGGGACATTACAGAAGTCTTCCAGTTTCTTAACCAGTCTCTCATGAACTCATTCGCTGGAGGTCTTGCCTGTACACTACACAAGCTCCTGGGAAATAGATCACTGCATGCTTTAGATGCAATTACTTCGAAATCTGGGGAAAAAAGAATCTCATGGTGGGATTAGAAAAGGCAAAAGCTTATATTGCTCGAGATGGAGCTTGACAGATTCATGATGGAGGTTATGAGACATGTCTGCCCCCACTAACAAGGGCTGATTTGATATGCCGGGAAGTCCCTCTAGTCCTACCTTGTTAGTCCAACCTCTCATACACACCCTTGGCTGCTGAAAGCAGCCTTTCGGGTGAAGCTGCTTTTCAGACAACACTGTGCAGTAACTCGGTTCCAGCAGCTTTTTCCCCATTGCACAGCCACGCACACTTGGTTTATTACAAATCACTCTTTCTTCCCTAGCACCAAAGCAGAGCCCAGTCTCTCCTTGCTACAGGAGTCCACAATCACCCTCAGTTACTCCTGGATGATCTTCCACGTCACGACAATGAGCTCAGGCTGCGCCCTCCGTCCCTGGCAGTGATGCCAGCCAGTCAGCCTGAGTGCCAGCATTTCTGCATGCCGCAGAGCCTGGGCAGCTCAGCTGTGGCCACACCTTGCATGGCAGCACCAAAGGTAGCGGCAGAGCAGAAGGTACACAGCAGAGAGAAAGCAACCGTGCTCCATGGGGAGCGTACTTCAAGGTCTGCACCAGCAGAGAGAGGGCATGTTAATACTGACATAGCAAAACCAGGCAATCTTCCTACCACAGCCTCCAGACAAGACTTCTACAGTCTTTTCCCAAGGATATTATTGTCTGTAAGGGGGAAATGACCTGACACAGCTATCTGGATATGATTTAGCTTTTCTGGAATAACCACCTCTGCAAATGCTCTATATACCCCCCTTCCAAAAAACCACTTTGCTTTCAGAGGTCTCCACAATGGAATTAATCCAGAATAGCAATTTCCCCACATGAAGATAAGGTTTTGGGAAATTTTGTCTTTCTGCTTGCATTTATTCATCAAGCTTTAAACCATTCCTCTGCCCCCAATGCCTCCTTTAAAAAGAAAATTAGCATATATTATCTCCAAGTTTTCTATAAATATTGCCAAAGAGAAATGAGCCCTTTGCTGAACAGATTCGAGAGAAGTCCATACAGTCTTAAGAAAGACGTTTTACCTGCAAACTAAATAGTCATGTGAAGCTGCACTTCAGACACTTAAAATAATTCGATCTAGTCACATGCTAAAACTAGGAAGGGAAATGGAGAAAATTGCTCAGAGGAGTTAAACCCAGATTTTTGGAAGGACCAATACTGGGGAAAAAGGTCCACTTGAATAGTGAATGGAATAAAGACAAATTACTGTTATTTGCTGACTTTGCATTCAAAAATGACAGAGTGCTAGTACGAAACATCACTTGAAAACCTTGCAACTCAGGTTTGGGGTTTTTTCCCCCCTTTATTACACATGTGTATGTGTACATACTGAATAATCCCTCCACTGTAGTACCTACAGGAAAATGAAAAGGGTGCAGTGTTTTCATCAGACCAGTTCCTAGCAGGAATTTGCACTCAACATAAAACTTACGGTAAAAGTCAGCAGCAAGGCCGAGAAACTGGTAGAAACAGTCTAAAAACACAGACAGAGGTACATCAGAAATACAACAGCAAGTGACACTGCAAAGACACTGGGGGGGAACCCATAAGATTTCTATCAGTATTTTCAGAAAAACCTCAATTTAAGTAAAAACACAGCATTCAAGACATCTTCAGATGGGAAAGACCACGAAACTCAGCTTAAAGAAGATGTGCACAATTATTTAAAACTTGCAGCTAAAAGGAAGACTGAGATGCAATTTTGTCTCCGTGTCTGATATACAAGCACCGGCATTTTTTGTTGAGCTAAAAAAAAGTCTTCATTCAAATCAGCGACCACTTGACTGTCAGTAAAAGCAGTGAAAGTGTTTATATCTATTTCTTGAGGATGGCCAGAAGGGTTCCTCTTCTCCCTTGCTGACACATATTCAACTCCTAAAGCTATTTTCTTGTGCTCTCCCCCATCCCCAGTAAGAGATGCTAACTCTGATTTTATGTTGAGCTGAAGCGTATCTCTTCCCTGCAGGTAACACATGTGCAGCTTTTTCTATCCTTGAATAAAAGGACATGGAAGGACTTAAATCAAGCCATCACTTCACAGGCTTGGAAGGTTTCATAAGCTGTCCAAAACAGAAGTTTTGAGTGCACAGTTTTTAAACAGCTCATGGAAAAGATCTGCCACTAGTTAATCAGCCTTCACTTCTTACCTGGAGTGCTATAAACCTATTTGCTTCCTAAACAGCCACCGAGACTGCCATGAAAAAGGGCACAGAAGAGACTTGAAATTCAGATATCCTACTCTTGTGCAGAGAGTATCCTCCAGGTTTGCCGCGTCCCCTTCCTCCCCCCTTGCAGGTTACCTCCAGCACAAAGCTCTGGGCAGAGGGCTGCGATCAGGTGCTACTTTGGGCGTCCTCTCCCCTTTTCCCAGGGCTGGTCCAAGCCACATCCCAGCGGACCTGCTGCAGAGTGGCCCCGGATGCCACTAACAGGTGGCTTCGCCCGTCTGCTTGGCACGGCGCTGCCGAGCAAGCGGGAGTGTGGCGGAGCGGAGCAGGCGGTGCGCGGGGAGCCGAGAGACATTCGCAACACTTACTGTTTATGTCAAGGCCCTCGACCCCCAAGGGACCCATTTTCACATAATCTATAATTATCTCTTCGCTTTAATCGCCTCGTCACTTCTGAGGCTCTCCTGGGCACAGGAAGAGGAAAAGCTCATTAACTGAACCTTTTCTCCTCTCTCCAGCCACCCATAGCTTTTAATTGCTTGGTGTTGTTATTATCTATCAGTGCAACTGGGATCATTTTCATAAGAAAGGGTGGTGGGAGGGAGGGAGGCAGGAGTGGGTCCCTGAGGTATGCACCACAGACAAACCTTTGCTTTCTCAATTATTTATGCCAGCTGAGGTTTTACAAGCTGAATAAATCCATAACTCAAGTTTATTTTGAACCGGCAGGCCGTCCCAGGGGAAGTGTTGCCCACTTGCCGGCACACTTGTGTGCCGTCCTCCGAGAGCAGCCTGGACATAGTGGGACATGTGTCATGCAATTCCCCACCCGTCGCCGCACTGCCGCACGCACTTTGGTAGATTAGCAGCAGCACTGGAGAGGAGGTGGCCAGGCAAGCCCCAAACAGAAGCCACCACTGAAGGATGCACTCTCCCAGAGGGAAGGCAGGCCTGAGCCAAGCTGCCCCTTTGCACAACAAAGCAAAGCCCCAAGGGTCACCACTCCGGGGACAATAAAAACGGGGGGGAAGCAATAAACTTGGAAATCATCATGAGGTCAGGGACTTGCCTGCTAAAGATGACCAGAAGAGCATCCATTTCTAAATAACACTGGCCTGAAAAAAACCCAAACCCCAGCTGCCTGGACCTGCAGGTGTTTTGTTTGAGACACACCACGGCTGAGCATGCCACAGGCTGCTTGGGCTCCGCACAACCAGGAAAGCTCTTCTGCAGGGACTGCACAGCCCAGCATTTGTGCAAGCGACAGACTTCCGCAGCACAGCCACCCAAATGCACGCACAATACCAGCGCAAGCCTGTAATTCCCAACATGACAAGGATGCTGGCTCCCACATCTCTGCAGCTTTGCACTCATTTCCAGCGGCAGCATTGCCAAAAGCGGCGCTGGAGGGAGAGAACAAAACCCCAATCCTGCTCTGGAGCACTGGGCTTGTCCCAAAAGCTGTTGCTGCTCCAAAGCGGCATCCTTGCAATGGATGCTGGAAGCAGCTCTTTAAAATTCAGCAGCCTTTGTGCCTGACCACACGCAGCGACCTCTGGTATTTTCTGCCAAAACAGTTCATTTGTCTCACACAACAACTAATCAATTCCCGAGGCCATCCATCATGGGCGCTCGCGCGAGCCGGCCCAGCAGCAGGGCCAGATGGCGGCTGCGTTAGTGGGATTAATACAATACTGATAGATTACATGGCATCAGGCAGGCTCCCAAATAAGAGGGGTGCCCGCTCTGCGCCCCAATCCTAAATGGAGCCCCACTTGCGACCAGGGTCACTCCCAAGCATTACAGGAAAGAGTGGAAGCTTCTACCAGAGAAGAGCTTCTTCAGCATCCCTCGGGATGGCAGAAGGGTAAAGCTTAGCTCAGGGAGGCCTCTGTGTGGACTGGCAGACATCATTCCCATCCTGGCACACTGAGGCTGCATGGAAGCAGCCCACGGCAGAGTGCAGGAGGGCTCCTCCAGTGGAAGGGCAAAGGGACATGGATGTTTGGCAACATTATTTCGCATTCTCCATCTGTCAAGTCCATGCTTTTGTTTCCTGGAAACACTTGTAAACTGCCTACCCCCTCATCCCCGTTTTAAAGTTGACTTTCCAATGCTACAGTATTTTTGGCATCTCCCACAGTTTGTGTCTTAGATTAGATTTATATTGGTGACACATCAGTCAACCTCATCTCACTGCCCATTTCTCAGGTTTGTGAAACTGTAATTATTGCTATTTGATCATGAAAGAGCTCAACTACTACTGCTTTTCTTCTGGTAATAAGATCAGAAAACAGACATAAAGCTTTATGCAGCAGTAAAAAAACCCACCACTACAGCCAGCCTGAAATCACAGATAATTTCTAAATCCTTCCTTCCAGAGGAACCTCCAAGTCCCATCATCAGTCACCAGCGCGCATTATTTTTATGTAATACCCAAAGTGAGATAAGTGATTTGCAGAGAAACACAGAGGCAGAGCACTATGCTAATACATTCTGCAACTGCTCCCCATTAGTCACTGGGGGTACTTGAGCTCTTTATTGCCAGGGTTTATTAATGACTCCTAATTGATGACCAGTGCCCAGCACCCCAAAGTAAATAACTGATACGCCTCATTAGCTCAAGAGACCTTATCCTGATTTGAGGATTGATCTATGAACACACAAATTGCACTGATTTAACCGAATCTCTTTCTAAATTGATTTAATTAGATCGGTATAACCTGTTTCTATGGATGCTCTTGAATTTATTTGGAATCAGTGCAATGTACTTCTGTGAGCCAGACTGACCATTTTTCTATCTTGTTCTCAAAGCAGAAACATTTGAGACAATTAGTGATAAGGCAAAATCAGCCCTGGCACCATCCCAGTTCCTCCTACTTCTGATCCACCTGACTTTAGGGTAGGGTACGGTTATACTCCACTTTGTTCAACATTTACAGATTTGCACCCTAAAACCCAAACATTTCATTCCATAAAAGGAATGTAAGCATTATTTATGCATAATTTTAGACACTTAGTTTGAAAGCAATGACATTGCTGCTTTGCTTGGTAATTTACTGCTGATGGTAAACCAGTGGTTTACACTATATAAAACAAGATTCTCACCTTCCTATTACATAGCAGCAGCTTGGAGGAGGTTAATAATTTGTTAGACTGCTCAAAAGCTTCTGTAAGAATAAAATAAGTGAACCTACTTAGGTGAACCTTCAAAACTCTGCCCTTGCATTCTTGTCCATCTCCTGGTGCAAGGCAAGGTTGTGAAGATACCAGGCTCCAGATAAATTAGACGGCCTTTTCCTGCCTTTGCATCAGTGGAATCCTAAAGGGCATATGGTAGGCCGTGTTTGGCAGAGTAAAGCCTGCTGAGAAATTGCTTTCAGCAGTCTGTCAGAATGCAGGGCTGATGAGGACTCAAGTTTTAGTTTTTAGTACACAAAATAAGATATTTTTTTTTCCTTATTCCAGGCTTCCTCAATAGGATAAGTATTTTCTAGTTACAGGATCATATCAACAGCCCTGGGAAAGAGAGACTGAAGTGATTTGATTTATATTCCAATTTTTGCAAGCTTATTGTAAAGCTTCAGTAAGGCCCACCACAGACAACTGAATCAACAAAATAGTCTGCATCAAAGTTTCTTTTCCCAGATCTTAGGTTTTGAAGTAGTACATGCATATGCACCAACCTCTCAGCATGGGACTTACCAGTAACTATCAATGTGTTTAAGTTTATGCTGGCTCAAGCTATTAAGTTTTCTTTCCCTTTAAACATTTTCATTTTCTTCCTCTACAGAAAATGCCTTAGTTTTTAAGATTACATTCTATTTACAAATGCACTGAAGTATTAATAAATGCCAATCTTAGGGTCTTCTAAGTAACCACTCATAGC
Source organism: Burhinus oedicnemus (assembly GCA_008921705.1). Classification (NCBI taxonomy): domain Eukaryota; kingdom Metazoa; phylum Chordata; class Aves; order Charadriiformes; family Burhinidae; genus Burhinus; species Burhinus oedicnemus. The sequence goes on along the minus strand of VFFE01006398.1, from coordinate 433,295 downwards.
CTCAGAAAAGTCACCCTTCTCCAGTGAGTGGTATTACTATCAAACCAATTCACTCCATGCTTTAAATAAACTTGGATGCCAAATTGAATGCCTAGGGCCATCCTTCTTTGGTTCATCTCCTTGCAGATTTTGTACCACTGCAATTTTGCTGTTTAGGGCTATGCTTTTACTATTATAATTATCACCATTAGAGATGTGCCTTACTTGCACACATTTATTCCCTGTTGTAGTAAGAGAATGAACAGTAGACAAAAGCCATAATACCTTGGCAACTGCACCAAGAAATCTGAAGCTGGACAACCTGCATGTGGGTGAGATTATGATGACACTTACTCATTCCTACCTTGCAACTGAAGACACTGATGCCTGCAAGCCAAGCTGTGCTAATGGACCACATGAGTCCCCATTCTGCCAGCAGACAGGGGAGACTTCATTTAACTTACTTTCAGCAGACTCACTCTATTCCAAATGTGTCAGAGACTATGTCTGCTTACAGCCAGTATAGCTATGCTATACTAGACATACAGCACATGTGTTCCTCATGGTATGTTTGGGGGGGGAAAAAAAAAAAAAGTATTTGGAGCTATACTTATCTTCAAGTCCTGCACAAGTCATGTTCTCATGGAAATAAAAACAAAAATATGACAAGAAGATTTAGACTAGTCAAGCCAACCAGAGCAAACTATTTTCGTGTGTATTGTGCTGTATTTCATATCCAAGAAAGGGCACAGGCAGCACTTGCGATAGCCAAGCCTCCAAAAGCACTGTAGGACTAAGCATAGGTCAATACTTAGCACCCAACACTGGGCAGCACTGATATGTTCCACTCCTAAAAGAACAGCTCAAACGGGCTTTAAACCACAAGGTCAAACTATGACATGAAAGATGTTGGCCAAGATCTACATTGACAGAGCAGCGAAGAAAAGGAGCTTGTGGCTAGCAGAAGTCCTCTCTACAAACAGTGTGTTAAACCAAGGTCATACCTGACCACCTCTGGTCAAGCTGCAGGCGCAAGTTAAAGACACACTGGCTCTCCATGCGAGGCAGAGAAAGCTACTTCTGGCCAACTGTTCCACCTCACTACAAAATGGCTTGCAACAGTAAGGGAAGTGCCTGCACTACTGCTGAGCACAAAACTGCCACTGTATTTGCTTACTCAGAATGCAGCCATATCAGTTTGTACCTGAGCTCCTTGCAAAGGGTTTGGAGCCACCTGCTCAAGATTTAATTTTCATTAGGTTGTGACAAGTCAAAGAAACACTGTGGTAAGTTTTAACACTTCAGTTCCCAGCATGCTTGGAAGGCTGTGTGTAGAGAAATCAGTGTCTATCTTAATTTCCTGGGACTAAAGTGATGCAAGGCATTCAATAAAACAAATGGGATCACATAGACATAAATGGGTGACTCCAACATGACAGCAAACACTGCTCAAAAATTTAGTCTTCCCTGACTGTTCATCTTAACTAAAAATACGATGCTGTATTCTGAAAGATCCTCCAGACAATCATTTAGGTATTGGAGTTAATATTATACCCATGATTAGTAGTCTGGAACAGTAAAAACCAACCAAACAAGAAGACCCAGCTGTCCTTATTCAGTAGCTAATGTCACTTACTACTTGCACCTTGACAGTTTTTAAATAGCAGCCATTCTAGTTCAGTAAATGCGTTTCTGCTGTGTGAGCTGCAAAAGCTAGAAAAAATTAAATTTGATATAAGGTACAAACTCTCCCTGAAGGCAAACACTGTCCAACATTAAAACCTTCACTGAACAATACTTAATAAATGTATTGGTAAAGAAATAACTATTTGAAAAAGGTAGTGTCTGGATAGCTTTCTATTAAAAATATCCAATATTACCTTTTTTTAGCCATATAACTGAAAAATGGGAAGTCTTGCCCTTCCCCCACATCTTGTGCTAGGGAAAGGTTACTACCTGGCAATGATACAGGCAGTTATTGATTTAAATGATTATGGACCTGAAAAGTTCTTTCCTGTCATTTATTATCCTGTTGTAGTTGCCACCACACTTGTGCAATATTAAAAAAAAAAAAAACCTTAACAAAATGACATTAGAAAAATACTGTTTTAACTGAAGTCCAGCACAGATAATCACCTGATTGTTTCTTCTTGATATAATGAGCTGACAACAGGGCCTCCAAATGCAGTTTTGCTTTCCTTTCCCCTCTTCTCTGCTGTCTGAAAGAAAAAGAAAGATTGGTCCAGCATTCTGGCTCCCATCCCGTTCCAGCCTGTGCCACCCTTCTGCCATCTCCCACCCTTTCCCCTGCCCCAGAGATGGGATCAGCCCTCTGGAAGCCTCATCTTCATGGCAGACAGTACCCCATGACTCTACTCCATCCAGAACCGCTGGATGGATCTCTCAGCAAACCGGATCAGTGCTCCTCTGAAGGTGGCCCAGAAGGGTCACCCAAAAGGTAGGCCTGGAGTCCTCACCGTCCCACTCACGACAAGCCAAGTGTTGCCTCTGCAGCACTCCCAGCCATGGCCCCTTAAGACCCAAAAGCTGAGCCTCTGTGAGGCAGCATAATGTTACATTACTGCATTGCAAAGCTTGCCTTTATAAATCTATTTAATATAGATTTAAAATTAAATTTTATAATGGGCAGCATTTCCAAATGATTGACTCCCAGGAACTCTAGGATTCTGCGTGTTTCCCACCATAATAGAAATGAACAATTAGAATAATGATTGATCAATACAGAGCCTCAGGCCTACCTTTTCAAAAAATCATCCTGCAGCTTAGGGTCTTCAATTGGCTGACTTTACATGGATGTCAGACTTTCAGCAAAGGGTAAGAGCCTGCTGTCTGAAAGCCTGACCCTATTAGAGGGTACAGGGCACCAGAAACCCTAACTCTTCTAGGGCATCTAGTATCTTGGCGGTCGGGTAAGCAGTCAAAACTGGTTTGCAATTCACAGCAGTAATTCCTTATAAAACCAGCCCATTAATTGCAACATGCTGTTGTCAGTGGACAGTTCTGTGACTTTCCATGATGAGAGATTACCACACCCAGGGTGAATAAAATAAGAAGCACAGGGAAAGCTGTCCCAACCTCTAGCAGCCTCTGAGTAGCTGCAATACATTGCTGATTATACCAAAAAGTGTGGCTGCCTCATCAGAATTCTACCTAGAAAGATGTTGATTTTTTTTTAATAAAACCTGCTTACATTTGTTTTTCTTCCTGTTCCCTAGGTTGCTTTTGTTTTAAATCAATTTACTGTTTCCCCACAAATACATTTATATTTCGCCCAGTTTGAGCCAACCAGTTCCACCTTTTAGCTCTCCTGTACCAGCCCAAAGCCGTAATATTTGTGTTTGCATGTATCAGACATACTTGTTTATAAGAAAGAATGGAAAGGAAATTGGCTTTGAAAACTATTCTATAGTGAGTGGGCTTTCTCTAATTTAGAGTAAAACGTGACATGAAGTTCTCCTTTCCTGAAGGGAAAGGGTTTCAGAGTCTTTACAGTGCAATGCCCCTCTTAAAAATATTTAGCAGAAAACCTTACTGTCCATCAATTATTTCCACACCACTTATAATGAAAATTCTTTTCAGATCACCTGCTAGTACATGCAAGAGTTATTTCTGTAAAATGAAGCTATACTCACAACCAGTCTATCTTCTTTGATATTGAGGGACAGTGGTCATTCAACCAGTATCAGAAACTACAAAAATTTTTTAATCTATATTCCGTCATCTCTTCCCACTACAGTTTTTGGTTGTTGCTTTTTTTTTCCCCAAGGTCAGAAACAACACTTGAGAAAATACATTTCATCTTTCCAGAGGCAGAAATTGTAGAAAAGGTTTCTTGGATTAAGTTCACCTTCTTTGCACAACCAATGCATTTCTACCAAAGATTAATCATGTTGATTGAGTGCACAAGGTCATCAGGAAACTTAGCGATAAAGGCTTTCCCAAAAATGCTCAGGCAAAAACTTTTCTGGCTTTTAATCTATATACAGGTTACTTTGTTCAAGTAGCTTTTATCTCATCTCTTTCACACAGAAATAGGTAACTCAATATTCAATTTATGAATGTTGAACCAAGCTTATTTCATCACAGTTCTCAATATGTAGAACAAGTTTGTGAAAAATGTACAGGAAAAGTCTCGGCTATCCTCTCAGGATTTAATGTGTGCCTCTACTCTGCAAAGCCATGAAAGACAGCATCATGGCTCCACCATTCATCACCCCCAGATTTCCCAAGGGCAATCTGTCCAGGCTACAAGGAACGCTTCTTCCAAAAAAACGTTAACTCTGCCTCAATGCAGCTACAAACTGGTTTCTTTCCAACCGCCCTTAACCACTTGTCTATACCATGAGCTCATCTGCCTGCTTCCAATATCTATACTACCCAGCCAGCCTGCCAGGGACTCGCGCACGGTATCTGAGCATGATGTACCAAACTGGGTAATGAAAGAGGTGGGACAAAGCAGTTGCTCCTTCCAAACCACACCACAGCTATTGCACTAACAGGAACCAGTGTTTTTATTTGTCGCTCACACTAGCTGATGAGATAGGTAACACAAAGATGCACTTTCCTTCTCAAATCTCTTGATATTTCTATAGCAGAAAGAGACTTTTAGGGTTGGAAAGACAAAGGAAATGCTACATATACACAGATAATGACCAGTAAGTTTAAAGTCACATTAGCTTGCAAACCACCATGAAATTAAAAACTGATGCTGCAAATTCTCTCTCCTCCTTTAAAAAAAGGCAGTAATAATTAACTATGTGGCTCTCAATTAAGCCAGCTCAATTTCTTTCACTGCTGGCAGTGCTGTCCAAAAGCACTGCAGATACACATGTAACTAATCATAGTTAAGAAATAACATGATCCCAGGCTTCCATAATTTGCAACCTGAATCCGAGAGAGGACAACAGTATTCTCTCCAGTCAGGACCATGTAGGACAGATGCTATAGAAGAGGCAAAATTACTGCAGGCTCCCTGAGCGTGAGGGGGTTGCCCTCAAACTGCCAGTTAAAAACTGTGGGAATAAAGGGGAATTTGTAACAGTGTGGGAAGAAACCTTGGAGGATTGTATTCTAGTGTCAAAGCACTAAGAGATGCGGGAAGAGGTGATAAAGAAATGTAAAAGATGCCTTAAGAGGCACTGAAATTTCTCCTGTCTTCCCATAACTGTTGCCCATTGATTCTTTGTTGGTTGTGTACAATTAAGGCTGATATCAAAGTCACTATTGCTCCTGACAGTTAACTTTGGTAGGTGGATCTGGTTGACCAAAGCTAGCATAAATCATGGGCAAATACGTGCTTCAGCATGCAGTATACGTACTCATTAAGAGACATTTTCAACTCCCCTGACTCCCGATGCGCTCACAGACTGGCGCGGGGAACTCCACTAAGCCCAGAACTATCCTTCTCAAATGTCACCAGGAATGCCAGGAGAAAAGTCACACTCCTCCCAGAAAAGACAGCAGAGCATCCTCATCTCTGCCTCAGTGCACTGTATTTGTCAATAAAAGACTGGCTCGATTCAAGGTACAATTGCGTCTCGACTGGCTGTCACTGACAATGCTGCTCCAGCCAGCCTCAAAGCCTGACAACCACTTTCTGAACAAAATGGAAATACAGGGACTAATATTTGCTAACATCATTAATTCATTTTTTTTCTCCACTCCCCCTTCCTCCTTTATCCACGATGTCAAGATGTATACCTTTAAATTGTTGTCAGCCATAAAACAGAAGTCGTGTCCCAGTTCAGAGGTTAACATATAATGACAGACACATTAAAAAACCCTGTCCAGTGCCTCACTGACAATTTCAGCTCCATCTTCTCTTCAACGAGACAGTAGCTCAAACTCACTTATAAGCTTTAACAATATTAAAGTCTAATCATGATTGAAAAATAAAGGAGAAAGAGAAGATAGTTTTATCATACTAAGCATTATGGAAATGGAAAACAATTAGAGACAAACTTTTTCTTTGTGAGGGTTTTGAGTTCACCTTCTACTTGGGTCTTAAAAGTCTCCCATGATCACAGCATGATCCATTTCTCTTGCATTTTAGGAGAGCAGGATAAAAATTATCATCTCAGAGGAAGAGTGGTAGTTTCCTGTCAGAGGTTGGTTTGGTGGGCCAACCTCTTGCTATATCCCTGAAGACAGGACAGGGATTTATTATTTTTCATCTCTGAGCCCAAGCTTTGTTCCAATCTACACAAAACAGGCTACAACAGATTTAACAAGATGGCACTTCCAAGGGCCCTTCCGATGACTCACTTCAAACTCATATGCCAGAACTCGTTATTGAGATGCAAGTGAACTTACCATTGGTGATTAGCTGGGACTGAACTGGACTGAACAGTACACAGCTATTTTATGTGCAGGGCAAGGGACTCATTAATCTGACAGAAGGAAAGGTACAGAGAAGTCCTACAAAGATACTACAAAACAGCAGGAATAGCACAAGTTTCAGTAAAGCTTTTTTTTTAAAAAAAAAAAGAAAAAAAGAAAAAAAAAGAAAAAGTAACTTGGAGTTATCCGAAGAGCTAGATCCTAGGCATGGGTTAAACGTAGGGCATCCCAGTTTTATCCAGTGCAAAATGAGAACTCTGCCTGGCTAGTTTTGCATGTCTACACACCCAGCACACACAGCAGCAATAGCTGTTTGGCAAGGCACGTGGCTGCTTGCACAGCACATCTATCATCCCCCCAGTTCCCTCACATCTCACTCTGGCTTTTCTCCACACCCAAAACCTTTAAGTAGCTTCACATAAATATGTATTTAAGAAAAAGAGAAAGCCATTAGCAAAAAGGTTCATCTCATCAAAATAGTTAACTCCAAAGTTACACTGGCTAAGGCCTTAGAATTCAAGACTTCAGTTCATCATCTTGGAAACAGAAAAGCGAGAGAACTTAAATGAGAGCCATGCATCACAATCTCACATCTGAGTCACTGCAGCGCATAGAAGAAATTATCTCAGGTTATGTTCAGAGGCTACTATTGTACTACTTTCTTTCCTTCTGAGCCTGATGCAACTTGAGTCAGAGTGGCAGCTGTAGCCAGCTTTATGGGATGGAGACAAGAAACGATACTACAAATAAAACTTCTCAAGTGTTTCTGCAGCAGCAAGTACATAGTGCAGATTCCAACCTGCATTTGTTCTGCATAATTCACCTTCCTACAGCTCACCTGTTCCTCCAGCCACAGGTGTCTGCATGGCACACTCCCTGGCTTCCCTGCATGGCCCTGCACAGAACCCCGCACTGGGGCCCGAGACACAGGTTACCTTGCCTCGTACCAGTCTGCAGAAAGGTGCAAACACAGCAGCAGAACAGTGAAACCCCCTGCTCAACAGGAACGTGGCAGCCTTCAGCAGCCACCAATGAAGCAACCAGAATCAGCCTTGGCCTCGCAGGGTGCCTGCAGGGCTTTGGGGTCCAGCCGAGGGTCCTGAGCCACTGAGCCTGAAGGAGCTGCAAGCACTGGATGTTCACAGAAGCCTGCTTGGCAGGGGCAAGAGAAACCCTGGCCCACGTCCCAGCTCCCCACACCACACCTAGGAGGGGATCAGCAGCTCCAGTCTCTGCTGCCGTGGCAAGACAGGTGACATCCTGTAACCCCATCAGGCTCACACCAAGGTAGGAGTAAATCCCTGAAGTGTGCTGATGGAATTGTAATTAAGCTGGTATAGTCTCAGGTGGCAAATTTTACAGAAGACACTTCAGACTTAACCCTCAAGACCCCAAGGCCTGCTTTGCTGGCCAGCATGTCCCCTTAATGCCCTGGATTAACATTTCTGGACACAATTTGAGGAGTGAGGATTATTAAGTAGGCAACAAGAAAACATAAACTCTCCTAAAGTTTCAGATGCTCGCCCCCCTCCTCTCCCTCTGTGCCATGGCCTGGCCGTCCCCCTGGGAAGGGAACTTGGGCAGACACTAATTGTATTTGACAGCAGCAATTACACGCAAGGCTGGAGATTAGAAGCTCGTTAATTGTGTGTGCCATAATTGCTGCCGTCTTTTCCTTCGCTAGTTAAGGCCAGTGCCAGGAGAGGCAAGGAGAGGAGGGTGCTCTCCACCCCAAATGCAGGTGGTCTGAAGATGAGAGCCCTTGGACAGGGAGAAGATGTCCCTTCTCCCCCAACACCGCGGGAGGCTCCTGACCCTGTAACAATGCTCCGGCAGAGCAGCTAATGAAGCATGAAATGAGGACAAACAATGTCCTCTTAGAAAGGTATTTTCCACCTGTTTCTTTTGACTTTACAGCTGGGCTGAACTTCATGCTACCTGCAGCAGGAAGGAAGGTAAATATTAACCCTTCAGAGGTGATGCTACTAAAGGAATTTTTTTTATACCATCTATAAAATTAGGTGCTGTATTAAAACACTTGAACAGGATTCATAAACTCTTCCCTGCCCCACTGAAGTGTATGAGCTCAGCATTTCTTGCTTTTTTTTTTTTTTTTAAACAGACTAGCAGAGGCCAGTTACATCCAAACAAGATAAAAATGCATGTCAGCTGAGGGCAGCCTCCCTGTTAGACTCTTCTGCAAAGCCACCTTTCATGAAAGGCTGCTGTACCCTCCGCACCAGCCGTATTAATGGCCGTCATAAACAGACTATTTTAATATTCCTCTCTCAACAATCTTTCTTGGCTCCCAGCAGCAGCAGCAGCTCACTGAGAGTGTGCACATGACTCAGCACCTGGAGCATTTTCAAGAGACCACTGAGTATCTGTACAATTTGAGCAAACTGTCCTATAAAAAAAAAAAAGGCAGTATGCTCCCCAGGACAATGTCAGGGCTTTTTTGTTTGTTTTAAATATTGCAGAGAGCTTAGTTAATATTCCATTAATGGCTACATTAAAAAAAAGCTTTCTGGTTCTTTTAAGTCTCATCACAGAATTTCCTTTTATAAACACGATCTAAGACAGGGAAAATATTTTCCAGATTATATTACAGAAATAAAAACAAACATACTACAATTAATGTGATTGTGCTGCATAGTTAAACAGTGCTGCAATTTAGAACAAGGCTTTGCAGATTACTCGTTTAACCTATAACGAGTTAATTAATAACTGCACCATAGTCACAGTTGGAAATTAGTAGTAAAGACAGTCAGGGAAGAGGAAATAAATGTAAAATGCTTAACATAATTTTGAGCAAGTTTTATGCTTGCTAGTAGCTGTGATTTCATGACTCACTGTATACATTTTAACATATGCATGGAATGAAATAACATGCTCAGTCAAAAAACCTAACGCAGTGGCTTCCAACAGTTTTTGATTTGTGGATTTTTTTTTTTAAGTGGAAAAACAGATATGGAGGTGGCAAACACAAGACTGACTGCAGGCTCTCCTTTCCTCAGACTTGCAGACTCCCGACGTTTGCAGACCAAAGAGTGAAGCGAGTGGCCTGTTTGCACCCTTCCAGCGTGAGGCAGCTTGCAGAAATCAGGAGCTTCATGAGGGGAACACAGAGCATTACATCGTCATTCCTGTCACATCACCCATATGAAGATCCACAAACGCCCAGGCAGAGGGGACCAAGCTATAGATACAAACACAGCCTGTACTGTAATTACTGGGTTTTGTCAGTCTAATGCAAGATATTACTTTATATAGATTTACAAGGCATTTGTATGAGCAAGAAATATATTCCGAGACAAATTGGAAATACTGAAAGGCTACATAGCTTGGGATGAAACAGGTGCTCTGAAGCTTGAAAGCTGAAGGTAACCCCAACTTTTGAGAAATACAGAAAGGACATCAGCCCCCCTCCCCAGCCTGCCTGTTGCCATATGCATCCTCTACTTGGTGGAGTGACACTGGACCAAACAGCATCACAGCAGCAGCAGAGCCCAATTTCCCCATTTGCAAAAGGAACAGCTCCAAGGCTGCTTGACCAGCACCATTGAAATTTGTTTCCTCCAACAGATCTGGGTCGTGAAGGCAGAGGGTGGATTTATGAGCTCTGCAGACAGAGAAATGGCAGAATGAAGAGATTTTCACTGTTCCCTGTCCCCACAGATTCAGACAAGGGAAGGATCAGAGCATCCCAGCAGGAACAGAAGGTTTCTGAAGTTGCGGTATAAGCCTTCACAGGCTCAGCCAGAAGGATGCAGCAGGATCTGGAGGCAGCTGCCTGCTGAACAGCCTTTAGTGCTGTGCATTGATGATGTCAGATCAAAATACTTACAAGATGCTCTAGAGACACTGAAGGAGTACCATCTTTTCTTACAATAGGAATACTTGGGCTCTATTGTACCCAGTTACCTAAGTACTAGACAATACTCTTTTAAAGGATAACTTTTTCCACTCTAAGAAACAAACAGCATTTACAAGACATTAGCCAATGTCTTAGCTAACATCCAAACAAAATCTTAATCTCCAATAATTACACTCAATATCTCCTTGATACTTCATGTAAAGAGCAAACTAAACATAACCACTTAACCTTTTTCTAATCCAAAAAGCTGTATTTTCACTAAAGAAACAGCTTAATAGCTTATGTTATACACATAACAATTACAGCTATTTTCTCCTAACTAAAAGCATATGGTATTTTTTTAAATTAACACATTCTCTCTTAAACCAGCCTTTATGTAGCTACATGAAGCAGCAGGTTACATGGACCCTTCCTGTGTCTGAATACTATCAAGTACATATCTACAACTCCACACCTAAAAATCAAGGCATTACATACTTCACAGTAAGATAAACCAGTAATTTCCACCCAAGTTCCAGATTTTTTTTTTTTTTAAAGAGCCCCTGACACAGCAAGTTGAAAGTTCTGCAACAGCTTCAATTACTTTGAAAAATTGGAATTTTTAATTAGAGGTTGCACCCTTCCCCACTTAAAACAGTCGCTAGCACTGCTAACGTAGCCTGGTGGGCTGCTGGCCAAATTAGGAGCAAGAGTTTGACAAGAGGCTGCTACAAGCTCCTGAGCAAGCCATAGAGCTCCCACCTCCCAAACACCCACCTCATGCCACAAGCAGAAGAGACTGACCCAGCTCCTCCCACCCTCACTCACCACCTTGCTTTACTACTCAGACCAACAGGGCTTGGGTCTATTACATCAGGCTCTTCTGGGTTTCTGGGCGGCTGTCCTGGTTTGAGCGACACAGTACTAATTTCTTTTCTAATGCTTGGGAAAATTGTACTTTTGGAGGACTCTGGTGTCTGAATTTGTGAAAATATTTACTTCATAGCCAGCTATGGTGTGTGGGTGTCAAGGTCTCAGTGTTTTCAGGCTAGCCAGGTGCAGGGATGAGGAGAAGCGAGACCCAGGCACTTGACCCAAGCTGGCCAACAGGATTATTTCATACCATGAACGTCACATTCAATATAAATTAGAACGTTTGCTGAGGAGGAAGGCTCTCCCTTGATGGCGGCGATCCAGAGAACTCCTTGCCCCGGTGCCGGACCCCTGAGGCCTTCCCTTCCTCCCAAAGCCGTAGCACTCGCAGTGTCCGACATTCACTGTCCACTGCTGTGAGTGCACAGCTTCCTACTGATATAGTTGGCTGAGTATAATCCTTATATATCTTTAGATTGGTATCGGGATCACTATTGGTTCTTTAGTGTTACTATTGTTAATTATTTAGTCTTATTCTGTTAAATCTGTTTATATTTCAACCCTGGGTTTCTTGGTTTTCTTCCCGATTCCCCCTTCCTGGGTGGGGAGGGGTCATCGGGTAATAGAATAATTGTCTAAATGACAATAAATTGTTGTGGATTTCTCAAACCATAACAGCACCCCAGGAAGATATTGGGGTCCATGGATGTTAGGAAGGCTCCCTGCTGCTTTGAAAGTGACCCGGTCAGCTGGAAGCAAAGACTGAGCAGAGAAAGCACCTGTTACCCTCTCGGTCTTCCCCTTGCAGCTTCCTCTTTGGCTTTCCTCCCCTTTCAGACCCCATTCCATCAGGCTGACTGTTCAGCCTGCTCTGCTTTCTGCCTCTGCCCCAAGCTCCTAACTGCATCTCCACTGCCTGCTTACCTCTCCTGCCTCTATAGCCCACGACAGCATCCTGCTTGGTTCAACACTTCTCTGTCAGCCCATGCTGCAGCCTCCCCAGATACCAATTCTGTAACATTGCCCAGCACTACCCAAAGCTTCATTTTCCAACTTGCTTCAGCTGGTGGAGTTCCAGTACAGAAGTAAACCTGACAGGAAAGTTTTGACTGCTGGTAGAGTCGCTTCTCATGCCACAACACTGCTCCTTTCTGCTTCCAGCCACTTCACAAAAAACAAGCTTTTCAAAACTTTTATTATCCACATTTTTGTTGCTGGGGAGAAGCAACGTTGCTGCTGAAGTCTGCAACATATGAATACAACTGCACATGGCAGTTAAAACCCTTCCTTGCCTTGCCAGGAGCTACCACCTCAAGGCAGAAATGGCAGAGGGCAACACCTGGTTGCATCTCAGCCACTTCAGCTTGCAGTCTGACATCTTAACAAATTCAACCTTGCCATCTCAATTTAAGGCAAGATCTTGGGCTTTCCCTGGATGTACCAGCACCTATCCATTTTCTATCAACTCAGCCATAACAGCAACAGCCTTCAGCAGAGGATCAGCAGCAACTTAAACCTGATCCACTGGCTCTTCTCTGCTATTGAGATGCTTTCTCAGCTAGGAGAGCACTTGCTCAAGTGAAGTTTTAAAACCCCAGAGCTCAGCTGTGTTCCATGCCTCCAAACCCACAGCTGCAGGATCACACAACAATCAGGTGCTGTGGGATGGCTATCTGTGCATTACAGCCACACAGCAAAACCTGTTACTTCTGGACACCTACTAAGAGGGAAAGAAAAAATCAATTAGGTCCCTACTGCACAGAAAGTTACACAGCAAAGTAACCTGCCTCATGCTCTTACAGCTTGTCATCAGTGAATGCCAGGAGTTTGACTTTTTTTTTTATATATATATACATACATCTATTTGACACCCCCCCACCCCCCAGTTGCCTCTGGTATATCTGGCTAGCATGCAATGTCTTAATCCACCAGTAAGCCAAGAATCATGATGCCACGATGCTACATGCATCACTATGCTGCAGCAGCACACACAGCATCAGTCAGGCAGAGCTATGTCTCTATTTATTCTTTTTTCTGAATACATTCCAGATAGTAAAAGATTTTTTTTATTGAATTAGTGCAAGATGATGAAAATTAATTCATTGACATATTCAAAAGGAAAAATATTTCATCTTTGCTTAAATGTTTAACCAAAATCACTGCATTGGCAGCCAAAAGTGACAAGCCCCCCAATTTCTTGCTTGCAGTTCCAGAAAACAACTACTGTTCCAGTCTCAAATAACTGCAAGAGAATACATTGTGCTCCCCACAGTACACTAACATAGTGCATCAGCAGTGCTGGATCTGAGCTGGAAAAATAGGGGCTAACATCATTACAAGCAAAACTTAGCCTTGTAGGGCTAGTAAGATTGTATATTTAACATACAGAATGTTTTTACCAAGACAGGCAGCTTAAAAGGAGAGAAGCAGTATAAATCCTTGTCACAATAATTCTTTACTTTGAAGAAGTTTAGGAATATAAAAGCATGGGTAACCTCTGTACAGGATTCCAGTGCAGCTTTCAGTATGTGACTGTTTGCATTGCTGGTTTGCTTTCTAAACTTCAACCTTTCTAAAATACAAGCTTGCAGCTTGGCACCGTTGTATTTCAATCAATCGCTTGAATGAGGATTGCAATGTCATAAATAAAAGAAGCTAAGACCATAAATTTCTTTGGAGATGTAAAATCAAAGAGAACAATCCAATGGACTCCCAGGGGGTGGGAGGCTGACACATATTCCAGCTGTTTATATTTCTACTATGAGACACTTGTTCATTTTAACTTTTCACTTATGCACAGCTTGCCAGAACCACAATTCCAAAACCACTGAAAAATCTCACTCTGGATCTGGCATTTTGTTTTGTGTTCTACAATAAAATGCAGTTGCAGAGGAGAAAAAGCCCTCTAATTTATCAAGTTTGTCTACAGGCAAAATCCCAGACCACCACAGCTGACAGCCCCACCAGCACAGCACCCCAATGCCTGGCATGCCAGTTACTTGCCAGAACAAAGCATCCTCTGGACATCTCCGATAACTCCATCCTCAGGGCACGAGTTAATGGCAAACAACCACCAACTCCCATCTATGCTGTCATTGTTACGAACAGAAGTTACACATACTATTTTATTAATCTGCTCCATCACTTAAACAACAGCCAAGGGATGGCAGTATTATCTTCACAGTACTGAGTGAGGACTTGCGCTGCTCACAAGCCTGTGCTGCTTTTAAACCCAGTAAGTATAAATAGGAAACTGAATTTGATTTGCTGCTCAGAGCATAACAGTCTATACAACAAAGCAGGTAGGCGACACACTGCCTCCTACTTGGTGTGCCAGTGTTGAGCTATCTTGCATGGAATAAAATTGATAAACAGTTACATGTGCAAAGACAGGGACAGAAAGGTAGCAAATAACCTATGGACAACTTTGTTTATGAGTAAGACGTATATCAAGTACTTAAAGCATCAGCACCTCGTGAGAAGGTACAGAGAAATTTAGTTCATGTTTGTAGTCTGATATTTTACTGTCTTACACAATAGGAACAAGAAAACATCCCCTCGCTAATAAGAAAAATTGGTTCTGAAAGCACACTCCAGAAGCAAAACACCCAAGGCCTAACTTGTGCAGCTAATAAACTGCCATTTTTCCAACTTGGATAAAATAAGGTGGGTCAGTATGCCTGTAGTCCTGCATGTGTAAGTAAGGTGTACACAAACTGTGAGCTTTTGTTAGCCATGCACAGCACAGATTACTCCCTCCCACAGGAAGGCTGCATCTACCACGAAATCCGCTTGCAGGCTACTGAGTGTCCCTCACACAGCTGGCAAAAGGCAGCAGGGCAGAAGAATCCATCTGTATTAAGATCTAACCCCTTTCAGGATGTATACCAAACTACCACATACCCCAAGGTGGTTCACAAAAAACCTCAACTCTGCAGTTTGGAAGGCTGCCTAAACCCAGAGGACATTGCAGATTTACATGCCCCAAAGCCAGAAGCCTGGGGTAGATCAGGTTTTTTTGGGTTTGTTCTTAATTTCTAGTGCTCGCTTTTCGGTTAAAAGAATAAATAAAAAAAAACACCACACAAAAAAACAGGCTTGGTGGTTGGTGGGGGTTTTTTGGCTTTTTTTTTTTTTTTTTTTTTTTTAAAAGGGGAAGAGCCCGGTTAGAGTTTATGAATTATCTCAGTGATTTGCTTCTTCCAACGCAGTCATCCCTTGGAACAAGAGCTTTCAAAATATACATAGCAAACAGTGCAGTTACAATTTTTGTTACAATTTTTATTCTTAAGTGCAATTATTAATGTTTGGGTAAAAACAAGCAAAAAGTCAAACATGAAATTCACTAAGGGTGAACTGACACACAAGGATCTATACAAACCCAGAAAGAAACGGGAGCAGTGAAGAGCAAAGACCCTGGCAGCACTGCTGCGTAGCTCCTGGGAACACAGGAGGCTCCTCTCCCCAGCATTAGCACCGCACAGGAAGGCAAGCTTTAAGGAGCACAGCTATAATTTGATTAGTCCCCACTTTACACGATGCAATTAAATTGCTTTTATACGACAAAAGAAATAAAGTCACTATTTGCAAAGTTTTTGACCTCACAGTATAGCAAGCCTTAAATTGAGACATTTACCCAAAGTAACTGCACAGCAGGTGTGTGAACACACCGCTGCTCATGACAGGCAGAGACCCAAACAGGTCTTTTCCCTTCCTGCTCTTCCCATCCCCCTTGTAATCCTGCCCACACCACTGTGCTGCTTTTTCCCCAACCACAAATGGTGGCTGCTTGGACAGATTATCAAGGGAGGCATCTGTTTGACTGATAGACAAAACAGGAAAACATGATGGGTGCACTCATTTTGCTTACAGACCAGTTTTTTCTAATTCATTTCTTAATTTCCAGAAGAAATTCCATCCACCTAGTACTAACCAAGAAATCCACAGACTTCAGCCTGAATTTACAATATGATTTACCATTCACTGCTGTAATTCTTAGAAGCTGACCAAACATAAAACTTGTAAACTGCAGGAGAGCAAAGCTGCTTGCTCCAGACATGAACGGGCCAAGTTTAAGAAAATTTCAAGATTGGATTTGCAAATGCCTGTTTTAACATCATTGGGCACACAGTTTATATTTAAGTCACTACAGAAATTTTAAGTTGCCTTGGAGATCCTACTTAAATATAAGAGGCTCATCAATTTAAAATCAGTCATTAAAATATTTCAGTAACACCAGGCGCAACCTACAAGAAGCATACATACCAACTCAGCTCCTCTGCAAATCGGGAGATGGCTTCTCCTGCTTTTCACTGTATCCTCGAATTGCAAATTCTCTTTTCCACATTTTAGTTTCAACTTGCTTGTTGCATTTAAAGTGTGATAGAGAAAGGTTATTTCAACAGAAAGATGGGGGGGATGGAGCCCAGCCCTGTGCGTAGGGTAACTGGCCACCCACCTTATCAAATATTGCCCCCTGCCGTACTTCCTGCAAAAACACCCACTGGCCACTGGACAAATCTATTTGCTTTATCCCTGCAGGTTTTCCAGCTTACTGGGCTGGTCTGAGCTAGCAGCAATAGTGCATTTATTATTTCATTCACTCTGAAGTTTCTTTTCTTTTTCATCAGACTGGCTGTCTGTTCCCCAGGGGTCTGCTCCTGGCTGCTCCAAATTCTGTGACTCAGTGCTCCCACACCAACACAGCAATAGAGGTATTTCACTCTTACTGACTATTTGGTGTCCAGAGTACAGAGAAATAAATCCTCCTCTATGCAAACAAGGCACAGAACAGTAGTTGAAAAAACACGGGGAGCTTTGGCCCCTGCAAACATCAGCACTGGAATTTAAAACCTTTGAGACCCTAAAAAGATGTCTGGTGAATGTCTGTTTTCTTGGAAGTCAAGCCGTCTTCCTGCTTTGCCTTAGAGACATGTCTCTGCTCTTCAGATTCCTAATGTGCAACTTTCCTCATTACACAGCACAAATCTTACTGAGTGCAAGAAAAGCCAAACAAGTTAAAATGCCTTTTTTTTTTTTTTAAATATAGAAATAGAAAATCATGAAGTCCTCCTGTGAGTTTCAGCAGTCAAAGCAAATAGAAAGGTGGCCTCTAAACATTTGGGGAAGGATGCCACCAAAGTTAGTAGCATAACAAGCTGTTGAGATTGGAACTGGTAAACATGCAGTATAAGAAATAGGAAAAGGAAATATTTAGAATCAAGGAATGCCAAAACTGCAATCAGCAAATGGAAGGCTAAAACTGATGAGCAAATCTGGATGCTTTTTTTATTATTTATTTTTATTGTTTAAGCTGTGCCATATAACCATCTTGTTATAAGAAACAATCAATAACAGCTCCTAACCGCCCCACTGCAGTGTCGTGTACACACCTCCACCCACGTCCCTTGCGACACGAACTCAGTTGCAGAGATGTGTACAATGCTGCTGAGCAAAAGAGGTACTGTCCCGCTCCTGCCTCCGGATGGTCAGAGCCTGCGGACACAAACTCTCCTGTCAATTTGAGGTTTGAAAAAATCTGCATGCTTAAAGCCAATGGGGATTTGAGATATCAAGTACATGACAGAGATTAGAATTTTACGGTGTGTGTGGGAATGGAAATATAGCCACTAAGAATGTCACAAAAACTGCAAGTACTAGAAGTGACCAATTATACAGTAGAGACAGTGATGTACACAAGAACAAAGTTACTGCATAAAGATGCAAGACAACCAGCTCGTGAAGGGGAACCTCCCTAAATCACCAACCCCACCGCTGGGACTGCAGGATAGCACAACAGCGGGCACTGCAGAGCCACAGCCTGAGAGAGGGGTCAGAGGGAGGAGCACAGGTAGGCAATAAGCTGCAGGTGGCTGGCAGGGAGAGCAGATGAGTATCATTGCCAAACTCACACACACATCAGCAAAAGCCACCAAAAACGACATGTCATTTGCTGCCAGTAAAGCAGGAAGACGACAGGTGAACGTACAAGAAGCGAAGCAGCCAGGACACATATACCTCTCTAAAGGACCCAAAGCAGTGAGATGTGTTGACGGTATGAAACATTTCTGTTTAAGGATAGAGAACGCAAAAGAATTGCTTAATAAATTATTCTCTGTTCTGGAGGAAGAGTGAATAGACTTGAAGGACAGGTGATGTCTCTGAAATATGCAAATAGAGCTGAGCTGGTCCAAGCAATTACCTTTCCACTGCCTGGAACTTCAGACTGAAAGGAATGACTCACAAGAATGAACAAGAAACAAAAGATGCGTTAAAAGGTAGAAGATGACGAAGGAAGACTGCATCAAGAGGAGAATGTAGACAAGCACGGAAAAGTATAGTCCTGACCTCCTACTAAGAGCTCTTCTTGAGAAGAGGAACAAAACAACCTACGACACAACCCCGTAAGACCATGCCAACACAGGAACACCTAACTGCAAAACATCCAGAAAGGCAATTGTGATTACTGGTTCTAGAATTCTGGGTTTAAGATAAATACAGCAAGGAGATTGCTGTATCTTCATGAATGTACAGACAATGGATCTGTCCTCAATATTCTTTAGGTTATCTGCTATTTTAAAGATTTCCTAGCAAAAAAAAATTGCTGAAAATAAATGCAGTATGATCATTTCTTTCCAGGTTTTAGACAAAGCTCTGAAATAAAACATTAGGCATGACTATCAGACAACCTGCTAGCAGCAAGGGTGAAGAAGAAAGTAAAACACATTCGAAATAGCCACAGAGATGAGCCAACAGATGTGCCTCTACTGTCAGAAGTGGCACATCAGCTTCACAGAGCAGAGAGCAGCTGTGCCACTGCCTCTCCAACATTCAGGTGTCTCCTAATAAGGTGCAGGTACTCCAAACTCCATGGCAGAAGTAGGAAGCAGCTGGTCAGATTTTGGCTGCTACTGGTGTTGTCATTGCTTCTGAACAGAAATTCAGGGTGCTCCTACTGCATCAGAATGCTTTTACTTTGGGTTTTTTTTTCCATCCAAAACAAGCAGAGATTACTAAATTATAGCAGTTAGTCTGATGCTGAAAATGTACTAATACAGAAACTGCAAGGTCAATATGAAAGAACGAATCAATGAAGAATCAAGAAAAAGAAATGAAGAAGTGGATCTATTTGGACTGCATAAGAAATACTGCATTTAGTTCCATTCTGTTTATTAAGAAAAATATTGACAGCCTGAAGGCTGCAGAATAGCAGCAAATCTGCTGGGAAAAAATGAACCTATGAAAAAGATAAGGTGTTTCTAAGTTTTAAATTTTGCATATTTAGTACTAAAGGATCAAGATATTAAAACCCTTTGCAAATATATGAAACAGGAGACTGAGGAGTATTTAAGATAACACACAAGAAAAACTTTAAGGGATGAGATGAACTGTGGAAGAAAAAACATCAGTAATATTGACAAAGCTTTGCAATAGCAAAATTAATGAAGCTGCACAATGAGAAATTCAACACCCTTGAACCATAATTACTATTTATGATTCATAATGATCTGAAAGCCGGACTTTTCTAATTTGTACCAAGCACTTTATACTGCTTTTAACCAAATACTAGGAGTATTTCATTCATGATCTACTGAACCTAAGAAAAATCCAAAGGAAGCCAGCAGCATGTAAAGGAGACAATGACAGTGATGAAGCATCTTGTAATGTACCCACAGATCTTTTCTATAAATCCAATTTGAAATTTGAAGACTAAAATAGCTATTTTATCTCCATCCCCTGACACATGCATCTCCATCATTTTAAAGAACAGAGCTCCCTCTCGTGGCTCCAGAAGGTGGATTTGGGGGCAGGAGTGGGGTGTGTACAGAGCTGAGTACAGAGCAGCATGAGACAGATCAGAGGGAGAGGACTCCTGATATCATTTTGGTCGTATGAAAGTGGAATTAAAAGGAAGATGTCGTAGAAAGAACAGGTGACTTCTTTTAAAGAAAGCAATGTCACCTGGTCTTTAACGCCAACTTTTGAATTACATTCTCTGCTAATGTAACTTCCTCTGCTAGGCCTTTCTGCACCTGAGCATATTCCTTCAATGTAAACCGCTCAGATCTCTTAGTAAGTTTCTAGCTCAGTCATAGGCAAGGCACAGGAAAAGGAAAGAGTCATGACAAGAAACGTGGCACCTGTGCAGCAGGGTGCAGGGACAGCAAACCAGACAACACCCTACAGATTATCCTCAGCATTATAGCTCCATGCACTGAGACCACACGGGGGGGGGGGGAAGAAAAAGATCGGTGGCTTCAAAAAGTCAAGAAATATATGGATAGTTACGTAAGTGAGAGAAGCACATCTATTGCAACACTGCAACAAATGCATTTAAAGAAACAAAACCCACATTTTTTTAAACCACTCTGACAACTCAGCCCTGCCACCTTCACAGAAACTTCTGTTCAAGCTCCAGCATTGCTCTCCTCCTGCAAGCCCACACTTCTTCCATCAACTATTCAAAAAGGGAGGACGGAACAACGCATGAATGAGCAAACACGTTGGTGCAAAAGCATTACCTGGCACGATCTAGTTTCTGCTGAGTCCTGGGGACAGGCTTATGCAAAGACAGCAATGGGAAGAAACACACTCACACGCGTTCATTCCTTACCTTAGGGGAAGAGGGGAGGAGCAGTGCTGCAAACCATTCTTTGTTTGCTATATGGCTTCTTTAAATTTTTTTTTTTTCTAAACCAAAAGATTATTCCACTTTCCTAGCTGACAGCTTTGTAACCTGAAGGTCACACCTGTGACAAATAAGTATTTCTCTGAGGCAAGAAGTGAAGGGGGTAGCCAGAGCTAAGCTCATCACCATGTGTCATAAGTCTTTTTATGAACAGGAGCTCTACCCATTAAAAAAAGAAAAAAAAAATCAGGAAAGCATTGCATGTTTTGGTTTTGTTTGTTTTGTTTTTGTTTTTTTTAAATTGTTTAATGCATATTCACATAGAATCATAGAATGGTTAGAGTTGGAAGGGACCTTAAAGATCATCTAGTTCCAACCCCCCTGCCATGGGCAGGGACACCTACCACGGGCAGGGACACCTACCACTAGACCAGGCTGCTCAAAGCCCCATCCAACCTGGCCTTGAACACCTCCAGGGATGAGGCATCCACAGCTTCTCTGGGCAACCTGTTCCAGTGTCTCACCACCCTCACAGATAAGAATTTCTTCCTAATACCTAATCTAAATCTACCCTCTTTCAGTTTAAAACCATTACCCCCTCGTCCTATCGCTACACTCCCTGATAAATAGTCCCTCCCCATCTTTCCTGTCGGCTCTCTTCAGGTACTGGAAGCTGGCTATAAGGTCTCACTTTACACTGCCAGATACTTTCTTCATTCAGGATCATACACGGATTCTTTTTAAATTATTTTATTTCTGTATGAGAATTTTCGATTGGACACGAATTTACAAAGCATGCAGCTAGCTTTTGCTAACTGCTCTTCACAGCATATTGTTAAGTGCGCTGCACAGCATATAAAACTACTTTCCCCAAGGGCATTAAAAAGGGTTTCCTCTAAATGACAATATTTCTCTGCTGTAAAAACAGGATCAACACCATGAAACATGAACTAGTGAAGAAAACACAATTACTCTTAAGCTTCCAGAACAGCACCAGAAGACAAGTGAGAATCAAATTCTTGATTCATAGGTTTGTGCTCACATAAGATTTTGCTTCTAAAGTACAGGACCAAAAATGAATCAGTTTCCTACTCTGAAAATAAATTATCATGCCTTCAGCATTTTGCTATTAGTAAAGTATCTCCACTCTATCTCCAATCAAAGGCAATACTTTTTCTAAAGAGCAATCCTTTTTAAAAATTGTATAAAAATCAGTCTATAAACAGGGAGATATCCTTAAATATTCAATCAAGTAATAAACCTGGTAGATGAAAGACAGATTAATTAAAATGACAGTACAGCCCCCCTATAAGGCACACATACAAGACTTACAAATACACTTGTTATGTTGGAGTACCTAATCATAATCAGATTTGGTAATTTGCTGCATCGAAACAAAAAGGAAACATTTTTAGAATTGATCATTCAGTTCATGTCACTTTCATGGAGATTACTTTGTATTGATCAACATTTAAATAGTAGTTGAAAAGAGAAAGATGAGAAAAGGATAAAAAGTAGCTTTACATGCTAAATACAGCATGAACCAATAAAAGCAAAATAAATTAGATCACTACAGCCAAATGAACCCTGTGCATGCGCTCACTGTAATGAAGATAATTATGAATGAAAGAGATGGTTCTTCATGTTTCTGTCATAACAAAAGGAGAGTTTTTAAAATGAATTTAGACTTTCATCTGCTCAAAATGAAGTTTGCCATGCAGCAATTAAGATCTGTGTGAAGCTGAACCCTTCTTAGCTTTACAAAGACACAAATGCTGGTTTGTTTTCTGAACAATATTTTCATGTTTCATACCTGTGGATTCCAACTGGGGTCCAGTTTTCTCACTGCAGCAACATACTCCTGCATAGCTTGATGAGGGCTGATGTCTCCAAGGGCTTTCCAAGCCTCCCTGTGAGAGACAGCAGAACATCAGCGAGCCACTCAGAGACAGCACAATGTGTTTTTATAGTGTCATCAGTGGATCACAGTGAACCAATTTATCTAAGCATATTCAGGGGGTGTAAAGCCATCTTTCATTCAGTTTGAAATGGTCAACTTTTCTCTGAAGCCATGAATGGCCACTGTCAGTGCAGCACTCTTCTGTGAAAGAATCTTTCAGGGTATTGTGATCCAGGCTGGAACATCACTTTGTGTTCACAAAGTAAAGCTGTTTGTAAAGCTATAGCTGTTTTCACAAAACTTCTGTTGTATGCAGGCTAATCCTGGATAAATAAGGTAAATATAGGAGTCTGGTATTTCACGTCTGCATCAGGCATAGCAGCAAACATTTCCCTATTAAACAAAGGATTTTAAAGACAGTTCAGTGGCAGACTCTCAGAGCTGACATCCTCTAGATCCAGAATCTGTCAACAGATGAGACAAGATGCAACAAAAAGTAGAGCCAGAAATCGCTAGGAATTACAAGGATTTCCTCTTACCATTTCTGCTTTCCCTCAAAATCAAAGAAGCTTGGCTTGGGAGTGTTACAGGTTCCAAATTTCACCTAAAGAAAAGAGATTTGCTTCTGTTAGAACAAAGCAAAGGGAAGGGGAGTTGCATAGGGAAATACTGGGTTCTGATGGTTTCAGGGTAATTTTGTTCTTGTGCCAGAGGAGAGGTTTTTGAGGGAAAGAACTGACACAACTCAACTCAATTTTAGCCTCATTTTAGCTCTCACAGTTATTAGCACCTCTGCATCCCTGTGTTTTCTTTGCATGATGCAAGTGAAGCAATTTTGTTATGCAGCTCATTTCTTTTGCATGCATTACCTAACAGGGATAACCAGCAAGTGATTTCTTACTTAATGTTATGTTTATTACCCAGCCAAATGCTTCATCCTCCACCAGTATCAAGAAAAATACTGTTGATTAGGGTTTCTACAGAGACGATTATTCATTAAGGCTGAAATTCACCTGCTGCCGCACAAAGCTCAAGTAAACAGACTTTGCTTAATTATCTTCAAGGTCCTCTGGAAGGCATGGGGACAAACTCAGAGCAAAGGAATGCCAAGCAGCTTCTGAATTTGCTCTGAGGCATCTCGCTGCATAGGGAGCACTGTGTGAGAGACAAGTCAAGGCCTGAGCAGAAACATCGGAGGTGAATCAGTCTGTCAGAAGCAAGCCAGAAATTAAAACGTGTGGGGAAAAATACGAAACAACATAAGGAAGCAAGGGAACAGGCCAGGTAGATATATTGAAAAAAATCTTATAGCCAGTGTAAAATGGACTCAGTGCCAGTGGGATTCAGGCAGTTTTCCATAGGGTGGTGTACTGACGGGACAAAGTCCTTCCTCTCATAGCAGGGAAGTTTAGCAGCCGTATCTCCTTCATAAGTTAGCCCTCAAAGGGAAACACAAAAGACTGACAGAGGCTATGCCTGCCCAGGACTCGAAAGGCACAGCCACGTTCCTGTGATGAGGCCAGCACTGACAATTGCCTCAAGAACAAAGCAATTAGCAGGTTGAGATTTGGGTAACAGATATTTTGTTGAAGTCAGCTCAGGAGAACACATAAGCGAATGTGCCTCTGTCCCTGCCTGGAAGAGCCAGGGAACACAGGCCAAGACTCACCAGATCTGGCTGTTACCAGTGCCCCTTTCTCATAGAAAATAAAGCCCTTGGCAGACAGATGTCACTAGTAAAATGAATCGAACTGAAATGAAAATATCATTCTGATAAGGAATTAATTTCAACAAAACATGGGGATTTTTTTGTTTTTTTAATTTAAAGTGCTATATATCCCACAGGGGTGATAGAAAGACTGTAGGAAGCGGAGGAGAACCACAGCTCCAAATGCAACAGCCCCTGGAAAGCAGTTATCACAGCAAGTCCCCGTTAACACACGGCATAGCCCAGTGCAAACGAAGCCCAGCACGGCTGGGATATTTAAACAGACCCCAGGGAGAGAACACACGCATGTTCTGGAAGTGTGCAAAGGCTGCTGGTTGAACGTTTTGTTAGCCAAGCAAAACTAAACTGCATTCATCAAATGTTTTATGAAATATGCTCAAGTGTTCAGGCAGGTGAAGTGCTTAAATCAACTAACAATTCTTCACCTTAACAGGGTGGGGATTTTATGCTGAGGATGGAATCATTAATCAGGCTTTAAAGAGAGCATGCCCATGCTGAGAGATATTTATTAGTTACACTATGTTTTCATTTAAAGTGTTAGAGGATATGAGTGACTGTAACTGAAATTAATTTTCTGTACATCTGACTGTCTCTCAGTGAGCAATTCATTCAAATTAGAACATCTTAGCTGGCCTTTAAAACAACATATTGCATTTCATGGAGAAATAGGAGAAAGGGCTAGCAACAGTTAAGTCCTATAAATCAGTCACGATTCATGCAGTGTAAATGTTTTCTCCTGTGCTCAGTAGGCTGGACCACTTGTTTTAAAAACCAAAACAAACATGGAACTAAAATGCAAATTCATTATTCGTATGGAAAACGCCTGCTTGGCAATTCTTTAGTTCAACATCTAACCTGCAAAAATTGGCCAAGTTGGATAAAAAAAAAATCTCATCTGTTTTAATATTAATTTTCCACTGCTGTCATCAAAACACGGCAGCAGTTTTCTCTCTTTAGATTTGGCATTCAAAGGCTGTTCCAGCATCGGAAAAGACTGTTAGTAACATTGATAGTAATACAAATCAAGGAACAGTAGTTAAATTTCATCCATCAAGAGGGGAAAAAGTACACTTGCGCCCTGCTTGCTATTTTAAGATATGTTAGAAAGGCTCACAATGGGTTTGTTGGAAAGAAGAAAATAAAGGTTTTGGCTCCCCTCTTTTTGCTGCAAGTCTCCATAATGCATCAGAAACCAACCAGGAATCTAACATTAGAGAGGACCTGAGCCTGAGAGCTGAGGAAGGGGAGTTTTAGCTAAATATGCCACTGTAAATTCGTAAGAAATACTGGAGGGGGGTGGAATTTTGTGAAGGATTCTGTCCTCCTGCTACTTCCCTGGAGGGCCTCCTCAAAAGCTGTTTTCCTCCATAACCAGCAGACAGACAAGAGCCCTTATTAGTATTTCCAGTCAGTTTCTCATTCTGTGTCCACAAAATAATTACTGGGGGTCTCCAGGGGGCTGACTGGTTGCTTGATGCTTAGATCTCCTCATTTACAGTTCATCAGCTGCATTAAAAAAAGACAACAGCCAGAATGCATTAAATACTTTCCTTGTATTGCTTCTGCATGCAGAGTCGCCTGAATGCATTATACTCATGAATCGTACAAAGATGACCCAGGCAGCTTCCAAATGGGAAGTGTCTGCAGACATCTCCATTTGTGATCAAAATGGAAATTTAGAAACCTTGGATGAAGCCTTCACCTGAAAGCTGAAGGTCACAACATTCAGAAGAGTGCTCAGATAGACAGATGCTCAGACATATGTTAGAGCTGCACATCATCCCCATACAACTTCAGTTGCTGGTCCAGACTGTGAGGAACCTTGAGATTCTCCCTAGTCATTACTCCACAACTGATCCCTCCCCCGGCTTTGCCCCCGGTGGTGGTGGGAAAATGGCTCTTTCATAATTTTTCAACTAATACATTTATACAACAGGGAGTTCCAGCCAAAGATTCTTAACTGATTGTAAATCTTGTAAGGTGAATCATATTTCCAGCCTCCCTATGGTGTAGTAACAAGAACAGAACTCCTCTCCATGGGCAGCAGGACTGAGCTCTAACTGTACACAGGCCAAGTAAGCTGAATTTCTTTGGCAAGACAGGAATTCCTGCCTGTTCCTGCCCAAAGCTCTCCTCCATTAACCTGCCTCAGCCTGTGGCCTATACTCAACTGACTGAAAGTGGGGCGTAAGGAAGAACAAGCAAACATCAACCACAGAAGGCAAGGGGTCCTAGCCTTGACAACCAAAGCGCTGTATGTCCCAGAAACACAGAGTGACGCTGGTAACATCAACTCAGCGCCATCACACCGCTCTATGCAACAGAAGCTGCAGGCAGAAATGCCAGTGTTCAGGGCAGATTTGTGGCATCACGTTCTACAGTATTTGAAAGATGTCATGCAAAAATAGGATTATATTGTTGAGCCTACACTCAGAGAGAGCATAAGCCCCGCTTTGCCAGTGGCACTGGGTTTCCAGCTTGCTTGCACCTCTCAGCATTTACTTAGGCCCTGGCACATCCTCCTAGCAGGGCAGGTTTTTTCAGTCCAATCATTTCTAGCAAGTTCTGGATTCCCTCCCCTCTCTGAATGATGACCACTACGTTGGTCTCTACTACTACGCTTTCTGAACCTCTGTTTTTTGCATCCTCAACATGACAGGCAAGCACTATCTTCACTTCACCACTACAGACTCAAGGCACAGCCAAGTAATTTGTGCAAAGCCACACAAAAAGCATGGGGAGAAACAGAAAAATCAGTCCCACTCCAGAGCCCTACCAACTAGTCTGTTCTTCCTCCTGTTCTGGGGCAGAGTCGTAAACTCAGCAACATCTTCTAAAAACCTCACTGGAGATGACAACTAAGCAATTCCCTTATTTTCAAGTCTCTGACACATAAACAAAATCAGAGAGAAAAGTAATAAAATCCTGAAATGGCCTCCAATAAAAGGTAATAAAATTCCAGGAAAACGCCTATATACCCAAACAGTTTGAAATAAATAATATACAGTATTTTAACGGAGAGCTCAGCTGTTACTGTCACCTCTTTTATGATGGTGCTGTATCTTAAATCAAAGCCCTCAGTGACATAAAACACTAAACTGAGGAAAGACAAGGATGCCAAATCAAGGACAGTGGACAGATCTGAGTCAGCACCTTTTGTGCGCTAGCAATACTACTGTCCACCAGAGTAATATATTAGCAGCCCATTATGCATACTGATACAGCTGCTATAATTAAATAGAGAAAACTTGCATTAAGCGCCCTCGTTTTGATTTAAAGCACAAAACGCTGCAAAACTCAAAGTTAGCAGAGCATAATCCTGCAGTAGCTGTGCTAGCAAACTGCTCCTATCTATGTTCACCGCCAGCGCTACCCTCCCAGGCGCTCTGTAACAGGGATGGCACCTTTCTGGACAGCACTGGACAGCCAAAGGCAGGGAAACCCCGGAGCCAAACACAGCCTGAAACCAAGGAGCACAAAGGCACTTGCTGTTGCATCCTGCTTGGCCAGGGACAAGTGGGACAGAGGAGAAGAGGACAGAAGTGCCCTGTTCCCCTCAGCTGAAGGCAACTAGAAATCTGTGCTGACACAGTGTTAATTATCAGCTTTTTCTGACTTGTATCAAAACTGTTGTGAAATAGCTTCTGATTTAGGTATTTTTTAACATTAAACACCTTATTAGTCTTACAGAGCTAACACCAGGAAACCCTCTGGAGTCTGTTGACAATCACGAGCTGGTATGCAAGTAATGTCTTCCCATTTCCACCTAGGACAGTTACAAAGCATTTGCAACAGAGCAAAAAGTAAGAGGTTATTTGCAACAAATCTGAGAACACAGACAAAAAATTACAGACAAGAAAAAACACCCTTTGTTTTCATCTCATCCTAGGCATGGTCTTGCTAGTCTTAAAAGTTCTCCTAGCATTTTTTGCTTACCCTCCCGTTCCTTAAAAAAGGGAAAGAGAAACCTGGAGACCCATTTAAGCACTAGAAAAGTCTGAAAACAAAACCTCATGTGACCAGTCTGCTTTTAATACAATTAATGGTCCGCAAACCACAGCCTAGGAGCCATCAGCTTAGAGGATAATTAAATATTGCATTAAAAAAAATGAAAGCACTTATAAGTGGCAGTAGTAGGACAAGGGTATTCTATAAGGGGAGGAAAATCATGGGGTACACACCCAAATCCGACTATTAATCCAAATGGGCAGGATTCTGTTTTCAAGTCCAGGCAGCACCTCTTGCCACACACCTGTCATATTTGTACTTTTACTCTTTAGTCTTCCAGCTGTAACAATAGTTACAATTTTTCTGTTTCTCCAGGTTAGGTGATTATTACAGTAGTTTGTGTCTTAATTGGTGCTTTTTTGTTTGTTTTACATAACTTCTCCCACAGGAGCAGGAAAAAGTCACATTCTGTATTCCCATAGGACACATCCTATAGCTTGCTCAATTCACGGGGTTTGAACAGGAAAAGGAGTCATGTTCAACATTTTAACTAGAACCAATGAGTTTAGTTTCCCAGTCTTCTCTCAAGCCCTCCACAGACCGATCTGCATGGGCACGTTCTTCACGTGGTCGCATGAAAACCCCAAAGATTTCATGCTCACACCTGGGTCATTACTGCAGATCCCCGATGTCTCTAACAGGGAGGTGAGCACCGGCGCTAGCCGTGCACTACAAACCATTCAATCACCTTCTCTAACCTGTCCCAGTGGCCTCATCACTCAGCATACGCAGGGAGCCTGGCAAACACAGGCCAGACAGTCGTATTTACCAGCCAAGTCACACCGCAAAGGTGTGGTGGACACTTAGACAGGCCACAAACCCACCGGTGACCTGTCACAGTGGCCAAATCCTCCACACCAACACCCGACCGCAACCCATCACGCGGCCTGCTGAAGCCAAACGCATGTCTCCACAGCAGAGGCGACCGCGGGGTGTTCGGGCCATCCACGCTGAGCGAGGGGGAAGGTGAGGAACAACAACTCCCGTGATGAATTCAGCACGGCTCTGTCCCACCAGACCTCGTCTACCTTCACCACAGGCGAAGCCAGCGGCACCGAACTTCGTGCTGAACTGAAAGACCCCCGCACCCCCCTTTCCCGCCCTCTCCTGACACAACTTCTTCCACTTGGCATCGCCACGGTTTGTGCGGCGGCCACCCAGGCCCTTGGCCGGCGATCCCGGGAGCCCCAGGCCCGGCCACCCGGGTACCGGGCGGGCTCCCGTCCCGCTCCTTCGCCCGGGCCCCAGGCCCCGCCCGCAGGCAGGCGCTGGCCGCGGGGGTGGCCGGGCTCAGCCTGTGGGTCGGGCCGGGCCGCCCCGGTCCCGCCTCACCTGCTTGTAGCGGGCGTACAGGTAGAGTAGCTGCTCCTTGCTGGCGGCGGGCAGCAGCGCCGGCAGCCGCTCGGCCGCCTGCTCGAAGAGGGCGGCCAGGTCGCGGCCCGGCGGCGCCGTCCCCGTCTCTTCGGAGCCCGAGCTCGCCTCGCCGCCGCTCCCGGCCCCCGCCACCACCAGCGGGGGCGACGCCATGGCGGCCCGCCGCCCGCCCAGGTCCGTCGCCGCGCCGGTCCCCCTCACGCCTCGGTACGCGCGGCCGGGCCGCCCGGCGGGAAACGCGCGCCGCGCCCGAGGGTTCCGGGGCAGCTGCTGGTCCAAGAGCAGCATGTCGGCGGGCAGGAGACGTGTCCCCTTAGCTCGCCTTTATAACTCCCCGCCCGCGGCTCCGCCGGTGGCGATTAAACAGGAACAGCCGACGAGGGGCTGCCCGCACCCTCAAACTCTTTGTAGCCTTTGCCAAACGTGACACCACCCCCACCCCCCTCCCCTCCGAGCACCCCGCGCCCCCAAACTCTCCTTTCCCCTTGGCTGGGACCCCTGCCCCCGAGGTCCTGTCCCGGCGGGCCGGTGCCACCGCTCCCGCGGCTGCCGGGCCGGGGGCGACCCGCCTCCTCCCCGCTGCCGCTGGAGGGCACTCGCAGGCCGCCCGCCGCTCCGGGCCGGGCGGGCGCGGGGAGGGGGGAGCTCCCCCGGCCCTCGGCGGCGGCCAGGGAGGGACGGCGAGTGCCGGATCGCAGCCAGCATCCTCCCGGGATGCGGGTGCAGGGTGCCGGGTGGTGGCCGTGGTGGCCCTGCCTGCCCTGCCCTACCCTGCCCGCCGCCCCGGGGGTCCCGGCCAGGCGCCATCCCAAAGGCGGTTTATATTTAGCCCGGTATCTACTTCGGGCGGAAAGTTTTCCCCCCTCGCTGGCACAGCTGTCGAGTCCATCTCCCTCCTCCACCCCCGGCCTCAGCAAATGGCAGCTCTGAGTCCCCTGGAGAAAACTCGGCCACCCCGGCAGCGCCCCGACCCACTCGCCTCGGCCTGGGGCACGCTGCTCCCCGCAGCCGGCTGCGACGCGTGGGAGGCTGCCCCACAGCCTGACCCCATCTTATAGGTGGGCACACTGAGGCAAAGAAGGGCAAGCGGCAAGCGGGGGTTTCGCACCGTGGTTTTAGAGGTCCCCGTCTTGCTCCAAAGCATTGGGTGTTGGATGCACTCCCATTTCCCTGGGCGCGAGGATGAGGATGAAGGTGCAAGGTCCTGCACCTGGGTTGCAGCAATCCCATGCACAAATACAGGCTGAGCAGAGAATGGATTGAGAGAAGCCCTGAGGAGAAGAACTTGGGGGGTGCTGGTTGATGAGAAGCTCAACATGAGCCAGCAATGTGCCCTTGCAGTGCAGAAAGCCAACAGCATCCTGGGCTGCACCAAAAGAAGCCTGGCCAGCAGGTCAAGGGAGGTGATTCTGCCCCTCCACTTGTCTCTCGTGAGACCCCACCTGGAATACCATGTCCAGCTCTGGAGCCCCCAACATAAGAAGGACATGGACCTGTTGGAGTGGGTCCAGAGGAGGGCCACAAAGATGATCCGAGGATTAGAGCACCTCTCTTATGAGGACAGGCTGAGAGAGATGGGGTTGTTCAGCCTGGAGAAGAGAAGGCTCTGGGGAGACCTTAGAGCAGCCTTCCAGTATCTGAAAGGGGCCTACAAGAAATCTGGAGAGGGACTTTTTACAAGGGCATGTAGTGATAGGATGAGGGGTAGTGGCTTCAAACTGGAACGGGGTATATTTAGGTTAGATATCAGGAAGAAATTTTTCACTATGAGGGTGATGAGACACTGGAATGGGTTGCCCAGAGAAATTGTTGAGGCTCCATCCCTGAAAGTGTTTAAGACCAGGCTGGACGGGGCTTTGAGCTGCCTGGTCTAGTGCAAGGTGTCCCTTCTCATGGCAGGGGGGTTGGAACTAGATGATCTTCAAGGTCCCTTCCAACCTAAACCATTCTATGATTCTGTGATCCTGCATGTGACGTGGTCCAGTCACATGGCTGCTTGCAGTCTCCTGGCCATGTCCCAGATGCTACAGACTCATTCACTCAGCCTGTGAGCAACGCACGCACCCATCTTTCCAGCCTGGGACTTGCAGGGGGAAATGCAGGAGCTGTAGAAAAAAGACCTCCTGTCAGAGCCAGAAATAAGCTGGCTGTTATTCTCTTACTCCCTTCACAGCCCCTTCCCTGCCTTGCTGGGTCTGAGAGGTTTTACTTAGGGGCAAAAAGACAAACACAGCCAGGGCAGCAAGCTGGACCATCACTGGAGGCCCTGGACATGGCCCTGCAGGGCCACCACTGTTCTCCTACCAGGCCACCAAGCCGTGGCAACGACCCTGTCCCTGGGCTGTACGCACAAGAAGGGGGTCAGGGTCCAACTCGTGGGAGCATAGCTGCACGGGGTGGGAGGGGACTCCTGCATCCCAGCCCATCTGAGAGGGGTGGTGGGGCTGTAGTCCCTGCTCACTACCGGATCAGAGATGGGCTTGGCTGTGCTGGAGCTGGGAGCGTGCCTGCAAGCACCCACTCTGCCTGAGGCTGCCTGCCGAGGAGATGAAGGATGCCCTGTGAGCAGGTCTGCAGCCGCCACCGCCTCCTTGCCTGTGCAGGGGGGAAGGAGCCCCGTCTCGAACCAGGAGCCGGGGGAAAGATGGAAACAGCTTGGCTCTGCCACTTGCAAATAAAAAATAATAACTCCTCTCCAGTGTGTGATTAACACCCAGCTTCATAAACAGACCGCAATATTTACAGCGAACTCGTCCTCCCCGCTGCTCTCCATCGGAAGCCGATCGGCTCCATCCAGCTGGCTGCATACCCCCAACCAGCCCTGCGCACCATGGGGAAGCATCGCCTGGTCCGAGCCTGCCGGCGTTCAGCAAGGGACAGGCACAGGGGCAGGCTGGCAGGATGAAACCCTCCCTGAACAGCTTGGAAAAAGTACTTGCAGAAAATTAACCGAAGTGCACAGCCTCCGCACGCACTCCAGCTCGTCTCCATGGTGAGAGAGGCCTCGCTACCTTGCTGGGATTCTTTGCTAGAGCACTTACAGCTCCTGCTAGATTTCTCTTACTTTTTCCTTGTATTTTTTTTAAAGAGCGACTGCACGGAGGGCCTGATCCTTCCTTCCACCCCCTCACTTTGGCAGGCGTGGGAGCAGGTTTGATGCAAGGCACCCGTGGAGGTTTCAGGAGCCTGGCATGGAAACACTGAGGAGGGGGATGCTGGGCTCAGAAACACTGTGCCTGCTCTGCGGGATGACATTTATTTGGTTGCTGGTCCCTGGCAGCCTGGGAGAGAGCAGGACCGGTGCTCGGGACACGCTGGTGCTGATGTCCTTGTGTTGGGTGCACCAACCACCCCTGTGAACAGGAAGCGGCGCAGGGCTGGGGGAGCCCGTCATCCCAGTGTGAGCTGGGACAAATTTGGCCCATTCTCCCAGCCCCTGGCTGTAGAGTGCGTAAAACCAGAAGTGTTACAGGTACCAAGCAGTAAAGAAAATTGTGCAGGGCCCTTGCACAAGCTGTGCGTGTGGGTCAGCCCCACGTCCCACACTGGGATCGCAGAAGCACAATAATAACAGGCTGCGACCAGCAGTGCTCAGCAGTGAAAAAATATCCCTGTGTAATTATCGTATCCATCCTTTGGTCAGCCTGGAGACCTGTCATTGTCCCTCTGCAGAGGGCAGAGGCCACTGCGCACACCAAACCCTGGGCAGCCTGGATGCAACATCTGAAGGGATCCCTTCAAGCTAAGCTATGATTACTTTTTTTTTTTTTCCCCACAACAAAAGAAGAAAGAGGCAATTAAGAGCTGTTTTTTTATGGCCATGCATTTTACTGGAGAGACACCTGTCTACGTAGAAGGAGCAGGCTGTGGGCTGGGGACACGTGTGCCCTCTGGAGGGCGAGGGGCATGGGGAGCTGGGGGAGCCTGGGCATGCTCCCGTCCCGCAGCACATCCCCCAACATGCCTCGACCCAGCATGCATCACCCCTGCTGCGGGCAGAGCTGCATCTCTGGTTAATAAATGTCCCCTCCTGTCTCCTGAGCTCCTCCAGGCTACCCGTTGCGTGTGTCCTTGTCCCACCACTCTCATCTCCTGCATCTCCCTCACAGCTTCTTCTTGGAAGATTTGCTCCCTGTGCCCACACCCCTGGGGTGGGGAGAAGCCTCCTCACCATCGTGCCTTCTACCATCCCTCTGTGGGAGCTCCTGTGCCCGGGGCACAGGAGGGACCAAGGGAAGATCCACTCCCAACCAAGCCTTTGCCTTTGCCAAACATCCCCGTGGGGCACTGCCAAGGCTTTCAAAGCCAGGGACCCACAGGCTGGGACAGGCTTTGCCCACTGCTGAAGCCTGGAGCTGTGCAGGTGGCAGCTGCCTGCCAAAGCCTTCTCTTGGTGCAACATGAGACTGGTGGCCAAGAGCTCTTCTGCTGGCCCTCAAGATCACAAAGTTCTCACTGTGAAAAACCAAGCCACACCATGAGTTTCTGGCAGGTGGCACGCCAGTGCGGTGCTTCAGGTTCTGTGCTTTATCCCACCTTCTCTTCTGTGGTGCTACCACCTCTTGCATCTGTTCTGGATCCTGCACCAAGAAGGTCCTTTCACTGCTCTGGTAGCTCCCCACACCCCACGTCCCCTGTGCAGAAAGCAGACCCTTGAGCACATCTACCTCCCTACACTGAGCAGAGTCATCATCCTTCCCTGCCCAGACCCACAGGAGGAGGCTCACATGGGGGTAGGGCTGGAGCAGCTCCCGCCTGATCAGGCAGGGACAGAGTGGCATGTGCTTGCCTTGAGCTATGATTTCCATCTGAAATATGGATTTTTTACATGTATTGCTACACACGATACATGTCACGGCACCTGGCTTGCCTTCGCCCCTGCAGTGGGAGAGGGAGGAGGGGAGACAACCACCCACTGCTACCTCTCTACTCCACACACTCACCACTTTAGCAGAGAGATGAAAAAAAACCTGCTCATTTTTCACCCTGTGCATGTGTCCTCTGTTAGCAAGACAGGGCAAATGTACACCCTGCTCAATATTTTTGGGAGCTGATAGATGCCAGAGCAGCCAGGAGCCTGCAGCATGGCCGTGAGAGCTGTGCCCCCCTGTCCCTGACAAGGGAGGTGATTTCCATGAAATGGAAATGGAATCACAGGCAATGGGAAACCGAAATTCAATAGTGGCTGGGGAGAAGCTAAACAAAGGGCTGAGGTCTCTGCCCCAGCATAAGCAAGTCTCCCTCGCGTGCACCACCTCCGCAGAGTTCAACTCCGTTGCACATTTTACCTGCATTCATTATAGCACCGGGGCCATTTGTTTGTGTATAATAAAGGGGATCTGGGAGAAAAGCATGTAATTAGCACATCCATCATGTAGGTTTTTTAGATATCAATAAAACATCGATTCCCTCCTTCCATAAATTCCTGCGCCGTGGTGAATACAAAGCAGTAGCTGTGATGGAAAAGGAACGCATAACCCCCCTCAAAAGTGCATAAATCTCCCCTCTCCCCGGCATATCATTAAACCTCTTAAACTCTGGTGGAAAAACTCCTCTGCCAGGTGCCAAGCGGTGCTCCCCAAGCATGCCTGAAGCCTTGCTGGGCAGCGCAGGCAGCGGACTGGGCTGATATCAGCAATAACACGGTTGTAAAACCACGGCTGCCCAGTGGTTCAAAGGTTGCAGCTGGAGCTGTGCAAATAGTGGACCTTTCCATGGAGAGAGGTATCTTACCACTAAGTCTTTTCGGTTTGGAGCAGTCAGCTGAAATTTTGTATGGTATTTTCTTTTCCAAATTCAAATGAAAAACATAAGGAGAAATTTCAGTTGGGTTTGACCTAGAGTGTTTTGCTCGGTGTGAAACAAACACAAAAAGCTTCACTTTTGTTTTGCTTTCGTCAGCCTCCTGCTCCATCCATCCTCTTTCCCATCTTTTTTCATGCATGTGCAAAAACCGCAGCAGAGCCCTTAGTTTTGAAACAAAACTCTAGATGTTATTCACTGAGAACAGCAAAACAAAAAGTCACTTCTCACGTGGGTTTTTTTCACCTAAGATAATTATGAAATTTAGCTCACTTTTAGACGTTTCAGTTCCCCTGAAACTGTGTAGAGAAGACAGAGCCGAAGCATTCAGCAGGAAAGCCTGGGTGAGGTTTGGCTGCTGCAGGGCTGCTGCCTCCACACTCCTCTGCCTCTTGCCAGCTCCCCCTTGTCTCACATCTCCGTGCGGCAGCAGACAGCGAGTAATGGCTCCGTTTGTCACTGCCCTGTCACTGCAAGGCCACAGAAGTCCCTCATTTTGCTCTCCATCTTCCCCAGGCAAGGTCCTCTGCATCCCTGGTACCTGGCTCCCAAATGCCCCAGCAGCTCTCCGGCCACTGCGGCTGATGGCATCCTGGTACCTACCTGCCTGGCACACACTGAACATCTCACAGACAGGAGATCTAGACTGTGGTGTTGGCAAGAAGTGTCCGGCAGTGACCCTGGGATGCTGCCCTCACCTGCAGCCCACCTTGGGGTTATCTGGGGCCACCAGCAGCATTTGTTTGTGATGAGGGCTTGGACCCACTGTCTGTCCCTGCACAGCCCTGGGGGCAATCCCCCTTCCTGCCCACGGAGGTGAGCACCAGCTGATGTGTTCAATGAGCTCTCCTTACTGGCAAGCATCCTGTATCCCACCCCAAACCCTTCTTACTGGAGGCTACTCCCCATCCTACATCCCTCTCCGAAACCCTCCCTGAGCACTGCCTGTGGGTGACGAGGTCCACTGGAAAGGGGACACAGCTCCGGAAAAGCCTCTCCCAACCCCTTCCCTGCTCTGGTGCTGGCTCTGCTTTCTCCCATTGAGGAGCGATCGAAGGGAGTGCCTGTAATTGCAGCTGTCAGCAGTAACAATCACGGTGCTGCTGTTATAAATGGCTCCAGCCTGACTTTTACTTACAGATTTCCCTCACGTGATGCTACAAGTCGTGCAAGGAAAAAACTGCACCACAGAAAAGCAATTGCACCTTCCAGCTCTGTGGAAGGAGATTTATGGCTTGTTTTGGCCATAAAATAGAGCGGGCAGGGCTCGGGTTGCAGGTCAGCATGTCCTGACCGGGCAGGCTGGGGTTGTCCAGAGGAAGGGGGCACCCGGCGTCCCTTCCACATCACCCCGCCAGGGATGAGCCCGGGCATCAGAGCCCCTGCCCATTCGGTGATCCCTGTGTGCACGGGAAGGGTTTTAGTCTAATTCCTGCCAGTTGTATGATAAAATCACGACGACGCCTGGAGCCAGAGAGGAACTGCAGGAGACTGGGGGTCTCAGGCTGTAGAGGCGACCCTTGCCAAATCT
This sequence comes from Burhinus oedicnemus, assembly GCA_008921705.1. Classification (NCBI taxonomy): domain Eukaryota; kingdom Metazoa; phylum Chordata; class Aves; order Charadriiformes; family Burhinidae; genus Burhinus; species Burhinus oedicnemus. The sequence continues at coordinate 396,255 of VFFE01006398.1, read as the reverse complement.
GCAGGCATCAATCAGAGGCACTGAGAAGTGCTGGGGGGTTTCTGCATACGTGCGGTTTGCAGCACCAGGACTAATTTCTACAGTGAGGAGAAAGCCAGGCTGTGTCCGATCCGTGGCTGCTGTTGGAGACCAGAGCCATTGTTTTCCAAGCAGCTGGCTGGGAACAGATGTGGGGTCCCCAGCACGAACCCAGCCCAGCCACTCCCCAGCCTATGGCTGGGCTGGGAACCCAGCTGACGTGCTGCCTTTCACTCTCTGCCCCAGTGGCACAAGGACTTTTGGGATGTGTCCCCAATTGCTTTAAATGATTCTTTCCAATCTGACAGCTGTCCCGAGGCTGCAGGACCTAGAGCTGTGTGTTATAGCACCTACAGACGGTCCACACTCAGCCTTGATGCCTAAGGGAATGACCTGGAGACACAGGATTCCTTCCAGGCCAGGCAAGACTCTCCATGGAGAAACAGCTTAACCACAGAAGATCACCAAATGGACTCACTGTGGACAAAGTCCGTCCTCTGCAATGCACTGGGAGCATCATCAGGAGTCAACCACCCTAAGGATGCTAATGATGCAGAGCTTGGTGTTGATGCTTGGAGCCCCAGCAGCAGGGTCAAGCCAGGTCTGGCAGGAGTGGCTGTTGTTTTCCTAACATGGCCCTTGCAAATAGGAAGCCTGTGACCTTTTGTGCACTTTGATAAGATTCAGAGGTTGTTAAAAAATTGTTGTTCCAAAAATTCCCAGAAAGTCCTGCCAGCTTTGGAGATTTCTGCCATACCTATTACCGCACACCTCAACCTCGCCTGCACTTAGCTTTTAGTTGCCATTATAGACACGCTGGTGAAGGGACATAGGTTTAGTGCAGAGAATTGCAGTGCCACGTCCTCTAGTGTGTGGTTACACCAACGCATGGTGTCACACTACTCTCCTTTCCCAGCAGGGACCACTCGCCAAACATAAAGCATCTTTGTACCATCATCAAGGCACGACCCTGGCATTTGTCCATCCGCAGCCCATCGACTGCAGGGGTGACACTGAAAAGGGTGGTTCCCCCAGCCCTACCCTACAGCCCTGGATCCAGCTGGCTCTGGAGCAGAGGGAGGGAGAGAGCTGCTCAGCGTGGGCTCCTGCCCGGGCAGTGGGAGGGAGAGAGCTGGTCACTTGTGCAAAGGATGCGATGCTGCTGCCAGTGCCACCCTGCCACTTTACTGTGCTTGTGGCAGCTTGGTGCCTGCAGCATTGATACACTGAGATGCACTGATATCTCATGTTTCCTCCACAACCTGCTGCGACTCCAGCGTGACGGTGGTGTTGCCTGCGTGAGCCAGCAGCAGCAGTTCTGGGGACGCTGTTTCTTGTCCCAGATCACCTCCCTTCCCGCTGTTTGGCAGGGTGCTGCCCCCCTTCCTTCGCCCCCCTCGCATGGTATATCCCAGCAGCCAGGATGGCCGATGGGAATGCAAGCGAGGTGGGGGTAAACAGGACAAGGATGGTCCCAAGGCCACCTGGTACTTTACCAGCCCCTGTCCCCTGGAAAACATCTCAAAGTGATAAGGGTCCCTCCTGCCCCAGGGCACGGTGGGGCAATGCCACGGATGTGGAGACGTGCTAGGGGGGACGAATGCTGCGCACTCCTCTGCCACAAGCGGTGAGGAGGGGGATTTAGCAGTGGGGCAGTCCCAGGGACAGAGCAGGGAGGGCAGAGGCTCTTCCCAGGGCTCTCCTGGAAGCAGCCCAGGCAGCACCAGGGCTTGGAGGAAGCAGCTCTTGTTTCTTCTCTAATTTTAGACCTTTTCGGGGTGTTCAGTTTTCTTAACCACCGGTCAGCTGCTGTCTTCTCGCACAAAGCAAGCGTGCATCAATTAAACCAGACACATATATATGTATTGGAAACGATCCAGGAGCAATCACTTACACGCCAGCAAAGGGCGTGAAACCCCCCATCTGCTCCTGGTTGTAAGACAGCGCAGCGAGTCCCCAGCCCAGCCACCACCGGCACAGCTCCCCGGGGCTCATCCCTCTATGGCGGTGGGGGACGCTGCACCCCTCATATTGCAGGAGCAGGGCTGGAAGCAATCTGGCAGGGGCATCTTGACGTAAACCGTCTGGGCAGATGGGTTTTTTCTTACTCTCTGGCTGAGTTTCTGAGCAGAACGCCCCTGCGATCTCAAGCAAAGTGGAGGGGACGCATGCGAGGAGTTGCCGCCTGCTTGCGGCCGTGCATACGTCGGTCGTGAGTCAGCCTGGGAAAGGTCAGCCTGCTCGGGGGTGTCAGGCAACAAGCGGAGGCAGCCCCGCTCCCCCCATGGGGCAGTCTCCCAGCAAAGGGGAGCTGCTGCCCCTTTGGCTTTTTGCTCTGTTTTTCTGCGTCCCTGCAGGTTTTGGCAGCAATCATGCCTCTACACGTGGGCTTGCAGCCAGGGGTATGTTGTTGTCCGACCTTGGGATTTTTAACATCAGGCACATTGACACCGACTGAGCAATGTACAGGCCAAATCCTGCTCCAGAGAGTGCAGAGGGGGCTATACATAAGTCTGGTGGGGCATGGTTACTGCCCACAGCCCCACATGCCCATGAGCTGGCGGCTGGGGACAGGGCTGCCCCATCCCTGGGGATGGCTGCTGGGGATCTTGAGTCCTAAATCCACCTCTGTGATGGGCTCAAGTCCCAATGGATCAAATTCAACTGGCGGGTAAAGTGACCCACCTGCAGCCAAGGCGGAGGGTGGCACGTCCTGTCCTGGCAGGTCTCATCCTGGCTCCTGCTGAAACAGGGATGAAAGCATCATCTTACCCTGCTTGGAAGAGCTGCAGGAGGTTATGGCTGCTGGGATAGAGCTTGGAAGAGCCTGGATCAGTACTGACATCCCTGCCACTGGAATCAGGCCCATCCAGTGCATTATTATTGCCTGGAAACTACTGCTCCTCTTGGCTTAAACCTGCTGCAGGCAGCTTGCCTGGGTGTATAAACGTCCTAACAATTCCCAGTGGATGGGGCTGAGCTGCTCCTGTTCTGACCCTGTGCACTGCCTCTGCCCTGGGGATGGAGACCCCCCCGCCTCCTGATGCTCATAATCACACCTTCATCTTCCACCGGTACCCAGCGGGGAGGGAGAATATATGAAAAATCGATAGCTCCAGCTCAGGCTGCCAGAGGATTTGTGCATTTTGCACCACTGTCTCTGGGAAATCCAATATATTGATCGCATTTCTCAAGACCGGTATTGATGAAGCAGATAATGTGAGTGTTCGGGGCTGGCTGGCAGATGCTGAGGATGTCTGAAGCCCAGGGCTGCTGCTGTATTGATCCTGGCAGGCAGGGCAGCATCTCCTGGCGTGATTTACTAAATCCCCTCATCGTTCTACACCAAGCTCGCCCCTGACCTGCTTTTACTTGCCTATTTATTTATTCCCCCCGCTCTTTCTTTCCAAGCAGTGGCAGTGAAGCCCCTGGTCATCCCTTGGGAGCAGGGCAGGGCAGCAGAGGATGCAGAGAGCAGCCATTCCCCTGGCGATGTCCCCACCGCCTCTGCGGAGCAGCTCTGGCCAGCGGCAGAGAGCAGCTTTGCCGAGCCCCGGGGCACACCATTGCTGTCGGCCCCCTGGGCTCAGGCATTATTTGTTCTGGTTTCGATGGAGAGGAGATGAATTTATCTTCCCAGCTCCCCCGATGTTGACCCACCCAGAGGTCCAGGCTCAGCACGTCCTTCTCTGCTCGTGGGGCCAGGGAGGGTCGTGCTGCTAAAGCATCCCCTCCCGTGACAAACTCAGCCCCTAAGTATCCAGGCGTCTTAAAAGTCAGCTGCCTGGGGAGGAGGTGGGAAGAGAGATGTAGGAATGGTTGTCTGTGGGTGTCCTGCATTGTCTCCTGCTATGGAAAACCCTCCTCTTCGTGATTTTATGAATGCCGTTAAAGAAAATTTTCCCTCTGCGAGACTCTTTTTCTAAAACCTCTTTTGAAGACTCCTTCTCCCCAGCAAAGCAGGATCTTTAAAAGAATAATTACATTTCTTTAAAAAACTCACCATGCTATTTATAAATTATTCTATATGCTCTCAACAAAGCAAGTGCCAGACTGCACTGGCGGAAAGCCCACTCCCGACTTCTCCTTGCTCGGTTTAAAAATGCAAATAATGTTGCTTCTTTCTTTTTTTCCTAGCTACAACAGCATGGGGGAAAAACACAATGCAAACTCTTTCCTGGAAAAGAGCAAGAGATGACGGGAATGTCGCAGCCTAGTGCAAGTGAGGCATGGGGACCAGGATCCAGACCTGAAGTGCAGGGACCGGGATCGGCTGGGATCAGCATCCCTCCTCGGCTGGGATGCATTGCCTGCATTCCTCCTGCCTGCCCTCCAGCCCGGCCACAGGCAGAAGGCAGTGGAGGCAGGCAGCGGTGGCCCTTCCTCTTTCATTTAAGGCTTCTCCTGCCCTCTCTTCCTCCCTGCCTTCCTCCACCAGCCCCTGGATGTGCAGAGCTGAGAGTTTTGAAACGTTCCGAGTCGGAAAGCCCCAAGTCCCAGCAGAGCAGTGAAACGCTGTCATGATGCCAAGCGTGGTCCCAAAGCGCATCTGATAACGGGAGGCAAGGTTTTGCCAATCAGATATTTAACCGGAGCTGTTGCTAGAGAACATGGCAGTGGTGAGTAAGAAGGAGTCCAGCCTCTGCTCTGCCTCCCCTGCTATCATCTGTCTTTGTTTAATACCAATAAATAGCATTTTTTGGTATTAAATAAATAAATAGAATTTATTGGTGGGTAAAAAACTTTCCGAGGTACAAAGGGAAGGGGGATCACTAGTTATTTTCAGTTGCTGAATTTGCAAGCTGTCGTATCAGAAAATATTCTGTGATTATACATCACAGTACATATTTCACGCAATGCATCCAGCCAATAATAAAGAGAATATTTATTTCTTAATCCGTTCTCCTCCCCCATGCTGCACGTTATCTCTGGAAGCCTGATGGTATTCAAAGGGTCGAAGCTGCAAAGACCCACCTCACGTCTGCTCCCGCTGAAGTCGGTGCCACTGATTGTGGTGGGAGCAGGCTCAGACCCTGAGCGATTTTATCTGGTAAAAGCCTGCAAAGGTAATGCATTAAAAAGCTGGTGACCTGCTAAATGTAAGTCAAGCTGTGACATAGCGGTTAGCTCGCGCTGAGGTCAGTGCCGGGCAGGTTGCTGAGTGTGAATTTTCAGATGAAGGGCACTAAAGTTCTATTCATTAAATGGTTTTCTGCAAACATAATTAAGAGATCATATCAGTGAGCATCATTGCTGCATGTGCTGCTGTCGCTGCTGGGTAAATCTCAGTGCGGGTAAGAGTGCTCACAAATCAGAGGTCCCAGGGCCTGCGACAGGACCCCAATAAATCACTGCGGCAAACGAGCTCCGCTCCTCCAGATGTCAGTAGGAGCGATGCTCCGGGCGGCTGCTTATGGCGGTGGGGAGGAACGCTGCCGTGCTGAGGGACTGGTAGCTGGGACAGGATTGCCCCTGGTGTGGGTATGGGAAAAAGCTGAAAACTATCATCTGAAGTTGTGCTGGAGGTTGGGAGGCTTGAAGGAAAACCAAAATTAATCCCAAACACTGCAAATTCCCAAAATCTGGGAACTGGGGAGGGGCAAGATTAGGGCCACTGAGGTACCTGGGGGTGATCGGGGGCTGCAGCCCTGCTCCAGATGGCTCCAGTTTGGTTTCTCATGCTATAATGCAGTGGGTACCGAACCTCCAGCTCCTGGGGTTGTCTGTATTTTGGGGCAGCGGTGCCCCTGCATGGGTGGGCTTGCCCTTCGAGCTGCCCTGTTTTTCCCTGTGGTGTGCACGGCACCTGGCCAGTAAGTGTGAGGAGTGGAAGGGCAAAGGCTTTTGTGATCATGCAAATTCTGGAGAATTTTCCTTTTCTTTTTTTTTTTTTCCCTTTCTGTTCCCCTCCTCCTTTTCCTTTGCACTGTCTTCTCTTTCTTTTCCTTCCCCCTGGCTTTTTGTGGCCTGTCAGCCTGATTTCCCTCCTCCCTCAACTCTTACTCATCTTTCTTGTGCCTTCTCCTACACTTCCTCTCCATCTCCAACCTCGCCATCCCCTCATCTCTTCCCTGCCATGTACAGCACTCTCCCTGTCACACTTCTCCCCATCCCATCCCCATCCTCATCCCCATCCCCATCCTCATCCCCATCCTCATCCTCATACCCATTCCCATCCCCATTCCCA
>VFFE01006398.1:341053-390030 GCA_008921705.1 Burhinus oedicnemus | reverse complement strand
CTGAGGAGGCCCGAGGCGGGCTGAGGAGTGGCGGGGCGGGCGGACGGGGGCCCATGTGTGGCGGCGGCCCCCCCCCGCCCCCCACTACCGGCGGCGGCGGCGGCCCCTTCGCAGGCAGGCGCCGCTGAGGCGGCTCCGCGGGCGCAGAGCGAGCGCGGCCCCGGCCCGGCGGCGGCAGGATGAAGTTCGCCGAGCACCTCGCGGCGCACATCACCCCCGAGTGGCGGAAGCAGTACATCCAGTATGAGGTAGGGCCGCGCCGCCGCCTCGGCCCGCTTCCCCCCCTGCGGCTTCGGCGGGGAGCGGCGCTGGAGAGGGTGCTCGGCGCCGGGAGGGAAGGGGGGGGCGGCGTGTGTGTGTGCAACCGGCCCCGGTCACCCGTGTCAGGGTGGTCGGTGCCCGGGGAGCGCCGCCCGGGTGTCCTCCGGCGCGTAGCGGTGGCTGGCCGTGCAGAGCGGGGTGCGAGGCAGCTCCCCTGCCCGGCGGCGGTGTCTGCCGGCCGGCAGCTTCCCGCTTGTTTGCTCGGCGGGAGGAGGTTGCAAGAGCAGCGGGGCGGGAGATTGCGGCTCTTGCCGTCCCCAAGAGCTTGGGACCACTCGGAGGAAAAGCGCTGGGCGGCCAATTAATTGATTAATTGTTGCCCGTAACCTTTTGGTGTGGGACAAAGGTCAGAGGCGTGGGGGGTAAACAAGATTTTTTTTTTAATTTTTTTTTTTAAATAAAGTCTTCTGGGAGGTTTCTGGAGGAAGCCGGTGGTTGTGTATGACAGGTCGCAGACGGCATGTGAAAGGCCGGGCGCCCTCGCCGCTCTCGTGTGTTTGCGGTCCCTTTGCCCGCCATAGCGGAGGCGTGAAGGCGGCGGGACCGCAGCCCGGGCTGCGGGGTGCCCGGCTCCCCGGCGTCCCCGTGGAGCCGGCCCGCAGCCCTCGGCGCAGCCCTGCCGTCGGTCGGTAGCAGGCGTTTTTCAGCACCACCGCCAGTTCTCGGCACAGGCGGGCAGAGGAGGGGTGACTTTGAGAGGCGGCTGCTCAGCCTCCGGCTGCGGCTCCCGGGAGCGAGACCGAGGGGGAGCTGGCTGGGCAGCACCCGCCACCTTCTAGCTGGTGGCCAGGCCTTCCCCTTCCCTTCCTGCACGCGTTGCCCTGTGAAGGGTTTGGTAATGCTAACAGCTTACCCGAGTGACTCAAAACAGGGCAGTAAACCTGGCATCGATTGCCTTTTTTTTAATTTTTTTTTAAAATAAGGCCAGTGAGGCTTTGCATCTCGCTATTTCATATTTGATTTCAGGTGAACCGCTTGAACTGGGACATTTATGAACACTGTTTACACAAAGTTCTGCTGCATTAATCATGAATTATTTGCAGAATACAGCTTTTCAGTTTTTACTATGCCAACTTCCTAAAGGTCACACTGATTGCTTTAGTTTCATATTTCTCATAGGGGTGCTTGACTTTGGTTTAACAAGATGAAGCTCAAGGTGGTTATTTGTAGTAAAACCATTTCCTATTTCAACGTTAGCAGTAAAAGTGGTTGTTGCTAGTGATGTCCGTCTTTTCCACAAGTAGTAATTAAACCTGGACAACGGAAAGCTCATTATAGGAGAGTCACAGTCAGCAAAACTTCTTGACTGATTGAGTCAGTCAGAACCATACTACATTTGTTATCATTTGAAGGCCTGTATTTTCTCTCTAGGACTATAATAGCAATCTATTTCTAGTATCCCTATTAATCTGTCTGCATATGCAAGGAAAACGACATTTATCTTAGCTTGCTTTGTTATAATGTTGAACTCGAAAAGTTTATATCTGCCCTTTTGACTGTTCCTTTGTTTTCCTTTACCTGACTGCAAAGGAATGGATGTTTAAATAAAAACTGCAGTCGTATTTGACTTTAGAACAAAATTGTGATCTCTTTGAATTATGTGGAGAACTAGATGACCAAATAATGTATCAGCCTTTAAGAAGCTGGAAATCCATTGTCTTGGTAAAATACAGTACCAGCATCATGCCTCTGATGGGTTATCTGTGCAAGAGTTCTCAGAGTTGTTTTCTGTTCCCGGGAACAGAAGAAACCTGGATGTCTTCCTAAGAGAAGGTTTGGAGGTAGGTTGGAGGGGAAGGCAAGGAGGAAATAGAAGGGCAAAAGATTTGGCTGCCTGCTGACCAGACAGATGTAGAGGGAGGGTAAAGGAGACCCAGTGAACTATGACGCCTTGATTAATGTGTGAAGAACTCTGCTGCTTATCAGCTACTGTTTTCATCATAGGAGGTTAATTTTCAGGTGTTTTAACTAGGTCAGTATTATTATATCAGTCTCCCCTCCCCCACCCCAATTTAAAATAAAGGTAGATTTCAGTAAAAACTTCCTTCAAGCATTATTCTTTCTAGACTTCAACTAATCTCTTCCTTGGATAGATAGATTAATGTAGAGTGAATTAAAATTAAAAAAAAAAAACAATCCACCCTCCTTTTTAGTAATAAGTTTCAAAACTCTTTGTTTCCCTTGTTACAGCTGGCTGAATGCGAGTCAGCCTCCCGCTCATGCATATTACAGTAATGGAATAGTCTGGCATTTATTATTCAGTAACTGGTGGTCATGTGGGTGCAGTGCATAAAAGGCCAGCACTACCTTGGTTTACTTGTTGATTATACTTGAGGCAAAAAGCATACAGCCCTCCTTTGTCAAGAAAAATTCTGAGTTGTTGATTTGCAAACATAAGGCCAAACGCTGCTTGTGTTACTTGTGTGCAATACTGCTTACAGCACACATGATAGTAAAATTTTTAAAAATTATTTGTGTATAGCATTACAATGCCGCTTCATCTGACAATTTATATCTTTTCCTTCTTAACTAAAACTGTAATCAAGCACTGTTTCAGAGTGAGAGATCTTGTTATGTAGGTTTTTAACTCTGAAAAGATTATTCCTGTTTCCAGGGACTTCCCATGCCAAGTTCAAGATGCTGATGAAAGGGCTAGAAGATGGTATGGAAATTGCTTTCTTTAAGTCATGCTGTATCATAAAGCTTACATGTAGTCATCTTATTTTTCTGCTCTGATATTTGTAGTTATTTCCATTGGAGAGCAGGTGACTCAAGCGGTCAGACAGCCCCGAAGTGTGGTAAGACCCAGGTGACTTGTGAGATCCTCACCAGATGACGTGTCTCTGGTTTGAAGGGATGCACAGTGAGTGTGGCTGCAAGGAGCTTTGCCTCACATAAATTGCCAGTCAGACTAGGAGGAGGGTGTAATCTGTTGCTGATAACGTCAGGAAGAAGAATGAGACTGTTGTGTTTTGAATACCTGAAAATGTTGTTTCACTTTCAGATGGACTTTAACAATTTGCAGTCCTCAAAGTTCTTACCATTAACGTGAACAATAATCAGTTTAAGTATTATAACTCTGCTTGTAGGAAGTATGGAAGTTGCTCAGGCTTAGGGCAGATACTCGGTCAGTGGAAGAGCTTTAGAGAGAGAAAAATTTTTTTTGAACAGGCAAAAAGAAGATATACTTTGATAGCTGTGGCTTAGATTCTTATTTTCTTTCAGCAAAAGCTCTGCAGTGACCATTACTGTACACCTACTTTTTGAGAAAGAGCACTTGGCTTGTAGAAAAGAGGAAAAATGTTGATGTATGCTGTTCTGTTTCATTCAGCTTTTCGTGAAGACATTTGCCATGACTGAGTCAATGTTAACATGGAGCTTTACACAAACCTTGATTGATTTGACTTTCCATTCCGAATTTCCATTCTGAAGATTGCATGGAAGCACACAAATTTTATATGTCACATTTACTACGCAAACTCCATTCCCAACTGATGGCTCTTGAAACCTAAGTCAGTGCAAATGATCAGGAGGGCTTTATGTGAGGACCAGTGGCAATAACATAATACATAACCCTGCATTTTTTGCTATTGAAGTACTGAGTGTCAGCATCAGGCTACTCCCTGGATGTGTTTGAGTTTAAAACTATGTATTGACAAATGCTTGGTTTGTGGAAATGCTTGTTAATTACGTTAAATGCCAAATATGCCAAAGTTTTAAACAACTGTGCTCCTGATATCAATGTCTGTCATCTGAAAACTTCCTAAAAGTAAGGCTTCAGGTTTTGTACCTGCTGCTTTCTCTGTGCAAAGACTGCAGCAGAGGGGAGCAGCGGTTTTAGGGGGGCTGTGCCAAGTCCGTGGGGTGCTGCCTGCCTCGCACACCTACCTGGGCACTTGGCTCTCACAGCTGCTGCCTCCGCAGTGGTTCTCGCCGTGCAACTGGCCAGTGACCCATGGATGTGCCCTGACCCTGGCAGTGGGAGTGAAGAGGTTTGCTCACCTTATTTTAGGGGATCTGGCAGCGTATCTTCTTTTGTAAAGTTAGTAGCCTTTCCCTAGCCAGTTAAGTGATCGCTGCGCCATGCGCTACTTCAGTGCACTTCTTAAAACCTTAAGTTTTGGACTATTCAGTTACTATTCAGTTCCTTTGGTTTAAAGATAAAATATGGAAACAAAGAAAATCCCATCTTCTTGTGTCAGACAACGGAGTTCTCTTTTTCACATAGTCAGTACTGAACAAATTAAGGTAACTTTTAGATGAATATCAGCTGATGCTATTTTGCTAAGAGCATGCTTCACTGCATTTAACGCACCTTTTTTTGATGCAGTGAAATTGTTGGGTTGCTAGTCCTCTGTTTATCCACAAGTCATGCTGCAGATTTCCTTTACTCTTGTGTCCATCTTTGGAGTGCTTGTAGGAGAAAGAGGTTGCTCTGTCTGCTCAGACTTCTAAACGTAAGTGTATGTCTGCATGTCCGGCTGATGGAAACTCAGTGGAGTTTTACAGTTGCCAGATGGCAGTTTTGTTTCAGTCAGTGAGGCCTGAATTTGTTTATCTGCAGAAGTCTCATGGTATTTTTAAAGAAAAAGTGCTTAATACCTTTGACATTTCAGCAGCTGGGGAAGAGGGAGAATCAGAACAGTTATTACAGGTACAAACTTCATGGGTGAGACGGGTAAAAGGTACGAGCAGGTGACTTCCCTTTTAAGGAGACTCCGAGTTTTAAGTACTTTTGCCTTTGGAGAAGAGAAAGAGGTTGCTAAGTTTTAGAAATAATTTCTCCGAGACACAACCTCCATCAGGAAGTAGGTGGGGAAAACGAAACTGATAGCTGAGGTAGCCTGCTTGCCTACTGAGTCTCTCCAAGAAACAGGCTTTCAGTCTTTGGGAGGTGGCCAATTCTGCTCTTCAAACCCTGCTTCATGATAGGCAGTTCACACCCAGGCTTGTCACCTCCTGACACAAATCTGTTGTGCTATTTCACTATTTGTCCTTCTGGGTGTTAGCGGACGAGCTTAGAAGAGCATAAGCAGTTTGAAAGCTACCCATTTAAAACAACGGTTTTGTTCGAGCATTTTAAGGTTTACGTCCTTGAATTTGTTCACTGTTAAGGTTTGACAGATGCATTTTTAAGTGTGTTTTCTTTCTGCCTTTTTTTTTTTTTGTTCTCTGATATACATTTATAGAAGTTTACTGCAGGTGCAAGGTGTATCACTAGCACAATTCAAAGTAAGGAAATAACCCTTTTTGTCTAGATTGAGGGCAGAAAGAGTAATTCTTAAACATTGAAGTTGACAGTGATGGATAACTCCTGGAAACAATAATTTCTAAAATTCTGTAATCCACAGGACTAAATACTTTAGGTGTGAAGAAGCACTAAGCCTTTTACTTTCAGGTTATTGGTTTACTTATGTAGGTCAGGTAAGCACTAACAAAATCTGCTGCCCTACAGCTGCCAGATTGTAATATGTCAGTCTGCATGGGGAGAGGTCTGCGGGACGACCGACACCTTCAGCTTTCAAGATTGTTTAGTGCAGGACTGTCAGTGCTGCGGTCCGTTTTAATTTGTTTTTTTAAAATGACTGATAAAACCAGAGATAGGAAGTACACTGCAGGTTTACCTCTAGGTGGGTTAAGGGATGGAATTCTTACTACAGTGACTTTAAATTTGCTGTCTCTTCAGGTTTGTTTATCCTATGCCATGTGATTGTGGTTCATGGAAAATGTTACAGGTAGGCAAGGATGGTGACCAGGATGAAAAAGGGGGAAGAGTTTTTAACCGCTTGATGCATGGAGGCAGATCATGCACGGCTGACTAGTGAGTCATGGGGGGAAAAGGGCTGAAGTGACCAGTGTTCGGGAGGAATTTAAAAAAAGCACCGAGGGTAGAGGACAGCTGTACCACTGGAACGAGGATCATTCAGCAGTGGCTCGGTTGGGAAAACAATTATGCAAGTGACCTTTGTTGAGACCTCTGTGGACTTGGGAATCAGACCTTTGAGAGATGTTTGAGCTGCTGGTGTATCCTGCCACCTAGGATATCTTGTGATAAACAGACATGTCCTTTAGACCTTATATTTACTTAACAGGATCCTAACCACCATGTTACAACAGTGCTGAGTTTCCAACTGCTGAGCTTGTCGTTTTTGCCTTGAGGGTATTAGGGTATTTGTTATTTAGGCTGTGATGTTTTGACCCGGAGGATGATGACACACAAGATGGTAAATGCAGAGGTGTAGGATTATAGAAGTATTGAATATGTTGGGAAACAGGCAGAAGAGACAGGAACTTGTAAGACCTGAATGACTTTTGTGTGTTAGATTTCTGTGGGCTCAAAAGTGAGGGAATAAAATCTAGTTTTTGCAGCAGCTGCGTGTGAAGCGCACTCACGTTCAGTAAGTGCATTACGATGCCTGTCTTTATCAAGTGATGGGGGGTGTGTGTAAACAAATCACTCAGCAGTAGGAATGGGCCCTTCCTGCCTTCTAGTTCCAAAATTATGGTTCAACCTATTCTTTCAGCCCTTGATCTGAATTCAGTTTATTTGATTCTTGCTTGCACTTGTGATGTGAGAGAGAGCGCAAATCTTTAGTCAATGGCTGGAATAATACCAGCATCTTAATATCTGTCTGAAAGAAGGTCTTCTGAAAAGGAGCTGCAAATGGTGGGGCTTCTGATGTGGTGCTTCCCTCCTGGTTGTGGTAATGGAAGGGGTTACTGGCAGGGGTGCTTGGTGTTTAGCTGTAGGACCACCTTGCCTCCTGGTCCTGTTGCCTTCAGTACTCTTCTCTTGCACCAGCAGTCTGAGCACGGGTGAGTGGCTTGTTCCCATGGTCTCTGCGAGGCAGCTCATGGTGCCTCTAGGACCTGAAGACCTGGTTAATAATTCTGGCTGGTGTTAGTGTTGTCCTTCAGTTTCCACCTCAAGAGAAGGCCATCACCTCTGGTTCTCTAATCTCCTTCGTCATGTTGTCTTCAGCTTTTAAAATGTATGTGTAGTTCTGTACTCCTATATAACAGTGATAAGAAATCCCTGAGGCTGCTTTTCCTCCACTTGCCTTGACAAACTCCTTTCTGTGTCACGCAATAGTTCTTGGTTTGTTTTTTTTTTTAATGTAAAACCGTTAAATCCTACCAACCAGGAAGCATTTTTCCAAAGGAAGATGTTGAAAGATACAGTTGGAATAAATTTTATAGATTAGTAGGTAACAGGCTTGAGACAAAGCAGTCAGTAAATGTGAACTTGTGTTTCTTTTGTTAACAGAAATACATGTGATAGCGGTGACATCGCATACCATAGCTTTCTGTGTCAGTCTGGAGGATAAAAGGGCTTTAATTGCTTTTGTTTTCAAACAGGCATATCAAAACAGTGTAAATTTTTTTTTTTTTTAATACTAACTGTATACCTTGTTCTCTTCCTCTCCCTTGCAGGCTTTGAAAGAGATGCTATATGCAGCTGTGGACCAGGCCCCCTCTATAGAAGGTAAGCAAATTGTAACAAAGAATCATGTTTTTCTTGGCATTGGGTGCCGGACACATAGTCTTGCTACTTTTCTGTCCTCAGTCCTCCTAAATTGGTAAACTTAATACACTGATGGGCAAATGCCTGGCTTTTCACAGCCTGCATGCTATTTTTGATTGTTAGAACTCTTTGTCCTCTGTCATTAGGACAATAAATGTCTTTGTATAGTTTGGGACTTCAACAGCTGGATTCCTCATGCTTATAAGGGCATTCACTGGTGGAAGTACTTTCTTCATCACTTGAGAATAGACCTTTGTTTTCCTGTGACAGCTAGCCACTTCAGAAGATAATTGTGCTAGAGAGATACTGGTTCCTGGTTTGTTACTGGTGACTTGAACTGGAAGAGTCTCGTCCTTTCATTCTGTGTCCTCCCTCAATGCTGTGCTACCTCTCGTATGTGGACATGAGTATATTTTCTTGTTTGCATGTGATTATTGCCACTGAATTCTCTAGATCATTTTAGTACAGCTTTTGGTTTTAAGCTTACTGCATTTTGAATACTTTGTTTAATTAAGTGATGATCTGTGCAGAATTTCTCAGTAGAGCCCTTTACTTTATCTTTCTTCTTCCTTTTGTTGTTTTTGAAGTACTGAATAGTTTTTGCCTTTCTGTTGCTTCACTCCCTACTCTCTTGCCCTTTGTGTGGATTTCAAACTGTTTTTTAACCTCTTTACCGTTATTATTTTCACTTTGATTGCACTGCAATGTTAATTTCACTAACCTCTTTGAATGCAGCTCTGGGCTTCTTTCTTGCATATTTATAGAACAGAAGAACAACTGCTGCTTCTAGTGTAGTTAGTTGGCTAACATGAATAATGCTAGTCACTATTAATGTTAGCTTATTAACTACTTCCTTTGTGTTGATTAAAATTGGGAAATGAGGTATGACATAGTTAAAATAATGTGGAATATTAATTTTTGGGATTTAACTCTACCTGCTCTTTGATTAGGATTTGAAAACAAAACCCACAATAGTTAATAGACTAAGTGTGTGTGTGAGATGGGACAATCCTTCCTTATACTGTTCAGAGGCACCATCTAAGCTGAAAGCTTCACTGAAGCAATGCTCAGACAGGTATAGTCTTTAGGTTTAACCTGACACTTAGTTGCTCACTTGACTCAGCCTGCTAATTTTGTTAAATCAGTCACCCTTTTCTCTAAAGTACAGGTCCTAGAACTAGATTTCTAAAGGTTATGGTCCTAGCATCATCTAAAATATATGGGTTGTCTTTGGAAAACTGGGGAAAACTTGCCAGCAATATGCTGGCAAAAGAGGAAAATCTTGCTTTATTTTTTTGAGTGGCAAAATTGCTTTAAAACCACCCAGAAAAATTTCTCCCCAACAGCACAAAACCAGTTTTCTAGCTAAGAGGAACTAAAGTGTTTTGTGTAGGCTAAACCGACTATCTTTAACTTTTAAAGACAACTTAATAATTTTGTTGAAAATCCAGCATTAGTTTTATGGAAGACTGGAGCATTTACAAGACTGTCTTTTCTTTCTTCTCTCCATCAGTTTGTTATTGACAATGGGAGCAAATGGTGTCTGTGCCAATAAAATTTTGTACTCTAATGTTTGAATGTGACTTACTGGGTTTTGCTTGTGATACTTAGAATTTCAATGTGGGCTTGGAGTTGCTAGTCCTAGAACTCCAAAGTGTTATAAATCAGCATTTTGCTTTCCTTTTTTCAATGCTTGTGGTATACCAATGTTCTGTAATGCGCTGCAATGTTTGTGTGTAAAAATATTTGACAAAGGAAGAGAAGGTGAAGAATAAAATGGTACAATATTATATTTATGCTCTTTTAAATGTTAAAAGAATTTTAATTTGTGCTTCTGCCTCCTTTGATGCTTTCAAAACCTCAACAAAAGGAAAGTAATGACTTAAGACACTTTTCATAAGTAGAACAATGTTCTGTTCATTTTTTTGGGATCAGGTCTCTACCTCTACTGTAGAGAATGAAGTAATGCAAACTGTTTTGAACTGCTCATATTTAATTCTGTCTTGCCTGACCCGCCTTTAAGTATAGAGCAGCTATGCTCATTCCTTCACCTTTTGTTCGTTAAGTGAATGTATGTGTGAGGCTGTTGGATTTTTTAAAGTTTGTTTTCAGTGTGTTCTTTCCCTCTCCTTTTTCTCTCTGCTTAGAGGCCGTTTTGCTTTTTAGTCTCTGGGTTCCCCTCTGAAAATTGTGTGTGGCTGATGATGGGGCCAGGCTATTTGGGCTGGTGTGACTGAGCTGCCTGTATGGGCCCATCTGAGCCAGTGGATTCTTCTGCCA
Organism: Burhinus oedicnemus; assembly: GCA_008921705.1. NCBI lineage: Eukaryota > Metazoa > Chordata > Aves > Charadriiformes > Burhinidae > Burhinus > Burhinus oedicnemus. The sequence goes on along the minus strand of VFFE01006398.1, from coordinate 379,904 downwards.
TTGCCCATAGGAGTGCAGAGGTGACAGAGGGAAGGTAGATATCTTTTTGTGAGCTGCAGCTTTAGGAAAGGCTTGTACTGGAAATGGATCCAGACCAGGTATTTCTCCATCCCTGTTGCTTACTTCCTTCACCTTTAAGCCCTTCTGCCTTTGCTTATAGAAGCCTTAGGCCAGGGTTAGTGTGTGACTGCACACAAACTGTGCCCCAAACGCTGCTCTAGTCCCTGTCAGAGGAGATGGAGCAAGTTCCTTGAACTTTGGGGGGGGTGTAGCAGCTATTGTCAGGGGCTGGCTGTTGGCCTGCATGTTTTCAGTTTAATATGGATTTTGCAATGGATACTTCTGGGTTATTTTTAGCTTAGCACAGAAACTACAGGAGTGTGCTAAGGAAACCCAGCTTCCCAGTATGAGCCTGATGTAATCTCATTTTAGACTGGTCTAACTAAAATCCATTTTCTAATTGATGTAGTTGATCACAGACACACTGTGGACATGCCCAGTTGGTTCCTATTTGCCTTACATGTATTGTAAAGCTAATCTTCAGTTAATACATTGGATGGTGAAGAAACGGGGCTTCTGTATACCACAGCTGAGGCTATTCCTAGTTCTTATTCTGCTTGGCTGGATGTGTCATTCAGAACTTCAGAATGAGTTTCTTAGAGTTTCTGCTGCAGTATGCTTACTATGTCAGTTGGTAAAATTTATATACATACAGAATTGCTTTGTATTGCTTAATAGTATGCTGGAAGCATTTTGGAAAGTCTAAAACAAACAAAAAAAGTGCTACCCAACCAAGGCATGTTGTAAGTAATAGGCAAGGCAGGTAATAGGTGAAACATCCATCATTAATAGCTTTCATTGGGTTTGTATTTGGGAATCTCTTGTTTGTGGCTGGGATGTGGGTAAAGAAAGCTAACTTCAGAATGACTCTTAAGCTCTGCAACTGATGGTCCTAGTGCTACTTTAGTGGACAAAGTGTTGCTGGCAAGAGGATCTTGGCTCTAAATTGTGCAATTTTTACTATGCTCATTATCTAGTTATATGGTGACCCTTCTCATTGTGCTACATTGAGTCATACCTATGTCTATCTGCTTTCTCCTGTTTTCAGGTAATAAACACAGACGGTGATGTTCACTAAAAACCCTGTAGGTGTGAATAAGCAAAACCTGTCAAGGCTGTGTATGATAGGAGGAGATTGTTTATAGCTGTCCCCTGACCCTATTGCGAAGTGCAGGGGCTCCCTGTGTTTCATGAGAGTTATACCAGACTGTATGCATATCTATTTTGGCAGTTGCTAGCTGTACACATAGATTTCTTTCATCTGTTCAAAGATACATTTTCCCCCCCCCTCGTCTACTTTGTAATGACAGTTTTCTATATGCCAGTTTTATTCCTCCAGATGCTTATAATCTTTTTACAAGGGTTTCCCCAATGAACTTTGCACCGTCGTTCCACTTGAGCAACATCTCTACAAAATTATTGTTTAGTCTGTTAATTCAATCTCGTACACATCACTGGAAAAAGTATCAAATGATGCTTGATTCCAGCCTGTACAATGGGACTTGCTTGACTTTTGGGAGACTTCTGTGATGCGTGTTTGCTTTGTTAGCTGTTTGTTACGTGCTGCTTACTGTTACTGGAGCAATCTGGATGAACTGATGCTGCCATGATGTTATTCTCAGCTTCTGAGTCCTCGTGGCATGGAAGGAAGGCCTGCATGCAAGTGTGCCATGTCGGTGTGAGCGGGTGCTCTTTCTCTACCCTGCACTACCTTTAGGAAGAAGCTGTGACAATTTAGAGGTGAAAATCTAGTGTAGCACTTGTTATCTCTGAGGCAGAACGTGCAGTATTGCAAAAGCATGAAATACTGACCTCACCATGAGCATGTTGATTTTTTTTTTTGCATTCCTTATTCCTCCCACTGTTTCCTGTCCCATTTGTCATCTAAGTAAAACAGGTTACTGGACCACTGTTGCTTGGAGTCCTCCCGATTTTTCCACTTGGTGAGCAGATGTGTCGGCATCTCCCCAAGCTCCTTACGATGCAGCTCTTCTCAGCTGCAGTGGAGATCAAAGTGTGGCTGTAAATTATTCATTCTGATTATCTGCTCGAATGGACAGGGTCCACTCTAAATATTATTTCCTAGAATATTTGTCTTTCAGATATTGAAATTTAACCTCCCTTTAATACTTGTGTAAACAAACGTTGTTGTAATATCAAATGGTACAAGAGCATTCTGTTGTATCCTCTTATGGAGATTACTTATTCTGCTTAACCCCAATCCTGAATTCCAGAGGCACCTTTTGAACGAGGATCACTGCTGGTTGAAGGGCTGTGTGGGGCTAGAATGGTGTAACAGCGTAGGGGTGGGGAGTACGGGTGCTTTAAGATAGAACTCAAACCCAAAATTAACAGGTAACATTAAAATGACACTTGATTTGTAGGGGAAGAGCTTTAGTGGTAATGGAGATCCTCTGCTGGTACTTGTAATCTGTATGGACACCTATTAATTGCGCTACATTAGAAAAGCAAGAGGTGCAAGTTTGGAACATCCTGAGAGTGCAAGCACTGGCAGCGTGTCCTGTGTGGTTACACTTTGTTTCTGCTTTCATTTCCAATGCACTTACCATGTTAACTGACAGCTACAAATCTTTAGTTTGGATTTATTACTGTTACTAAGTAAATAAAATAGTATTCTTTCGGGTGATAAGTAATCTTAGTGAATAAGCAGGGTGTGGGAAATCACATTCTTTTTTCCCCGAAGAAAGTTATAAGGCTGACAATTTTCGTTTGTTATATGCAGACATGCTTTGTAGGATTGATCAAAGGCTTATGATTTGTCTGTATATATGCAGATGTCATCTTTTTATTTCAAAATAAACATTTATTTCCAATTGTATAAGCTTACTTTGTAGTGGGTTGGGGTTTTGTTTACATGTGAATGCTTAGGCTTAAGGCAGTCTTCAACAGAACTGCTTCACATTAACTACCATGAAGCAGCCACAAGCAGATAAATGCTTTGTATTTATTTCTCTGTGTTGTTGCACATCCATAAAGAACATGGGGATCGGTGTCCTTCTGGAAGACGCATGTGAGTGAAGGTTGGTGTCTTACACCCTAGATGCTGGTCCTCAATTCTGTGCAGAGTGTAATTCAGTCTGGAGGCCTCTGCATTTATAACTAGTCTATAAACTCAAAAATAAAAAAAAAAATCCCATGACAGTCCTCTTCTCAGTTGGACACTTGATGCCAGGTTCAAGTTGTGCCAGGGAAGGTTTAGGCTGGACATTAGGAAAAAAATTTTTCACTGAAAGAGTTATCAAACATTGGAACAGGCTGCCCAGGGAGGTGTTCAAGTCACCATCCTTAGATGTGTTTAAAAGTTGTGTAGATGTGGTGCTTAGAGACATGGTTTAGTGGCAGACCTGGTAGAGTAGGGTCAATGGTTGGACTAGATGATCTTAAAGGTCTTTTCTAACCGAAACGATTCTATGATTCTGTTGGACTACCCATAGTAAAATAGGTTATTGGGCTTGTTGAAAACATTAGCTTCCGGAGTATGTACATGGGGGACAGGAGGAGAAGCTAGCTGCATACCATCATTTAGAGAAGGAGGTGATGTCTGGTTTCTCTTACCCTAGGGCAATAAAATTTGGAAGGTAAACAGTGCATATGGTTGGAGTAGGGTGCAGAGTAGTGTGAGAGAACAGCTGGATGGCCACCAAAATATTTGGAGCACAGATGCCTATATGAAAACTATTGCAGTGTACCTTGTTCTCATGTAAAAGTCATTTTTGCTGTCAAAAGCAGTACAGTGTTCACAGCAAGTCAGCACTGAGACTGACCGTGTTGCTTGCTTTGCACCAATGCATGCCACTTTCTGTTCATTCAGAGTAATGCAGACCCACCTACGCTGTTGATATAGTGACTTCCTCAGAGGTATTGAGGACCAAGTGATTGAATTCTGCTTAACCATTAACTAGTGTAGGTGGGAGTGGAATAAAGGTCAGGTAAGGTACAGAGCTGGAATGATTGAGAGTAACTTGTTGATAGTGCAGACAACTGGCCAATATAAATTTTGATTTTATTACTGTTGCACAGACCACAAGTTCTCGAGTTGTGGCACTGGAGTATGTTCAGAGCTGTCTTGGCAGCAGGGAGTAGCCCTTGCTGCTGTCCCTAGGGACTGGTGTGCGCCTTTTCATCTGTCTTTCTGATGTGTTCTGGGTAGTTTCCTCAGCAGCTCAAAGAGGTTTAAGGCATTCACATTAGGTGAAGAACTTGAGTCCTAAGTGTACCAAACAGTATAGGTTCAAGGCTGCTTCTGGGATTAGGGACGAGCAGTTAATTGCTTTGTGATTTTGTTTGGTACACTTTTTTTTTTTTCTTAAGCATCCTTTGGTATTGAGGACTAAGAGCCATTAAACCCGGGATAATCAAAGAGCTGTGTGTAGCTCAGGAGGTGACAGTGAAAGCTGGACCTGGTAGTGAAGGCCAGCCCATATGAAAGGGCCGCACCTAGAGGCAGGTTTCTTTTGTGAGTCTGCAAACTGCTTATCAGTCCAGCTGCAGAAGGGCTGTAGATGATTCCTATGTAGGGTAACGGCAACATCAGACATGCTCAACTGTGCCTTATTTTTTTTCTTTTTCCTTCCTGCGTTTGCTTTCCAGTAATTTAAAAATCTCAGTCTGTTAACTTTTTAGTGGTTAGAGGAATTAACAGTGTTCGTAATTTAACTGGTATCTGCTAGGTTTCATGTTAGCGGTCAAAACTTGAGGGTTGGAAAGTAGAAAAAGATTTGCAAAGCTGGAAGATTGACAGACAGCCGTGCCTTCAATGAAGCACTCCTGAGACAACAGTAAAACATCAAACAGCATTTTGGCTGTAGACATAAGCAGCACTGCACATGTATATACAAGAGGACAGTATTTATTGCTCTGTTTCAAAAAAAGGCTGCACTAGACATCTTAACAGCAAGATTTAGTGTGCGTGTAGGAGGCAGCCTCTGGGTTTCTAGTCATTCCTGTGGAGCTCTATTTGTGATAGGTGACTTGAATTATTAGACAATTAAGATTTTGGATGAGACTATAGCTACTTGGTGAATAATGCAATATGAATTAAATTTGATTGGTTTCTCTTTCTTTAAAAATGCATGCTGTGGGCAAGGGAATGAGCAGAACGTCCCTGGAAGGAAATCTCATTCTTCTACATTGGAGCTGCTTGTAAGATGCCTTAGAAAAATGGCCGACCCGCCGATACTCCATGGAGTCCTGATGTCTCTGCGTGATGCAGTGGAGGAGCAAAGGCTGTCCCTGGGCACCCTCCTGCTAGAGCGGTCCTTTCAGTTGTGTTACTTTAATCTGCTGTACGGCCACACCATGCAGTCAGTGGCTACCGCAGTAATGTTCTCTGAGCATGAGAAGGTCTGTCTCTTTGATTAAGTAATGTTAAAATTAGCAAGGATGTGGTGAAAAGTCAACACGCTCCTGGTCATGTTTCTTTTTCCTGATTCCTGAAGTAAAAATAAGCTAGTTGCTTATTTCACCTGTTTTGTTTACAGTGCATCTGTAACCTTGCAGCTTGACCCCTTTTTAGGAAAAGTAGATAATGAATTAATTTTAAAAAGTAATTGTGCTTTTTATAAATACATAATCTTTAACTTTAGTTACAGTGTAAAACTGCAAAATTACAGCATCTTAGCTTTGCAAAGCCACAGTTCAAAAAAATTGAGTTAAAAATTATTTTATTCCATTTCTATAAGGCCATTTAGTTAATAAATATATCTTAGATTGTTTTATGCTACTTTTGTTGAGTGTGGTAACCCTTTTCCCCTGAAGTAGTACAGATTTAAAAGTCTGATCCTATGGCTCTGTTCCCCTGTGAACTGAGAAGGGGTGTAGCTTCAAGAAAACTGCGGAGTTACAAAGAATCTTTTACTAATGTGTAGTATGACAAGAATACCTAAAGCTCCCTAGTTGTAAGGCAGCAGCACTGTGAGTCAGAGTTGTGTATAGTCAGCTAAAAATCACAGAGAAAACTGCATGAAAATACAGGAATCTACTTTTTAAAGTAGTTACTGCTCTATCCAGGAAGGTGACTGGCACTGCGGTGGGCACAGGGTGCCACTGGGATGGCACAAAGCCCACGGGCGAGCACAGCCCAGTCTGCCCATTTGCAGGCACTGGCTCTTGGGTTGTGCACTTGGCGGCTCAACTTCCCCTCTGCGGAGGGGGGGAAGCCTTGTTTATCTCCTAGGAGACGGAAAACCAATTTCTACTTCCTGATGAGAAGCTGACAGGCTATTTGACTTAACAAGAGAGGCAGGAGATGTGATTGGGAAGAGGGAGATTGCATGCCATAACATACCAATATAAATGCAATTTATTCTGAATGTGCTATGTAGCTCGAGGCACACATTTTGGGGTGTGTGAGCATTCTTTGCACGCTGAAATGTGAGCACTGAATAGCAAAAAGAGGCAAATTTGGCATCCAGACTGTGTTTATAATCTTGGTTTTATTTTTACTGTAATTGCTTAGCGTGCTCTCGTAAATGCTCCTAATGTATTGGTGGGGCAAAGTGCAGAGAAGCTGAAAAGATCAGCATGAGCAAGCTGTTAACTCGGGATCTATCTTGTCCCACAGCTGCAGACTTGTTCTGACATGTGGCCAAGGCTGCTATTCTGGTACCGCCTTTGCTGGTGTCCTGTGCCCCCCCAGCTCTCCAGGACAGCTCTGCTGAGCTCCTCGCTTCTGCTGAGACAGAGCAGTTCCGTACCAACTAGCCTGTCTAGTTGTCAGTCCCATAATGTGTCAGCTATAGGGAAAAATGGGCATCATTGGTCGAAACTCCCATTCTTTGTTCTCATCGTTTCCTATTCTAGTTGACTGATCACTTATACGAGTTCGTTGTGAGTATCTTTGTATTTTTAATGCTGTGTGTCAGGGCATCAGCAGCAGTTAAAGTGTGGTTGCTGATCTGTTCACCCAGGTAAGCTTTTTAAAGACAGCTCCCTTACAAGCACAGCTGTAGGGATGAGTCACAGTCAATGCAGTAAAATGGGGTGATAATGAGCAGGATTGGCTGATGTACCTATAAGGTAAATTCTATAAATAGGTTAATGGAATTTTGCTTTTATTTCAGTGTTTTGGTATGACTTTGTCTTCCCTGTTCAGAAGTAGCAATCAGAAAACAAATAAATAATCTGAGAGCGTGATACGACACTCCATGTGACTTCATAGTCTTTCATATATGCCAAATGGTCCTTGAGCTCTGCGGCAGTTCAAGGCAAAGTTTCGGTTTCTCCCATGCCCAGCCACAGAAGAACATGCTTCTCCATTAGAAGCCTGGGTCAGGGCTTGGTCCTGCTTGGACCTTGGTGAACACAGGTGCTGGAAGACATTTCTGGGAAGTTTCGTGTCCTTCTGAAGCCTTTAAGAGATCACAGTTCACTGTAATCTAGAGACAAGAAGGCTTCCTAGAGAGGGCAAAGGAAAGAGAAAAATAAAAATACTTTTTGCCCATCTGTGATTGAACTGGACTAACATCAGTGCTTAAAAGTGAGAATTGTTTATATAGATGCTGCATTTGTGGGTTTCAGGTGCTGTAGGTGATGCTCTTAACACACAACATTCATTTGTGGTGTAGATTTAATTAGTAGGATGTTGGTAAGACTTGTTTATAAAGACATCATGTTTCACAGGGTAAGTCGGTAAAATATGGATTGTGAATGAAATTTTGATCAGTTGGAGGCAGAGGGGTTAGAGACAGGATGCCAAGCTTGTAGAGTTTGCCACACTTCAGCCCCATCTGCTGTAATGATCCTGGCTGTAAGGTGACTGCTGTTTCTGGTGAGCACTTCAGATCCTGCAAAAATACTCCGTATCAGGTGTGAGTTTTAGCAATGCATCAGCAATGGGGAGCCCACCACAGCTTTGATACTGTTTGCTTCAGCAGATGTCTTCTTCGTGGTGAAGCCTCAGAAAGTGAAGGACCAAGAAGGTGAAGAGGTTCATCTGTCTGTGTGCAGCCTGCCAGGAGCTGGGTCGGGGCTTGGCCCCCGGCTCTCGGAGGGGCTGCAGTGCTGAGCGGAGCTTGCCAGGCTGCTTTTGGTTCCTGGCTTGTTTTTCTGTGTACATGTGGACACTGCTCTTCCCCAGCTGGTGTCTTTGGCTCTGGTGTTCGCTGCACCCATCTTCTTACAGTGGAAGATTAGTTTGCTACTGTTAGTGTTAAATAGGACTTTGAGCTCAAGCCTCAAAGGCTCCAAAGGTACTGACAAAAGAGCTTTCAAATCTGCCCCTCCAGTTTTAGAAATCCAAATGCAGCTCAGCTAGAATTGATCTGTACCAATTTCCCTTTCAGTTTCTTCTGCTTTCAGCCAGCTCCTACAGATTCAATTCCAGCTTTTGTTCTCAGCTGACTGAGCTGGGTTGATGTGGCCGCATGCTAATGCAGCGTTCTGGATGGAGCAGATGTGCACCCGCTCGCTTTCTGGCTGAGGAGGAATTCAGCGTTGGAAGGTGCGTGATCTGGGCTTGGACTTGCCTAAGCACAAATCCGAGTAATGAATTAGTCATCAGACACGGAATTCTTTTCCCTGGGGACATGGAGAGGGAGGCCGGTACAGCCCAGCTGTCAGTCAGGAACTGCTGCTGCAGGAGCTCTCACCGGCTGAGAAGGTTCCCCCCCACCCCTGCTAATATAGCAAGGCTAGGTTGCCAAATCCTTTAGTTTGGTATTTCAGTAGTAACATAAGTGCTTTATAGCTTGTGCTTAAAGGCTTTGGTCTCTTTACCTAACTTACATAAAAATGTTAACTGACTATTTTGAAACCAAAGGCAGCAGACCTTAATTGTGGCAACTCTGCAGCCTCCTACATGCAAGCCAATTTTACGGAATCCTATTTATGTGGTAAGCAGGGTATGCCGGAGGAGTTTGCCATCTTCTGTCCATTTTGGGAGGGATTTCATGGTTATGGAGTTATATGGGTCATAATTAGGTGAGTTTGGGAAGAGTTGTTTCTGCTCCATCACATTCTTATCACCTTGGCCGCAATTCTCATTTTATTTTGTTTTTTTTTCTCTTGTTAGTGTTCAGATGTAGCATGTGACTCATTGTGGCTGGTCTCGTGTATAATAATTATTTTCTGAGATGTTTGGAAGCTTTACCTATCAAATAAGGAGGAGAAATAATGGCATTGTGTGCTCTTTTGTACGTAACGATCAACCTCTGAGGTTTTCACTTATATGCACCATTTTACTCTTTAGAGTGGGTAAAAAAGGCTAGTGCCATTATTCTTTTCCTGCCTTATGAGTTTCCCCATCATAACTTCCACCTATGCTAATCGTTTGGAGAGTTGCTGTTATGGCTTCTTGCCAGCCTGTCAATTTTTCTGTTACCTTTGCTGGACAAACACCATGTGCAGTAGCAGATAAATGAGTGATTCTCTGCTGTAGCGAGGGGAAGTGGCACAAGAACCTCAAGATCATGGTTGATACTGTGGGCTTTTGAATGACTTTTTTTTTTTTATTTTTGAATACTGAATGACAATGCAAAGCCTTTCAAATACTAGCTTCCAGTTTGCCTTAACTTTCTGATACCCAAAGGGCTTGATTTTTATTAACTCCTATGCTGAATTGTGTTGGAAGGGCAAAATTAAAATATTGCAGGGGAATTTATTCTGAATACTGCAAGAAGCTGGGATTTACATGAAACTGCACTTTATACTTGCACTTTCTTCTCTGAATATTTTGCAGCTACTTCAGCAAGATCATGCTGGAGTTTGAAAATGGTCTTTTTCGTCAAAGCGTCGTCTGGAGAATGGAAGTGTTCAGTTTCTGGCACTGTAATGTTGCTATATAGTCCCTTCACACCAATTACAGGAGATCCCACTTGAAATATTCTAAATTAAAAAACAAACAGAGTGAGGGGAAGAAGCTTAAACATAGTGTTAAATACCACAACTTCCTTGAGTTCTCTTGCAAATATCCATCAGACCTTACAGTCTTCGTGTGGTTCTGCTGTTGTGAGATTTTTAAGCAAAGGAAATAACCCCGAAACCTCGCAGAGTATTAACTGATGTCAGTACAGGTTTTCATCTTGTCAGAGTGGCTTGTAACTGTAACCCAAAGAGGTGGTATTATTTAAATTAATTTTTTTTCAGGTGACAATATTTGGCTCTAATGGAATGGAGAAAACTGCCACTGTGAGTTCTCTTCCCATTCTTACGTTTACTTTTTCCAGCCCTTTGGGTAGACTAAGCCAACATGTCTTGGACTGCTTGAGAACTGGCGTTTTGTCATTCTCCATGTTTTTCAATTTTAAGTTTATTTACAGAAATTAGCAAAAATGAGGAAGTGCTTGAAGTACTGTGCTTAGTTGCTTGTGTATGGTCAGAGTTGGCAACTTCTCTATTTAAAGCATTTGAGTCTTATTTGTGGATTCAGATTTGCTTTAGGTCATCACTTGGTCATGCTGTTCTGTTTTTAATCTTTCAAGACTTACATTCATGAGATTTTGTAATGCTAAGTCCTGCATCTGATTTTTTTAGTCAGAATTCAGTTCTGTGTTGATGGAAGTGAGTGCAGCTGCTTTGCATTTGCAGCTTCTGGATTACGTAGTGCTAATTCTTTCTGTTTTGCATAAAGTAGCACTGATATTTGTTGGAAAGTTAATTTATCTAGATCTTCAGTTTTCCATGTTGGAGGGTGACAAGAGATTATTTGAACTGAAAACAAAGGCTCAAATGGCTATTTGAAACCTAAACAAAGCAGGGAGCATGCCCTCTGAGAGTGAGTTCACTGTTTTTTTTATCCAGTGCCTCTCTTGTACACCACGCTTGGTGGAATTATTTGTTGATGGAGAGGAAAGTTCATAGTTTGATTGCAAAGACCGTGGCTGTTTCTGAGAAGAAGGCGGAAGAGAGGAGGCAGCATCTGCTCTCTGGTTGTATAGTCCTGTGGTGCACCGCATCTGCCCGCCGACCTTAAATTAATCTTCTGTGCTTTCCTTCAGCATGTGGGAGACAAATTATCTGTTCAGATCCTAATAAAATGTGGCCTATTTAATAAGCGTTCTGTACATATATTTATTTACAAATAGTCTTGATCTTTAATTAAGGAATCCAGCTCTGTTCCTTCTTGGTGCTCACTTTCAGGCTGGGGAGTCTACGAGAAGATGACTGACTGCAGAATTGGACTGCTCCATGCATCTGTCTGTTTAAAACAAGCAGTTTTGCAGCTGATCAAAGCGGCAGAATTATGCTGCTGCCGTGGAACTAAACTGGTGAGGGGGGATAAATGGCAGCTCTGAAGCAGGCCTACCTGAACTGACAGGCTCTTTGTTGTTGACAGGATAATGTGAATAATTTGGTTTTGGTTTTGTTCTTTTTTTTTCTTCCTTTTTTTTTTTTCGGAGATGGTGTTCGTTCTGTTGAAATATTTACTCTTGCATTTCAAAGCCCAAGCAACTGGGTTACTTTTAACGGAAAGCTGTATTGCATATAGTTTCATACGCAGTGCAAAGTTTATCTTCACCTAGGTGTAAGACATACAGGGCATCCTCTGTGGATATGGGTTTTCAGAACACTTTCTTATAAAGAAAAGAGGGATTTTGTTTTGCACACATGTATTAATAGTCTGAATGTAAAACCTGCATGGAGACCATTTTCTGTCTTATTGAGCAGTATATTTATCCCAGAAATGGAGAAATATATGAAACTAGCAACATGTTATGGATTACAGTTGCCCTTTGTGCTCTAGGTAGGCAGTCAGGTTATGTCTTTTCTCCGCATACATTTCTGGTTTTATAATTACCAGATATTCTCACCTAAATGGCATTTATTTAGGTAGCTATATTCAAAGGCAATCATTTTGCTTTCTAAAATGGCTTTTTATTCATCCAAGTGCATCTGTATGTATAGTGAGTATTTGTTATCAGCCAATATAATCTTCTTAATGTAAAAAGAAATAGCTTTTAGAGCAAACAATTTTTTTTTCACATGTTCTGCAATTAAGCATTTTCATTTGTGTTTGTTTTTTTTTTTTACAATTAATCTATGGATGTCAATTTAAAATCATTTGCAAAACCTTAATTTTCCTAGGTTGAATTGAAACTCCTGCAAGTCTTGAAGTTTCTGTGACCTGTTAGTAATAAAATAAATGAATAGCACAAACTTTGATCTAGTGGTTTAGGAATTAAATCTGCTGAAAATGCTGGGTGTCCCTGTCCAGAAAGAGCCAGTTGAAGAACTAACCCAGCTGCTATCAGCTGTGGCCTCTTCTTTGTGGACAGTGAGGTTCTTGTCTCTTCTCTTTCATTGTTATTTTATTTCAAGTTAGAAAATCAGTAAAAAGTTGAAGACTTCCCTGTTAAATCAAGAGTACAAACAAGTCAACGTGTCAACTACAATCTGTTTCCAGTTACTGCTCCTGTCAAATTGGTTACATTCACAAACTACAAGTAGCATTTGTGATATCGGATCATTTTTAAAGGCAGATTTTGTTTAATAGCTTTCTCTTGTAATTTTATTTTTATTATAGCTTTCTCCTTACTGCATAGCGAGGAATTTTATGACTGAAATAGGAGTTTATGTCTGATTCTTTGACAAGCTGATTTTGAGTCTGGCTGTATCTTGCTTTTATAGACTACAACATTTCTTTTATATTTTTTGGGTAGCTAATTTAGTGTCTGGTAACTGAAGACGCTTCTATATTCTGTAAAACTTTAGTGCAAGTGTTTGAACTTGGATTGTGTGCAACTGCCAGGGAGTAGAGGAGGAAGAGGAAGAAGCAGAAAACCATGGTTTGCTTTCTGGGCAAGCGGCGAGTTCCTGCAGAAGGCATGGCGCTTGGCAAGGGGAAAAACCAAGACTGATGGTGTTGAGCTGTTTCACTCCTCGTGTTCATTAAAATTGTAAAACTATTGGAACCATGACTCTCTCATAGAGGAAAATACAATAACATGAATAAGCTCAGAGCCTTTACTGCTGTAACAGGACATTGTTTATATATGACATTGTTTTTCTTAAAATTGTTAAAACGTCTCTGCCAGATTACCTTAAAGGTATCTTGACTTGCTTATCTCCTAAGCAGAAGTCTCATATCTGGGAATAAGGTCTGTCCTGCCTTGCCTCCGAGGTTGTTAGCTACTTTGGTGTATGGGCTGATTCTTGTATCTCTCTTTGTGGAGTTCTATTAAGTGTTGTTGAAAATCTGGCTATGGCTCTGTAGTATTGAAAGATGCAGGCTTTGATGTGTGCATAATTAGGCAGTCATCATTCTTAGCCCATTGCCTGTAAGTGAAAGCTATTGAAAGACTACATGTATGCTGGTGTTCATTTTCTTAGAAACCACAAGCGCTGTAGACCAAAGCTGTAGAAAATGGATTGTGATTTTTCGTCATGATTAAGAAGTATGAAGAGATTTGCTGGTGGGTTCTGAGTGACTTGGAGGTTGTTCTTTCTTACTTTTTTTGCTTTGTGATCATCTTCTGTGGCACGTGATCAGTTAAGCCACTGGTGTTTTCTGTGTTCCTTGAGCTACTCTTGCAAGCTTTCCTTTTTGTGGGTTTTTTTTGTTTTTTTTTTTTTTTCCCCCCCTGAAATTACCCTTTCAATGTAGCAATTGAAATAATTTTGTTTGTAAGCATCTTATGCTGGTCATCAGAATGACTGTTCCAGTTGTGAAGAGGACCTCTTAAATAATAGCCAGATCGCACCTCATTCCATGATCCACTGCTTTAGCTGGTTTTGGTGTCAAAATTTACTTATACTGAACTTCATTTTACTGCTTCCCTAGCAGTTGGTGCTGGCAGAGACCAAGGACATGATAGTCTGCTTATTAGAGGTAGCAAGAGGGAGTTTTGTTCTCTTGCTGCTTCATGCTCTGCATTGCGTGTTGCCAGTGGTGTGAGGCCTCTAGGTTTTGCGTCTCTGGCTCTGCCATGGGTCCAATGGAATTTCAGACATTTCACTGTGTATTAGGATTTCAGTTTTATGTATTTAACCTGTCTAAGGTTCCACTTTACCTATTTAAGGCATTTACTTTTGGGGGGAGGGGTGTTACTAGTTTGATTGGGACTCCGCGGTGTAGCTTTAATCAGCACCGTGGCATTAAGAACTTTATCTGAGTACAAGCTTGAGGATGGAAAAAAACCTTTCTGACTTCTCTCCATTTGTGTATGAAAGCATGTTGGAGCTTTCCCTGGTGATGCTGGTACTTCATTTGCATATCTTGGAAGCGACTTCTTATAATAAGTAAATTTATCCTGTGGAAGAAACTTTAATCATCTAGATTGGGTTTTTTTTTTTTTTTATTACTTCCCCATACCCAGTTAGAAATTCATGAAATCTGGTAGAGCTTCCAAGATGCTTAAGGGCTTGCAATATTAAAATGATTCATTAACTGTTCTAATTATGTGACTTCTAGGGCATGCCTGTGTGCTTCAGGGCAAATAGGTATAATGACAAATACAAGACACCTGGCCTAAATGAAGGCTTCTCCTTAAATGCCTCTGGACAGCTGGTGTGACTGTTAAGAATTTTAGCTGAAAAACTTGCCACAGGACTTTCTCCCAAGGGTTAATGGAGGACTTGGTTTGTTGCTGTACTGAGTGCTCCTTGCTCCTGTTAAAATCGAGACAGTTTTTAAGAAACTTTTTTTTTTTTTACATCTACAAAGGCGAAAATCTTATCTCTGTGAGGCAAACAGAAGTAAACAGATCTATATATTCCTGTGATTGATGTGGGCTGATATAAGCTGTTTTTGAAATTCAAACGGCAGGCAGCTTCTGACATCTGTATGGCAGGTAGCTTCTCTGAGGTAGACTTGTAGATAAGGCTGTTGTGTAGGCCTCTTGCAACATTTAATGTCAGAAAGCTGGGCTAAGATGCGTTAATTTTATTACCGTAAGTAAATTGAAGCAGTGATAAAAGGAGGTGGTAATTTGTAAAAGTGTATTTTAAAAAGCAGTATATCTGAGTCTTTCCATTTTAACTTCAGTTTCTGTTCAGGAGGGGTAAAATGTCATTACCTGAAACCAAGAATAACAGAAGTTTAATTTCCTCACAGTAGAAGAGAAGCTCTTAATCTAACAAAAGCCATAATGTCAGGAGCAGAGAAACCAGCTTCTTGGAAAAGTTGTATCTGATGGTTTGTCTTGCTGGTGATCATGCCAGAGTTGAGCTGCTCGTTGCTATTTCCAAACAACAATGGAGTAAACTTCTGTAGACTCAGGTGGTAAATGGCTTTCGCCTGTGCTTACCACAGAGTGCTGAAAGAAAGGTACACTGACACTTTAAAGCTTGTTTAGATTTGCCAAAATGGAGTTTTAGTGTATGTTATTAATTTGTTGTGCTATCAAACAGGTCTTTTGAAAATGCTTGTTGGAAGGTTTCCTTTTGAGTCTGAGTGAGGAGGGAGAAGTTGTTGATACATCTGTAAACTGAAAATAAAATTGAACCTAAAAAGTAACTTTCTGTTACTCTGTCAGAAGTGATCATTTGGAGTCTTGAATGGTACCTACAGTGAGTCAACAGAACTGGTCCTATTGAAACTGCAAATAAGATCTGAAGGCTAAACCCTGCACCACCATCACCCACGCTGCACAACTCCTGCTAGTGGTTTGGCTTTTTTTGTTGCCTTTTTTGTTTTTTTTCCTCTTGCCACCCTAGAATAGGGAAGTCCCCAGTGACATTTCTCACAGATGGAGAGTGCTCTTAGGAAAAATGCAGCTGTTGGAAACTGTAGGATTCTGGAGTGAGCCATGTATTGTTGCGGTTTAGTAACCACAGGATAGCTGAAAGGAACAATACAGAGAGGTATGTGGAAGACAGCACACGTTCTCCAGTTGCAGGCAAGAACTGTTTTTCTTGCATTTCCTTTAAAAAAACAATCAGGCTCATTAAGATGTTTAATTAATGCTGTTTTCTGCCATTAACTTTCTGAACACCAATATATATAGCATGCAGTAAAATCCATTAACATGCCGTGACCCTGTGCTAATTGTTAAACTCTGCTCTTTGAACAGCTTTGTACTGCAGTAGATGTACATAGATTACAGTGGGATGAAGAACGGCTCCCTCACAAATGAAAATATTTAATTTGAGAAAACAGATAATAGTGCTAGCTCTGTTGCTCTTTGGTTGTTGATTAACTGGAGTAGAATGTCATTAATGGTATTAAAAGTTATTAAATAGGAGTGAGGAAGACGTGATATGGGAAGGGAGAAAATCGGTGCATCATCATGTACAACCTTGGCCCCGTGTCACGTTGATCCGTAAGAGAACTCATTTAAAACTTGTTTGAAGTATTTATCATACAGTTCACTGGCTTTGGAAAATGAAGATGATGGAAAAATGAGCACAGTCAAGGCTTCAGATAAACCATGGGTTTCATGTGACTGTGATTTGAGTGACTCCAGTACAATGGAAATAAGTGCCCAACTACACTTGCTAACTTTAGGGAGTCTTTCAAAACCTAGTCAAAAGCCCGCAAGAGCTACATACAAAGAAACGTAACAGAACCTTTTGGTTTTTTTACTGTTTTACAGTAACAATGTGAATACCTACATGAAGTAAAAACATGGTGTACCTAAAAAGATAGATAGTACCTGAACTTCAGGAAGAGTAAGATGGAGGGTTAAGATGACTACAGTAACTAAAATATTGATGGAAGGCTATGCTCATCTCCAGAATGATGGATAAAATCCCATGCAGCTATGTTTAGAGAAGTATGTGATTATCTTCATGTTCCCAGTTGTATCAAAAGTGATTATTTATACCTTGTAAATTGATGTTTCTTGTTGAAATCTGCAGTGTATTCTTGATGCTGTTCTTCAGTTGATTGTAGAAACTAGTTGAAGAGAAAGATTTATGGATACAATTTACTTATCTCAATGTGTTTTCATTTGAGTCAATCGAGACAGAGGTTGACCTCTCCTTGTAAGAAAACCATATAAACTGATTATTCAGGTAAAAAAAAAACAACAAAAACCCCAAACCAAAAAATCCTCACCAAACCCAAAACCTCACTGTTTTAACATGTCTGTTTTTGACAAAACGATATGAATTGTAGATAAACTTTTAAAAATCACGTACTATGGGAAGACTTTCTGTTTTTAAGCAGATGCTATTTAGAGTATGCAGTAGTGGTGCATTCTTCTTAGGGTAACAGCAAAGCCCTGAGTTACTTCAAGACTCAGTAAATCTCTCCTTGAAGTACTACTGGTGCTGTAGATCTGTAACTGCCTAGATCATGTTGCTGGACATCCATGAGGACAGAGATCTGCCCTTGCCATGGCGGGAAGCTTGACACTGTGATACAATACTCTGTCTGAATCTGTCTGATGTTCCTTTGGATGCTTTTGGTCTTTCTAACTTTGAGAAAACTTTTTTGAAACTTCTTCAGACAGCTCCAGCTTCAATGGATATTGAATATTATTTGTCCAATGCAAGCCATCTGTTACTGTTTTGGCAGCCTTCAGTTAGTAGCATTCAAAGAAAAAAAAAAAAGCTTCCCTCAGTGCTGCATCTTTTTGCTTTACCTTCTTCAAACAAGTTAATTTTGTGGTGTTTACCCACTTGCCCAAGTTTCTTATCTCTGCAATCCAGGCTTGAGGATTCACTTGAAGACCTAGTATTTGGGGATTTGGAAGGGAGAGGTTTGGGGGTGGGAAGTAGCATTATCTCAATTATTGGTTACTTTTGTATTTCTTCCATTAATCTTCATTTATATGATAAAACTGCCTAAAACTATATTTATTTCAACTGGCTGAATCGTGGAGATTGATTTTTGTGCTGTCACAAATGATGGCATTCTTATGGCACTTGAATCTGGTTGGAAGAGCTTGTGACGCTGATGTAGAGTATAAGCAGGTCTAATGGTTCTATTCTTTGGATCTCTGCAGCTGTGACTAGGGGTATTTGGTCACAGTTTCACTCTGTGCTGGTATTTCTCAACTCCTAGTATGCATGCATATAGTAAAGAATACTCTTAGGAGAATAATTTCCTGGTGAGACCCCCCAGAACATGCTACTCAGTTGTAGGAGGGTACTGCATGTTCGTAATACCTGCTACAGTTGTATTTTTGCTTCATTTTTTTTAAAACTAGAATTTAGCCATTCGCAGCTGTGATGTTAGCGTGAAAGTCTCATACTCCTATTAACGCATGAGTAATTTTTTACCACCTGTAAATAGATGCCGTCCACAGTGGGGGATGGTGTCGCTTACACCGGGTCTCGGCTGCATTAAACTGCTTTAATCTTGTACATGGACTTATCCTTCACCAGATCCATCACAGGTGTTTATTCAGAACTTTTAGACTGTTTAATACTGTAAGCATGGAAGTATGGCTAATTCCAGGGTTCCCTTTCCTCAAATCACTGGTTTCTGTAACCTTTGGCTTTTAGGTAATGTGATTAAAAAATGAGTCTGGTGGAAAGCAAGCTCATCTCCCTGGTGTTCCACCTGTGTGGTATTGGTGAGTGTGGGCCAACGATGAGGAGACTTTTGTCTTATGACCACACTTGCAGCCAAAGTGAGTTATTTGAAACTAGTAAGAAATGTTACCATTGAGAAAAGGATGACACATCTTTTAACTTAAGGTATCTTCAAGGCATGAAACAGATAAGGTTTCTGTCAGTGTTGTGGGCAGTTTTGACAAAAGCCCTCTGAAGGTGCTAACCTTCTGTTGTGCATTTGCAAACAACTTGAACTGCTTACTTGGCTTGTAACTTGAGGGGAGGGGGGGGGAAGTTCAGTAGATGGCAGCCTGAAAGGTTTTGTGTGAAGTTAAAAAACTTACTTGGCTTCTGTAAAAGTGTTATTTGAGGAATGCATAGACTCTTTTTCAGTGTAGAAAAACGTGGGATTTTTCTCCACCCTGCACGATTACAACTGAAGGGATTTAGTGTTTTGAAAACATGGGTTGTATTAGCAACAGAGCATAGGAATCTTTGTAACTTTCTGAAAGATTGAATCATGTGAGGATTTTCTATTATAAAACAGTAAAATTGTTCATTTTCTACTAGCAATTGGACCATGGTTCACTGACAGATGAGTTTGAAAAAAAACCCCAACAAAACAAACAAACAAACCAAAACAAACCTGAAATGAGTGACACCTTCCAATGGGCTGCCTGAAATTTTAGTAACCTACTCTTATTCCTAGGTTATTTTTTATAGGTTGCAGGGAAAAAGAAATCAAGGATAAATTGAAGAGCACTCCACACACTTTTTTTGGTGTCTTAGTTCCAGCGTTTAAACTTAGAATTGAGGTTAAAGGAAGAATTCAGTTTGTTTTTTAGATGTGGACCATATGTGCTACTGTCTCTATAAAATGAGTGAAGCTAATTAACTACAGATGAAATAACCTGTGTTAGTTCTGGGAGACAAGTTTGGTTTATTGCACTGTGGTGCTGGAGGGAGGTAATAGATATCTATGAGGAACTCACTTCCATTATTACTTTTTCTATCTCTGTAACAGCTTATTTACTACGAATAATTGCATAAATATGGGGTAAGGTATGTTCTGAAAGTGCTAGTGGAGTTTCCAAGACATCGGTGACTTTCTTGATGGTTATTCACATATCCAGTAAGCTGAGCATCAGCAGGCTAATCCTACTGGAGATTAACTACCTCTGTGAAGTGCTGTATAGTCACAGAATGACTTTTTTTCTGAGATACTTGGCCTGTTCAGAGTTGCCAACCATACGCTCAAAGAGGAATATTTGGTCACAGGTCTGGTGCAGGCAGATCCACAGGCTGTATAGCCTGAGAGTTTGGGACTGATTATTTACTGTAGTTTGAAACACAAGGAACTTTAAATCTAAATTTGAACCCTACATAGAAATTAGAAGTCTTTAGAAGTTGGAATACATTCTTATGACAACTTTCATCTTATTTTAGACTAACATCTCATGAGGTCGCTCCTCTTTCTGTTTTGAAGCTCATACTACCGCAACATCATAATTAAATGGGATGTATTTTCTAACTTTAACATGTATTGTTTGATGGGTTTTTTTGAGACATCAGGAACTGGAATAGCTTAACATAGAATGGTAAGAGAAAAACAGATTGCTCTTCATTGAAAAATAGAAGGAATTGAACCAATATTTATTCCATTTTTATAGCTAGTAATTTGTTTCAGGTCCGTATCTGTGAGCGATCAGGCATATCTATCTATCTTCTAGTTAAGAAAAGCTGTTGACACGATCTCCAGTTAATCACTGTGATCACTTGAGACTTGATAGCAGCTGAAATAATGAGAACATATCCTCTTTGTTATAACATTTGTAGTGATTGGTTTTTAGCATACCTCAAATACTACACCAGATACTAAAATCTCATAACTTTTTAAGGGAAACCTCTCAACCTGGTTGATCACTTGAATTGGATGGATAATGCAAGATAATTTGAAACATATCTCTTTTTTCATCAAAAAGGATTATTTGAAAATTGGTCTTTTCTAGCCTACAGTGTCTGAACAGTTCTGATGCTTGAGATACCTTCTTTGGTGATCAGAAGAGCACCTTTTTCAGTAAGTTCTAGAAAACCAAGAAACAGTCGTGTACTGTTAAAGTACACTGTTAAAGTGTCTCTACCACAGCTATCCTGCTTGGAGATAAAACTGCTACTCTAGGTGGGATGTATTGATGTTAATTGTGGAGTGAAAGGAAAGGGGACTGGGGAGAATGTGTGCTATGATCTGAAAATCTACCAAGTCTCACCCCCTTTCCCATTTTTGAGATTCTTTGATAGTAGTTATATCCTGCGTGCCTGAAAAGGAGTAGACACAAATTTCTCTAAACTCTTGGCACTCCTTGGTTCAAATTTTGAAGAAAGCATTGGATTCTTTTGCTGGAGGTCCAGCATTTCATGTGTCTCAGGTGCCTAAAATGTAAGGAGCCGAAAGCTGTTTTGGAACCTTGGTGTCTTATTTTAGTATACTAGCTTGGTCACCACCCCTGTTATCTGATAGCCTTAATCCATCATGGAAACCTACCTGCCTCTTGGCTTTCATCTATGCTGTCTTGTCATGAACGATTATTTCTACTTGCCTGTGCCTTTGAATATAGCGGTTTATGCTTGTTTTTCCCTGAATCTTTTATTAGCTAAAACTATTAACTAGTTTGGCTGATGATACCAAATTGTGTGATAGACTCATGCTTCAACTGTTGCAATCTCAGTAGTACATGGATGGCCTTTCATGCAATGTCTGTCAGAAAATGGATCATCTGTATTTGAATCTTGACTATATAGCCATTATCCTCCAGTTTCTGCGTATTAATAGCTTATTACACAAGTCTTTTTTTAAAAAAAAAAAGTCTGTTTCAGGAGTGAGGTGTTTCCTGAGCTCTGGAATGGGGAATTTTTCCCGTGTTTCTCAAGTTGCAGTTTTGGTGTCTAAGACCAGTACAGGCTCAGATCAAAAGTTTTTCTTTACAAGTGCTGTCACGACGGAAACTCATCTTAACATGCTTCCAGGGAGTTTCATTCTCTCCCCTCTGCCTACTGCTTTGTCTTATTTGGGGAACCTGCTGATAGGTTCAGAGACCTGGGACGAGGGGCAAGAGAGGTAGCACAGGAAGGCAGACGTGCAGAAACTGGGCTTAAGGGGTCATGCTCCCTGGGAAAAACCCATCTCATTTAGACTCTTGGACAGTCGTTTGTTCAGTATCTACGTATTAGCTTATCTTCAAATCTGTCTGCTTGCATGTTGCGGTACACCTAACTCACTAATTGCTACATTGATTGGTTTCTAACAGCTAAGATAGCTGAAGCAGCTTGATTAGCAAGGAAATGGGTTGTTGAATTTCAGACTTGCTGACGCGCTAAGCATTGATATGTCATCACCTATAGATTGCCCACCCTTCTCTAAGGAGATATCAGTAGTGATGTAAGGTACATCGTGTTAGTGACAATCACCTGATTAGGTTTCGCTTTGCCAAAAGGACACCTCATTTGGAGAAATTGGCATGATTAAGATTTTTTCAGAAAGATCCTATTTTATTTTTTTACATAACAGATGTAAGGTATTTTTGCAAGTTTGTCTTCTTCAGGTCTAACACAAATAGCATTTTAAACAGTTTAAACTTCATGAAGTTGAGTTTGGACTAATCTGCAAAGTCAGTCCTTGATTTTCCTGTAGTAGTTAAGGAGAGGTCTCTGAACTGGAGAATGAAGGTGTTTTGTGGGAGGCCTGTTAACGTCATCTGAAGTTTTGTCTTCCCCATTTATTCAGGGGTTTTTTTTTTATTCTTGATTTTTCTTGTTCCAACCTTACAAATGCTCTCGCAGAATAAGTAGTACCTGTGTTTTGCAAGAGGAATTCTTTCTTTGGAGAGCTGACACAGATGAGTGAGCATCACCCAGATTTGTCTCCTGCTTTCATGTGCTTTCCTGATGGGTCACTGGAGCCTGACCTCACTTATGTTGGGCACTCGTGCTTTTGGAAAAACTAAATGGAGGAATCTGAGGCATTCTCCAGGGAACTGACATGACTTGGAGGATGAAATGAGATTTGGGTACAAGGTTGTAGCTTTCTTTAAACAGCACTTCTAGACATAAAATAGTTCTGGTAGGCAGAACTTTAGAACAATTCACTTAGGAGAAAAGTAAAGAACAAAAAAATTCTAGAGGCTTTGTTTAAGCAGATTAGTCGAACATTTTGTAGACAGTTTTCCCCTTTCAAGCACTGGCTGTTAATCCTGGTGTAACTCCTTTGTGTAGTAACCCTGCCAACCCCTCTATTTGAGGCTAGTTGTGAATCTGCCTTGGATTATGGTGAGGAAACATTCCCACTTATTCAGACTTACAAATTCAAGATAATGGTGTTGAGCATTGTGTTTGATACACCAGGCAGTGCAACTCAACGTAAGGCAACAAAATGTGAGGTTCACTATGACGGAGATTCATAACGAAAACTCAATTTTTTTTTTTTATTAAATTGTGGTTTTGCGCATAGTACAACACAATGTAAAATGATTAGTGTGAGAATGCAGCATATTAAGAATATTTATAGCTTATTTTCCCCGGTGTTGCAGAGGCTTCTGCAAGACTGGAACACAGCATTTCTGAACTGATGTCGTGAGACCAGATGCTGTCAGAAAGTTGCTGATGCAGAGCAGTCTCTCCTGGCTTAGTGGACTTTTTGTCCTTACTGCCTGAGGATGTCCAGCTCCAATGCTGAAAAACTCTTGAGAGTTTTATAATTGTTACCCCTTAGAAGCTGGTGACCTTCCATATTCGTGTCGAGATACACACTGCTGTTTTTTCTTATGAGCCTCTAGGGGAGCGGGTTATCATGGGTAATAATAAATGTAAGGTTCCAACCATGAACTACTTGTTGGTCGGTATTTAACTATCCCTTCTTGATATTATCCTTATAATATCACTTTAGAGGATTTTCTTAAACAGTTGTGAAATAGAAGTGGAAAAGGAGAAGGTAATTTTCCTTTAACTTATGATGTTGTGCAAGCTGAGCTACTTCAGAAAATCGCTGTGCTTATTTCTCAGAAGCAGCTGGTAAAATTCCAGGCTAAGCAAGTGAACAGAGAGCAGACATCAGTGCCGGTGTATTTATTGCAAAGTTGTTTCTCTGGGCTGGTGTGGTCTGTAACTTCTGAACATCTCTGGCCCTGTAATGTTGTTGTCTTGTCTCTGGTGCCAACTTCAAAACTGTAGTTGCCCAGTTTGTCCACCTAAATCTCCCACCTAGTAATTTTGTTTCACTTAATTGGCAGAACAGAGTAAAAGTTCTCTATATTTGACTCCTGTTTATTTACTTTAATTATAGTAAATTTTGTCAGAAATAAAATACCACTGTGCTTCATATGTTATGAAGCTCATCACAGTGAGCTGCATGTTCTTCTGTGGATGTAAGTCTTTGTTCTCCATATCAGCTGTGAAGTTGAATGAAGTCCTCTGAAGTCTGCACCTGTGTTAGTGCTGGAACTAGGAACCAAGATGTTGCCTTGAGAATTGGCAGTGCAACATGGTTTTCATCTCTAAGGTGTGACTGTTTATAGCGTCTGTGAAAGCTGTTAGTGAGATTCGGTTATGAACCATGATCTTTTTGAGCCCAGATCTATATACTTTAACCAAGCAGTGCTGTTCTTGAAATTTACGTTCTCTGCGTTTATCTCCTTTGTGTCTTAAGCCCTTGGTGTTTATGCCACAGGAATTTCTTTAGCTCTTTAAGGAGTCCTCAACTGTCAAGTCAGCAGTGTTGTAGAGGCACTCTGGACATGAGTTTGATAGCCTTTGTAAAGGGTGGGCATTAACTGTCTTTATTTCAGTTCCTTAAGGTTTCTTTGCTCACAGCTACAATCAGTTTGTTGCTCTACATGTGCGTGCTATGTACTTCTAATGGTTGATTCAGTGATGAATGTCATTTGCATTGTTGTTCTGGGGTGTGTTTGTATTGTCTCTGTGCCTTTGGCCAGTGTGCCAGGTCATCTTCAGAAGTGCTGGCATAGAAGGCCAGAATACCATTACCCTGAGTTAATCTTTCATGTAGTAACTGGAGGGATAATATTCCCAGGTTCCACCTGCAAAATATGAGTGTGTAGCAGGTATAAGCATGCCTCTTATGGGCCACTAAATGTGAAGAGCTCTGAGCAGATTGTTTGTCTTGTAGCCATCCACTTTGACACAGCTATTACTGCTACTGGCTTTGGCTAGTTTTATAATTTTGTAATGCTGTTGTGGCTGGCTGGCTTACCTCCATAACCAAAATGAAGGTAAATTACAGCATTCAGCACAGAAATGGATCACAAGTTAACAATGCTTGTGTTTATAATGCAGTTTGAAATTTATAGTTGAGATGTCATGTTAATAGTGTGTCTTATTGTTCTAGCTTGTTTGTGCTTATCCTGAGATCTAGGGATTCAATAACACCAGTGTTTGGTACTGTACTAGAAGAAAAGCGAGGCAGGAGGCTTTTAAAAAGGAAAATATTTAATCATTAACTATTTGAGTGGAGGTGGGTTGTGGCTCTTGTGGGAACTTTGTTGGTTCTTTTGCACATCATCACAGTGGTCATGGCTACAGCTCTTTGGGGAGATAGCAATTTTCTCTTTTTTTTTTCTCTCCATGGTAAGCTGGGGAATAGCTGTGTCCTTGAAGCACATCTTGACTCTGTATGTCTGTGGAAAAGATTTCCCTAAAGCTTTTAGATCTTTGGTTCAGTAACAAAAGAATATAACTGCAGAAGAAGAACCCCTTAAGTTTGGGTTTATTAAATCTGTAAGACTGGAGGGATGGAGAGGTAGACCAAAAGAACGTACAAGGGATTTGGCTGTAACGAGGCCCTGGCAGCAGTGCTGAGCTTTGTTGCTGTCCTTCAGCTGTCCTTTGTGGACAGATGAGAGGGGCATGGCCTTTAGGAAAAGCAATGTCTCACTTCTTGTTATAAACTATTTCCCCATGACTGTTGAATCAAGTGCTGTTTAGCCTTGAGTCACTGAGCCTTATTCACTGTGGAATTTACTGAGGCAAATAGCTACGACACACTGCTGCTATTTATAACGTTATCTCATTGTCTGTGGGTTACATGAAGCTGTGTGGTATGAGGATTTGAAGGACACGGGTGCAGGGAGACCCTTTAGAGTGTGCAGCATTTCAAAACTTTGTGTTTATTACTCCAGCATAACAGCAGGAGCAGTTCTCCTTGCAGATTGCTGCCTGATGTCCAGGGCTGACAGGTGACTTTGGGGATCTTTAAGTAATTTTGTCAAGGCTGTGATACTAATATCTTGAGGTAAAAAGACTGTTTCCCTCCACTCTCTGTAAACGTGAAAATTGGGGAAGAAAGATAAGGGGGTATCCAGAAATGATGTTAGACTGTGACCTTTGGAGTACACCTTCACCAGATATTTCTTCATAAATATTTTTCTGTAAATTGTGAAGTAAAGGGGCTCATATACTCACCCAGCTCATGGTTCCTGAGGGCTTCCACAGGGCATGGAAGAGGGTCCTCAAAATTTGGTAGTCTTTCTTTTTTCCTTTGAAACCATATTTGGGAATATTATGATGGACTTCCATCATCCAAGTAAGTTCCCAGAAACCCAAAATGGAGTGGTGCTGGAGAGGAATCTAACGCAGGTAAGTATCTGACTTGCCCTGAGAAAAAGTGTGTGGAGCTTTCCCTTTTGCTTTACGGCTTTTTCTTTAATTTAGATAAGAGCTCCTTTCTGCCTTCTCCTGCCTCTGTTCTGTCTGACGTAAGTCAAGCAAGAAATGCATAGCCGCACTTGTGTCCAGACCTTCAAGCTCCTCACTGTTCAGGATGCATCAGATTTGCTTTGTATCATCAGAGCACATGGGTAGTAAAATCATTAAGTCTAGTGTTTTTGGGAAGTGTCCTACGTATTGGCTGCAACTTCTCTGAGACTGCTGAAGATCCTGGACAAAAGCATCTTCTTTCTACCTGGACAGGTTTTCTAGGGCTGGGGGGAGAATTATCTGTGGTGCTGTTCAAGTATCAAAACAGACGCAGGTAAGACCTTCTTCTCAAAACGTCATACTGGTGATCTTCTTGGGAGCTGCTTCTTCTCAAACACCCTGAACTTTACACAAAAAGCCGTTAGTTAAAACTGTCACATCAGCTTTTCTTTTGACCTGGAAAAGTCAAGTTTTTTTTTAAAAAAAAAAAAAAGTGTTATATGTAATTGTAAATATGTCCATGGCCAGGATATTCCATCACTGTTGATACAGCTGTCACTGAAACCTTTTGTAAAAGCAGATGTGAAATCAATACCTACAAGATGCCTTCAACTCAGAAGCAAACAAAGTTTATTTCTGGATCTCAGTCCTTTGAATTGGCTCCAAAATACTGGAAAGGGCTGGGAATGGGGAATTCCCAATTAAATAAGTTTCACTGGAAAAAGAAACAGAAGAAATACCTTAAGAAACCAGTCTGTCTTATGCTACCAAGCATGATTATTAATTCCTTCAGTGTGATGGTGTTTTCCAAATATTGGCCAAAAAAAAAGGTCAGAATTGGAGAGGCCTCATGGAAGCCAGCTTCAATGCTAGGGAAATGCCCTTCAAAGAACTCTTCTGTTGGAAAACAATGGAAGAATGTATACTTTAGTTTGGCTGTGTTCCTAGAAAACACAGGCTTTGTTGCTGAAGACGTAGCAGGGATGACCTTAGCCATGGTTTTAAACATGCTATGAAGACTTGACCCATTGCATTCCTTGGAAGAAAGCTGATGCACATGGATGTGCACACACAACTCTGTGGATAAGCCCTCTGATACTGTCAGAGGGCAGAAGCGTAGGTTGAGGATAAACCTGAAGAATAGGAAAGCTTGGATTTGTCAGAAAAGTGCTCTCTTTCTTTCAGTGAGGCTGCAAATGTGAGGTATCTGGCATGAGAATTCAAGGGCCAAAAGAGGCCTTAGACTTGCATTCCTTCACGGTTTGTGGGTATGCTCGCTGGTAACTGGCTGAAATTTGCAGAGCAGTGGGTGTAGGAGGTGTTTAAAAGAAAAAAAATTGATTATGTTTTTTCTGTCACTTCATAATTTTAATGTTTTTCAATTTAGAAGATATGAACTCTGAAATCCTCTTCTTGAATCTTTCTTCCAGCTAGGTGGTAGGAAGCCAGATAGCAGTTCATGGCTCCTCAGGGCCACAAAGCTGCCTTTTTATTCTGTTACTGGTTGCGGAAGAGGGTGACTATATTGAACTCTTCCAACAACCAAAACCAATTAGTACTGTAAAGTGAAGAGACTCTGAGACTGACTTCAGGTGTTGTAAAATTTTGTGGCTAATAATCTGAGAGAGGGGAAGAGGGTAGTAAGTTCTGTTTTGTTATATACTGGCATGTGAACTCTGCTGAAGTGAGGGGAAAGAACATCTAATAGAAATGCAGAGAACCATTCATGGTACTGGAGATAATTTTGTTAAAGGGGGTTGCCCAGAGGTGTGAGTAGCTAATTGTGTTGTCCTTTGCATCCGCAAATGACAAATATATTCCAGAGAGGCTGTCTCACCTGAATGCTTGCAGGAGTGTGATCTGTTAGGACAGCAGTCTTGTTGGACTTGACATTAGAGCAAAAATCTTTTTACCTTTGAAAAGTGTGCTAAGTGCTTGGATTTCTTCTTTTGCGGTAAAGAATTGAGTTAATGCCTTGGCTTTCTCACTTTACTTTTTTTCAAGCAAAATGTGAAAGCATTCATTATACTCTTCTTGTTACCAGTCCTTAAGGAAGAGGGAGTGAAATCTTTTAATGGCAGCTGGATTTGAGGCACAGGTAGATTGTGAAGATGATGTTTGTGTGGGTTGAAGTTGCAGTTTTTTGTTGTGTGGGGTTTTTTTAATGTATCTTTTGTTACAGATCTGCTCTCATCTCCCTGGAAACAGAGGAATTAGAACAGCAGTCATAAAAATAAGAGGAGCAGGTTTTATGAAAAGGAAAAGCTTATTGGCATCTAGGAGAGTTACCTGACTGTATAGCTAGTATACACATGAAAAATAATATACTTTGTTTACACTAACCACACATTAAATACAGCCCTTGCTGCTGCATTTTTTTCAGCTCTGAGATCATCATGGTAAAACTTTTTACCTTGAGCTTTACAGCTAGCTGATTGCAGAGTTCTGCGTTGCCTCCCACCTGTGCAAGAGCCTGCCTCTGCTGTGTCCTTGAATTCTCCTTGTTGTCTGAATAGACTAGCAGCACATTACTGAAAGATCCAGGCGTATTGGACTTGAGACATGAAAATGTGTGTTCAGTGGGGACATTTAATGTTGTGCTGTACTAGTTATTTGAATACATATTTTTTTAATAACTCTGAATGTTGTTCTTTTTATATGCCAGATGAAGCTGTTTCAGAAAGTCAAGAACTCCACTTGGATGTACAGTGGTAGACTTGGGAGGATACTACGGCTTTGTAATGCATAAGCACTTTGTATTGATGTGCTGAATGTTCAAGGTGTGTGTGTGTATGGGGAGTCTGTGAATAATTAACAAATCCGGTGTTTCATTTTCTTTTGATTGACTAAACACAAGGATTCAAAGTGAGTTCAGCATTCTGTCTCCTTCCTTTATGTTGATTTATCGCTTTGATTATTAATCTTACTAAGCTGAATTTTATGCAAGTTGTCTCTCGCATCCCCATGAAAGAACAAAATGTTGCTATAATAGCTACCCAACTGTGGAAATTAAGATCAAGAAATGATATCAGCTTTCTTGCATATTATTTTCACAGTTTTAGCTGATGTTTTATCAAGGACAGCGCACTCAAATGATTGAATGAGACCCCTAGAAACTGACAGTACATGAGGAAGATGGATACCAAATAAGTCTCTCTTGGTTTATCTACAGCCAGTCTTTTTCTTTTGGCTGACAGTATTTTGTATTGAATTGCTGTGTGTTTCATCTTGGGCGTGGTGTGGCATGTAGGCTGCATGCACAGCTGTGGATGTACGTGAGCTCTGATCAGGAGCTGGTCTTGATGCATAGGACTTTGTACCTGAACCTGGTGGAAGAGTTGGAAAAGTTAAATCATGTGAAAGCAAGGCTGCTAGGAAAAGATGAGATTTTTTTATCAGACCGGTTGTGTGCAGCTCTGGGGTTGCTCCTCTTCCCTACCCGCGTATACTGCTTCAAAAGGCTTACAGCAAAGCTGGAGAAGGCACAAAGAAGGGTGGTGAAGATGAATGAAGGTGTAGAATGGCTTCTGTGTGATTGTGTTCATTAGTGCTATTCAGCCTTGAATAAGAGATCTTATAGAGGTCTTCATGATTAAAAAGATGAAAGGTTTCCTCTTTCTTCCAAAATGAGAACTAGGGGACATCAAATGGAAGTAGCAGATGCCAGATGCAAAGCAAAAGGAGGACTAACTAACTTCCTGTTACAGGTCTAGAGGATGCTAGGAGCTTGTGAGCTCAAAAAATTCAACAAATTTCATAAGAGGCAAATATGTTTAAGCTCCAAACACAAAGTCAGGAAGCTTCTTAACCACAAATAGCTGCTACTGGAGAGGTTATTTAGAGGAAGCTTCATTTACATAGTTGTCTTGTCTTTGCATTCTTCAATGGATAACCACTGTTGGATGGTGGTCGGGATGAGCTACTGGGCTAACGCACCTTTTTGCCTAACTTGGTATGGCACTTCTTGTAATGGGCAAAATGGGCATAACTTTTATGAGAAAAAGTGCTTTGTTCTTCTTTTCTTAGGACATTATAATAGGTGTTTAAACATATCCAGTCTGGATTTTTCAGTTAGATACACTGTTGAACAGAATTGCCTTGTTGCAGTGGAACAACAGGATTTGGTTGTCCTTTGAGTTTCTCTCTGAAGCCAGCATTTTCCTGGCATTCTCAAGTCAAAGCATAATAGTTGTAAGAAAACTTTATTGTAAAATGACTTGTAGCAATCTTTGTCGAGCATTTAGTCCAATGTTTTAGTTACTTTATTAGTATGTCTATTGCTGTATGAGGGTATGTATGAACTGTAAAATTTGCTTGTTACTAGTGTCCTGGCAAGGCATACTTCTGAAGATGTCCCTTTTTGCACATTTTAATTTATGTGCTGTCTTCCTTTCACACCTCAAGAAGGGGTTTAACTGCATCTGTTTGTTCAAAACCACAAAAAATTGTGTAGTTTGAACTCTTTCAGATTTACTGGAAGTTATTAATGAAAAAGGTGAGACCGTTACACCCTGTCTGCTTGCTTTAATTTAAAGAGGAGTATGGTGGGACCGGTGTTAGTCCCTGCTTCTCCAAATGGTGCGTTAATTTTTACCCCGTCTTTTGGAAAAACAACTGAGTAGCATAAAGGTGTAGGATCTGTCTGCAGACACAGTGAGGTTTACTCTGGGATGGTTTGTGGTCTGCATTTAGAGTGCCTTCTGAAATCAGAAACTAGAAATCACATGTTTTAAAAGGTAAGTTAAATGCTGTAAAAACTCTCTGATAAAGGTCACTTGACATGGCAAGCTTTCCTACCTTATGGGTGTATGAAACTTGTCAGTCATTGTGGGGTGGGTTTTTAAAATTTTATTCTTTTACCCTGAGCTGAAATTTCGTTGATAAAGTTTTTATTTTACCAAGTAATCTTTCTGCTGGCAACTAACTCAGGCAAATGGTATGCCCCTGTGTTAACAACAATCCATTTGTGATTCACCTCTGAAGATGTACTCAAAATCCAGTTTTGAATCAGCAGGTGAAAATGACTGCAGTGGTGGGCTGTACTGGAAACATGATACTGGGAGAAGGATGATGGTAAGCTGTGAGAAGTGGTGGCAAACAGTCTATATGTACCGCCTTATTCCCTTGGTTTTGCATTGACCCAGATTGTATGTGAAAAAAAAACAAACCCAAAACCAAGGACACTGTAATGAATGCTTATCCGTGCTTTACGACAGCTATTTCTTAAGAGGATTATATGTCTTTGTGTCATCTGTACTGAAAAGAATATGTCCAAGTGTTTCGTTGTTTCCTGATCTTTGTAAATATTGTTCAGAAATCAAATGCACCCATTTCCTCAAATCTCAGTATTTTAGGAATTGTTTAATAAGTGCTATTGGAAGCTCTTTGCTTCTGGAGTATGGCAAATTATTTTATTACAACATCTGATAAGTGAGACATTGTCCATCATTTGAAGTAGCACAGTTGTCCCAGCTGGCTCTCCAGCTCCTTTCCATCCCCAAAGCAGTCTAGCAGGCAGGTCTCATGAGCCAGCCGCTCCGCATGTCATCTTAGTGAGACGTTAAACAGCGAAGGGCTGCTGATAATCTTTGTCTGGTCTGATTACATATATCTGATAATACAAAAGCTCTCTCTTAGTGCGTTGGGCAAAATGTAGGTGAGATGGCATGCCTGGCTTTAAATACTCAAAATATGTCCAAGTTTGTCCCTAACAGCTGTTACGGCTCTCTGTTTTAATGATGTAAGCTTGGATGCTTCTGGCTCGTCTAATCAGCCACTTGTTAAAAAGCTGACTGCAGTCAGGGTAGCAGTGGCTGGCTTCGCGGAGCATCTTTCTCGATGCTGACTTATATGAATTAGGTAGTTCTAATTCAGCAGCGCTTGCACAAAGGGATTAATGCGTGCTCATGTCTCCTGTCTGGCCCTTGGCAGCTGTTTGTCAGGTGGGAAGCCGCACTGGGTGCGGATGGTCT
Organism: Burhinus oedicnemus; assembly: GCA_008921705.1. Classification (NCBI taxonomy): domain Eukaryota; kingdom Metazoa; phylum Chordata; class Aves; order Charadriiformes; family Burhinidae; genus Burhinus; species Burhinus oedicnemus. The sequence goes on along the minus strand of VFFE01006398.1, from coordinate 347,769 downwards.
CTAAGGCTGCAATGCACCTGCGTGTCGATTGGGATGTTGTCGTAGCTGTTTAAAAGCTCATTAAAGTTGCATCTCCTGTTCTTAGTTCTTTCCTTACCCGCCTCTGGCTAGCTGTCCAGGCTTTTGTGAACAAACCAGAATTGATCATACCAATTAGCCAAGCCCAGGGGAGATTTTGAAATGTTAATGTATATATTTTTTTCTTTGCTATTAGATGGCTCTTTGCTACTGCTAATGATTTGTGCTTCCTTGCTTTGATGCGTTTGTTGTTCTTCCCTTTAACAGTCCTCAATAGACTGTTATTTAGGTAACACAGTAGACATCAATGTTTGTTTAGCATTAAATTTCTAACTCAGTATTAAACTGTTGATATTTCCAGCTGCTGTTAAATTCTGCTTGCCTTTCCCCCCCTGAATTGTATGTATCTACACAAAAGATGAATTAAATGTCGCTTGCTATGCTTGTAAAAGTCGAATGGGCCAAATAAAGACTATATGCTCAAAAAAGAAATAAATCATTCAACAAAGTAAAACATCACAAACACTGGAAGTCTATTGGTTGGTGGCTGCATGAGCTGTGAAGAGAAAGTAAAGGTCTACATACTGAAAAAAATCTGAAAACTCAAAGTTGCTACAGGCTTTTAAAGGATTCAAGTTGTTTCAGTTTTTTCTTGATTGTAAGTTCCTTACCTTGAAACAAATCCAATAAAAAAGAAAAACATGTAAAGATTTGGTTAAGAGGCAGTGGGAAACTATGTTCTGAACCTTAAAACTATGACTGTTATGTACCAAATGCAATGCATGCCACAGCACGTAGCTTACCTCTTCCTGAAAAATATTTGTCTTTTTCCTACAGAAGACACATTTGGTGTCCTTTTCAGTGTTGTGTTCTGACTTATTTCCTCTTTCTTGACCAAAGTTCAGCAATAACCTTCGTTCTGAAGAAATGGAAACTCAAAAGAAAGTTGTGGCTTGTGATTAAGAATCTAAACTGATGTGGTGATTTTGTAGTATTGACTCCATGTGGCAGTTCTAATCAAAATAAACACATCTCACCTTGTGAACTGGATGCTTGCCTTGGAAAGAGGATAGAAGAATCACAGCTTTGGTATTTTAGTCTTTAGGATGCAGTTGTACGGCACCTAAACAGTGATGTCGTTATGTATTCAAACAGTTTCCTCTCCGGAGTATCACAAATAAGCACATCTTCTCTTAGGCTAATCTGAATTTTTCCTCTAAGATTATTAAAGCTCTTACCCATTTCTGGTGTTGGTAGAAGTCCCTATGTGCTGCGTATTTAAGCATGTGGAGACATCTTGCACCAATACCCTTCTTGGATTATTTTTGTTTTAGAAAAATACCCAACCAGCGTGGTATATTCCCAGTTCACACCTATACCATGATGGTGCTCTGTTAGCTAACTTGCTGAACTATTATATGTGTTTGTAATGTGAGTTTGTGGATATCCAGGGGTTAATCCTTTCTACCTTGGTAACTAGACCTTGTTTTACATTATATGTTCTTATAGCAAAATGTGAGGTAAGGTGTTCCTGCTCTCTCTCAGTATAGAACTAATTCTTCAATAAGCACTGTAGCTAGTTATTTGGTGCTTTTTTGGGGGGTTGCATCTTTTTGATGTGAGGGCAGATATTTTAACTGGCGATCTTTTCTTATATCGCTTAGGCAATGGCTTAGGTAGGTGGCTTGTCTAACTGAAATTTTCAAGGCACCCCCAGTCTTGTATTCCTTGCTTCATACAAGTACTACACGCGCTGCAGCCCAGAGGTTGGCCAGGAAAAGACCCTGCCCGTGTCGCCCCATGATTCATTCCAGAGTGACACTGGATTCCAGAGGAAAGGTCTCTCTGTGCATGCATGCTCATGCCTCCTGCTCCCTTCTTGGTATTAGGCAGACTTACCACGTGCCAGCCCTTCTTTGGAGGTTAAAAGAGCAGCAATGCTTAGTAAAACTATCACAGGTTTGACTGAACGTGTTAAAGGCCAAACCAATGACAGGAGAGAAGGTGGTGGTGACCTTCATTTCCCTAGCAGGGCCTAGCCCTTACCTTGCTCCTTGTATCTAAATGGGTTTTGGGTTTTTTTTGATCTTTTGTGCTTCTCCCTTTCTTCACTCCAGATGGATTCTAATACTTTCTTCTATTTTGGCTCTTAACCTGGGTCATCCTACTGTTCAAACACATACACAAATAGCAAATACCAAATTCTGTGTTTGTGCATGGGCTGCAGTCTTTGATGGGAATACCACTTCCTGTGTTGCCACAGTATTAGAACTATAAAAAGTACTCTGAAAACGTCAGAAGCATCCTTCGTAATATATTTATTAAACTCATAGTTTCCAGTATGCCTCAAACACACAGATAGTTCCAACTCATGACATTGTGATAATAAGATGACAGCTTTAAAACGTACTGCTTTGGCTAAGCCTTCTCCTTTCCATCTTCCTCTTTGGTTTAAGGGGCTCTTGATGTTACAGCCTTCATATGGCACATGAATTCTTGGCAGATTTTCCTCTGCTTTCTGTCCAGACCTTTACTGCTGCTCCTCTCACACATTAAAATGTTGGGGGGTTTTATATTCAGTTTCTGTAGCCTTGTTGTCCCTTGTTAACCAGAAGGGATAAATAGTTCTTGTTTTACAAATTCACAAGACTCTAACAATTCTTGCTTTAATACTGCTTGCTTGTGCATCTTTTCTCCTTCAATGATCTCTGGAGATGTCTTCCTCGCCATGAGTGAGGCCCTCAACTCAACTCTGCTTCTGCCTTTCTACCTCACCTTCGTGCAAATGGGATACCAATCTTTTTCCCAAAAAGTAAAGACATCCTTATTGGTTGAAGATGCAAATACTAACTCCAGAAGAGCCTTAGTTTTGTTAGTAGAAATGTGCAGTGTTTTCTCTGCTCTAGAGTGCAGATGGAGGTTATGAGGTGGCTGTGAGAAGAAAGTGCCTGCCTATCTTCTGTGTTAACTAATTTAATTGACAGTCTGCTCTTCAGTTGTGATATCGCAGGCACCAGCTCAGTTCAGTGTACTTTCTTCTGTCTCCATGGCCTTCAGCTCTCAGGTTTGGTGCCACGTGCCCTGCTGGCCCTGCGCGGTGGGTACTTGGGGTCTGAAAATACCTCCAGCGGAACAGTTCATCATGGGGAGGGTAAAAAACGCATAACAAAAATGCACAACATAAGGATTACTTTGGGATTGGCAACTGTCAAGCAACTTGTGGAAGAGTAATCAAATTTGGGACCAATAAGCATGGAAGCAACTAAAGCTTTTCTTAAGCGCTGATGCCTTCTCGGTTTTACTTCCCTCCCACAGGCCACAGGATTAGTTTGTCATCAAACATGTTGCTACTCAGACTTGCTTTTTGCAAAATGAAAGCAAATTGGGAACTAGATTTCCTCCCTTTGCTGGCTTCCACCAATGACTTGTAGCTTGTAAAAAACTGTGTTCCCCTCAATGGTAGATGGACTGCCCCCCATGTGGCGCTGGCAGCAACATGCCAGTGAAATAAGCCTGTGCCATGGATACCTGGTGAAACACTACTGCCACCCCACTTGAAAGCAGAGCTTTGTAATCCTTCTGAGGAGTCAGTTTTGCCTACTTCTAAAATGTGGATTGAGCTGCTGCTCTCAATTTTAGATTGAAGAAATTGGTTGGTTGGTTTGTTTTTTCTAGGTATGCCCTCACTGTTGGGTAATGCCAGGCTCAGGGAGAGGTGTACTCCTTGTTCCTCTCAGTGGGACTTGAGTTAGAATTTCAGTTAACAGATTATTCCTAATCCAACTAGTTTTGTAACAGAAAAATAACTTGGAGGTTTCAGATGGAGGTGGATGTGATATGCTGAGCTGGATCAGAGCTCTTCTATGCAGCAATGGGTTTATATGCATCCAGGCATTCACACTCAACTGCGGTGCAGCCCTGGACTTAGCCAAGATTGCCATAGGTACCGTTTTAAGACTGAGTACCATAAACGTAGGCTTAAGGATAATAATGTATTTCATGATCGTTCATCTAGTTAATTACTTTAAAATATAGGCGGGGTTTATTTCTGTAAATTAAAGCAATTAGACTGTGACTTTCTGCACAGCCTTACAAATAGGCTGGTGGAGCCTGTCCAGTTCCACACACGCTTATCTCAATACCACGTGTGTTATTTCCGTGCCACTGCAAAGTTTTTCCTGTCCTGGAGATCCATGGGCAGTGAGAATTCAGCCTTGGCAGGAGCATGGTGAAGTACTCTGTTTCAGCTCTGGCTAATGCTGCCCACAGACACAACACTTGCCCTTATGAGAAAGTATGCGTCCATACAAGGGGTTTTTATTTGTTTGAAGTATTGTGCAGGCTTTTTTTTTTTATGACATAGATAAATGTTCTTAATCATTAGACTGATTATGACTTAAAACCTTCAGCTTAGATTTCTGAGCTGCAAATTTTGATCCTAAATGAACTAATTTTTCTTCCCTTGTGGTATTTCCACATTTGGATAAGACACTTTGAAGTCAAGCAAATGCAATTTAACTTTGAAAACAACATTGATGTACTGTTTATGACCACAGTGGTACTCCATGTTCCTTTTTTTAAACAGAATGACATTTTCAAAGGTGGTTTACTGCTTTTCTTTCTGCAGGTACTACAATATGTAGAGAAGCTACCATGGAGTGGAGAATGGGGAAAAAGAGAAGTATAAAGTTTGCCTTTCTACTTTAAGTATCTTTGAGGCTTCCCAAATGATACCTTTTATAGAGTTATAGAGCATGAGGCATATCCCCTTCTTTTTTTCTAAACCTTGACATAAAGACAGTTTCTTCTCAGCGGAACAAAACTAGAGTATCAAGTCTATATTCACAGAGCATTGCACCTATTAGGTTTCTTTTACGTAACTACAAAACTGATAAGCGATCTGTCCAACTTCCGGGAATGATTGGGGCTTTTTTTACTTTCATTTTGAGATTTTGCATGTGACATTTCCTGTGATGAAAGATACTTCTTGCAGCTTCATACAATAATGTGGGTGAAGAGCCCTCGGGATGTCTTTGGTCCAAGGTCATGCTCAAAGCAAGTCCAACTATACCAGGTTGGCAAGGGCCTCTTCTAAATAGGATTTTGAATATCTCCAGGGGTGGAGATGCCGCCACCTCCCTGGACTCGCACTCACTGCTTGACAGTTGTTATGGTGAATACATTTTCTCTAGTTGTGTCTTCCTGTGTTGTAACTGTCCATTACCTCTTGTCATTCTATTGTGCACCTCCAAGAAGAGTCTGGCTCAGTCTTCTGTGCCCTCTGATTACATAGCTGCAGACAGCAGTTCAGACTTTGCCGTTCATCTTCTTAATACTGAACAAATCCAGTCGTAGTCTCTCTCAGCTTGGTTATTGTGGATGTTTTTCTAAGAGATGTAGACGATCTAGAGGACTTCTGGCCTTTCAGCTGCTTTCTTGCTTTTCGAGGTGAAAGGAAATATTCACTGGAATAGTACCAATTGGTGAAAGGCTGCGAGACTTGCTTGCTTGTTCCAGATTACAAGTCTCAACAGCTTTCCTTTGCAGACATTGTATACCTTGTGTCAGATTTGCTTCATTTGTAAACAAGTCCAACTCAAGGGGAACTCACTAACCTGCCAGATAGGTGGTTTGTATCCAAAATGATTGAGTATTGCCACTTGATTCAGGCTGTACAGATGGAAACAGAGTTCTGCTCTAAGAAAAAGGTGTTCCTTGTAAGTTCAGACATAACTTAAAGACTTTTTTGAGACTTGTATGGTTTTGACTGTACTAATCCGACTTTCAGAAGTAAAGGGGGGACACTGAACAGTGAAAAGTCTTCCCTCTTTATCTTCTCCTGACAGATGTTAGAGAACTGGACAGCTGCTGAAGGTGACTCCCATTACCAGTGTGTCAATGTTCATCTGAGCTTAAGAAAACCCAAGGTAGTTAAGGGTGCATTGTCCAGTCTTGTATGCTGGCTGTCAGAGAACCTATTTCTATTGGTAAGCACTGCAATCTGGAGCCACAGTTTCACAGTACAAAGCAGCAGCACCACTAACTTCAGGAAAGCTTTTTGCACTCTACTCTGCCCGAGTCCAGTTATTCCCACTACTGCATTTTGGCATAGCAGTCTGCGCAGCGCACCAAAGCGAAGGATTGGATCTGGCTTAAAACCTCTTAAAAAAAAAAACAAACCCAAAACAAACAAACAAACCCAAACCCCCAAACAAACAAAAACCAACCAACAAACAAACAAAACAAAAAACCACCACCATCAACAAGAAAACCCACAGTAGTTCTGGTTTTGAATTTTTCTGTGCAGGAGCAGGGGAAGAGGAGGAGGAGTGCAAGGGTGGTATCTGCTTGCTTTCTTAAAGTTGGGTCAGTTCCCTGAAAATGGTTGGGCTGAAATAACAAGGGCAGATGCTGGACTGCAACGGGGAGGAACTGCGGCAAAGACCTGGGGTGTAGAGGCAGGAGTGTCAAACTGGTGGGTTTACCAGCTTCTTTGTAATGGTTACATTTTCAGAAATGACCAGTTCAGACATCTGTCTACCTAGATCTCCTTACCAGTTGTGTTGTTTGTTAGTTATATTTGCTTGAAGTTTATAATACAAGTTTATTTGCAAACAAGGTGTGGGACTTTTGGTATTTGCTCATGGTATGTTTTCCAGCTCAGAGCACTGTGCCCTCTTTTTTTTTTTTTTTTTTTT
>VFFE01006398.1:272280-340667 GCA_008921705.1 Burhinus oedicnemus | reverse complement strand
TATTTGTTTTTTTTTTTTTTTTTTTTTTTTTTTAAACCTACATCTTGTTTTTTTGAGTACCTGACCTTAAATAATACTGCTTTAAGAAAACAAAAACAAACCCCTAAGACAAATCTTGTTAAATTTCGTAATTGAATCAATTGGATGCCAGTTTTTCATAATTTTTACACTGAGGTACAACACTACCATGGAAAAGACCTGCTCTAGCATAAATTCTTTCCTAAATAAGCATTTCTGTCCCTGTGTCCATTTTCCTCCATTGCTTAATATTCAAGAAACTGGTGTCGCTTCCTAGGGGGTCCTGGTTTTGCTTCAGAATGTCTTGCAGCATGCTTCATTCTTATTGTTGCAAAAGCACAGTAATTGGCTAATCTTACCATTATACTCCTATATTGAAATGTCCTGGTTTTCTGCTGTTTAATGTGCTTAGTAACGTCAACTTAGCTTTGAACCTATTAAAACATTGTGTTCCTTTCTTAAACCTTTTTTCCCCTCACTGTGATGTATATGGTGCAGTATACGCTCAGTATCCATGATAGTTTCTGGTATCTCTCATCTATTCCTTTCCTTTGAGGACTGGTCTAAACTATTCTCAGAGTTTTTAGTTTAAAAAAAGAAAAAGTGTTATATGTCTGTATGTGTATCTGTCTCTAGGAATTTATTATATGTGGTCGTTTATTCCTCATACATTTTCTTGATTGGGATACCAAAAGAATGTAGGATGGTGTTGAAAAGATTACTTGGTTTATTTGGAAATAAAACCTATTTAATTGAAGAAATGCCTGTTTCCTATAGGACACTTGCTCCTGCATCTATAATTCAAGAGTACAGATGTCAAAGGTAAAGATGACTGGCTTAAGTACTTACTTTGAAACACGGATAACAAGACTGTTGTGGGCTTTTTCCCTCAGTTGGCTGGAAAAAAAAAAATCTGCACATAGTTATTGTAGATAAACTAGACCTTTTAGTCCTATCTATAGATTTGGTTAGTCAGTTTGGACGGCTGAACTAAATTGCTGTATCATTGGTCTGCTTCCTTCCCAGGTTTGAGAATGCATTGGATAAATGCTCCTGATAGCAGAGGAGGCTGTTGCTTCCATTTTTGAGGTGGTCTGGTATCCTGTAATACACGGCAAAACATGATTAGGATGTCACAGGAGATTTTCACCTTTCCAGCCCTTTCCTCCATTTTCCTTTTCTCCTCTCTCAGTGCTATGTTTCTAGCTCACAGTGAAAGCTAACAGCTGCTCTTTCAGCTTCCTGCAGGCAGCTTGAAATGTGAAATTCAAAATCAGATGAGGTCTCTGTAGTTATTAGTGAATGTTGTTTCTTTTCCCATCCCTGTAGGTTTAAATTTCTGCCATTAAGGATTTTACAGAATAAACAAATGGTACTGGCCTCATTGGTTTTGTAAAGCTTTGTAGAAATGACTCTTTGAAGAAAGAACAATTCTGCAATTAGCAGGATTTTGCTCAGTGTTAGAGGTTGAAAATCTTGCTGGCAAGGAAACTGGGTCTGTGCCAGAACATGCTTTTAAATACCCGTATTCTGATCCCATTTCCAAAGGCAATACTAAGAAAGCCCAACCCCTTTACTTGGCTGCTGGGAAGAAAGTGTGTGCTGGAAGGAATCCATCTTATCAGCTTGTGCCATTTTCCTTTGAAGAGGAGCTCTTTGTCCTTTGCATTTGAGAGACACCTGCTTCTCTTAAGAGTGATTTTTCTTGCCTATTGTGTCCCCTCTTTGAGCTGCCTTGCTAGTGCACGGCTGAGGTGGCCTTTATGCAGGGATGAGCTGCTGTCAAACACTCCCTCCTCCCTCCGGTACATGAGAGCGCTTCCGACTCCTGCCTGCTCCCTGTCCTCGCTGTTCAGCTTTCAGACTCTCTGCGTGGTCTTCTCATCCACAGGGATGGATCATCTTTGCCTCATCATGCACCAGCTGTCATCACAGGCTTGGAAACTATGTCACTGGTTTTCGTCAACCCTTATTCTCACCAACCATCTTATGCGTGGTCACCAGATAAAGAGCTGCGTGCATTCATAGCTTCCCCTCATAGGTGTTTATGGTACATGTAAGTATGTCCAGCCATTGGCAGTTTCTCAGAAACAGATGGACATAAAACGGCATCATGGGACTGGAATTTTATTAGTTATCGTTGTTCTCGTTGTGCTTTGGAAAATGCATTTAATTTGAGATAACTAATGAGAAAGTGGTAGGGGAGCCTTTCCAGTGCCGGCTTTGCTGCCTGACTCCTGGCTGAGGCTGTGCCTCTACAATTTGCTGGGCATGTTGACCTTAATATATCCATTAACAGGATCTCCTCTTGAATGGAGCAAGCTGCTGGCTGCTAGTCTGCTCTGTCCACTACTGTCACTTTCTGATTTTGAGGAGCATGAACCTGTGAGCCATTATGTCAGTAATAACCACAGTCCTCTTTCTGAATGCCTTTTCCCGGTGAGCAGCAAGTTTTTCTGCAGATTCACGGGACAGAAACAACATGGAGGGATTAGCTAGGTTGCTTGTGGTTGCAGGAGGTATTTTTTCCTGCTCTGTAGGACAAATGCAAGAATGTGTAGTCTGTACATATTTATTTTCAGCCATACAGTAGCAATCCTTGCCATGTTTAAAAGCAGAATCTGAGTTGCTATATATTACAATATTGATGTCTTTCAAAGAAAGCTGCCAACTTGATCAAAGCAGAGCAAAGAGAAGACACAAGCTTGGAGCATTTGAGTTTACTGACCTCATTACCTTGTCTCCAGCAGTTAATTTTAAGCTGTGCAGATGACAAACTTCCATCTTACTGAGACTGAGAACTGATTTTGATAGCACGCTAAGTTGGTAATGTCTGCTACCTTTGGCCCTTACTGCATAAATCATAATGGCATCTTTACCTAAGCCTTAATTAAACCTCCAGGTAAGTTGGGTTTTAGTGATATTTACACATTCTGAACAGGAAAGCCTTACTATTATGCCAGTGTCACTGTTTCCCACGGATTTCTGAGCAGGGAGCAAACAGATCAGCTCGTGTCCTTTCGTGTCTCTATTTGCCACATGATTTTTTCATTGTTACCAAGGCAACCCCTCCTACCCACCCCCCGACAGGCAAGGTCTCAATACAATGTAAGTTATTGTCTGGAGCAATTATTAGGCTATTATTAAAGCACCATTGAAATATGTCAGTATCCCGTAGGAATTTTAAACAAGTGGGAGCAAATACAATAGCGAGCATTAGAGGACTGCGAAAGCATTGTGCTGCTGGTAGCTTGGGGAAGATGCCTGTAGCCCTCCTAAAAAGATCTCATAAAACGTGTGAGCAATCTTCCCAAATTTGCAGAAGTCAGGACTTGCCAATGTGGAGTAACATTGAAAGGTAAAAGAGGGGAAATTACTATATTAATGGTCTTTAGCTGTGTGCTGCTCTTCACATGGCTGCCGTGCACATAGAACATCTTTGCCTGAGTTAAGTACAGCCCATTGGGACATACTGTAGCACTGAGAATATTGTTTTGATGGAAATGGTAGTAAAATGTTCCCATCCCACATGGATGGGAGAGTGTTCATTGTTGGAAAGTCTTCTGCATTCACAATCCCTATTTGTGTGTCCTGAGTTTAGATGTGAATTATCCATCATCAGTGAAAGGATGTGCAAGATCTGTGCAGCGAGCAGGTAAAATAAGAGAAGAAAGTGAACCTTAAAATGGTATTGATTTATAAGATTATAGTGTATTTTTTCTTTTCCAAAAGAAAGCTCTTTTCCCAACTGTGGGAATTCAGGAGATCTAGGAGCAGGGCTTGCCTTGCAGTCTCATCTTACAGAACATGTTTCTTGCAGGTGCCACTGGGGTTGTATTCCTGGGGCCACTCATGCAGCCATAACAGTCCAGCCTTTTCCATACCATCCCATATCCTGGGACTGAATTTTCTGTTGCTTTTGTCTTGCTGATGCCGTCCTTCTGTTGAGCGATAGCAAAACTGACACGGTTTTATTAGCACCGTATCAATTTCATCCAGGAATTTCCTTCCAAGAACCTGCCATGTTGTCATGGGTCAAAGATGTCACCAGACTGATTTGGCATTTCATTTCTGAAAGTTGCCAGGAGAGGACTGCAGCTCACCGAGAACATCTTTGTTTCGGGCTAGGCAAATGTTAAGAGCAATTGTGCGTGCAGATGGAGAATCCATTAATGATTCTGCATGGGGGGGGGGAAAGCAGGAGAGTTTGCAAGAACCTTATTTGCTGTTGGAAAGTGGGGCTGTTTCTGCTTCTTTAGAAACTAACTTCTCTGGCAAGATTACTTTAAACTTGTGGAAAGATCCACCCCCATGATTTCCCCTTCCCACCTTTTGGGAACAGCCTTTTCCTCCATCCCAGACTTACCACATAGGTAGAGAGGTTTGCCTCATTCCTCAGCACTGTAATGTGTCACAATAAATATTTGGGGATGTGTTTGTATGTCTATTATTTGTTGTTTCTCGTAGACTAGAGCACAATGTCACAAGGCTATAATGCTTAGCCTGATGTATAACACATTTCTCGGTTCTTGTTTACGGCTTTTCTGCCATTTACTTCTCACATAGATTTTGTGTCCATGGATAACAGCAGTGAGGGATTCCCAGCTAGTAGAGACTCAAGTGCATCTGAATTCATCCGCTGCCAACATCTGGCAGCTGACTGTCAGGTAAACCCTGCGGTGAGGTTCAGTTTTACAGTTCCTGAGACGTTTCAGTCCTTGCCTCAGCTCTGCTTGCTGTTTTCCTGACCTCTGGTGAAATAAGCGATGTGAATTTTGTGAGCTCTGTGGTTACCCGTAGGTTTGTGGATAGCACCAAAGAAAACAGACACAAACACTTCCACTACAGCTATTCAGAGCCTTTCTGTATTTTAGTGGTGTTGGAGGCAGCTCACCACTGTCTCCTTCATAAACATTGCGGTGATGTAGAAGTTGTTTCATTGAGACTTTGTTAAAGGAGGTCAGATTTCATAGTCAACGGCACTGGATTATCTATCAGCATATGTCTTTTGACAGCGTTACAATTTCAGGCTCTGAAAATGATGTAACTATTTTACTGTAATAAAATAATTACAATTTTCAGAGAGGACTCTAGGGCAGTAGGCTGTGTTCCTAAGAAATACTTGTTTTGGCAAACATTTTACCAATCAAAATAAAACGTAATTATTTGAAATTATAAAATCTCTTTTTTACAATGCCTTTTTTCAATACTGGCAGCATTCCTGAAAGTGTAAAGCTTGCCTGAATACACCATCACCTCTATGGAACATCATTTAATTCTTGTCAAACTTGCCTACTTGAAACCTCACCTTGTGAATATTTGAAATACACGCACATGGTCTGTTACTGTTAAATCTTTGTTACTAGTGGTTGTAGAGGTGGCATGTATTTATAGTACATTTGCAGGGAAAGAGTTTATTTTCCATCTTTCGGTGCTAATGGAGCTGAGGAGAGCTCATGAGGAGAGACATGTAGTCTGTGGGTACCCCAAGAACAATTCATGGTCACTTCTTACCTAGTATTAAACAACATGCTAATAAGGCATGCTAGGTCATGCATTAGTGAATGCTTGCGTTTGCTTTTGCATTTTGAAATAAAAATGATAAAATTCTTTAAGGTTAGCTGCAAAGATTCTTTCTCATGAGATGTCACTTGCTATAAATTTCCTAGATTTCCTTTTGTACAATAAACACAAAAGCAAATATATCCATTAGTGCAGCAGCAGTCATTCAGATTGGTCTTTTCAAGCTTGTTCTTAAAAAGCAAGATTGATTTAATGATCAGTGACTTTTTGTATAGAGGCTGTCCGTGTGTAGTTGTATTTTGTGCCTTGTGGGTGTTCTCCTGTCCCTCAAAACAATCCAGTGTAATTGATACTGTCAGCTGAGCTGTGTGCCCGATGGCTGCAGCGCAAGGGCTGCTCAAGTGCTGCCAACAGAGGACTTGGCTCATCTTGATTTAAGGACAGGTACCCATGCAGCCCTTAGAAAGGGAAGACTCCCCTCCCCCAATAAATTATTACAGTTTCCTTTAAATGTGTTTACATTTTATTGTGTACCTTTTGTCTTCGCTGCCTTTGATACCTTGTGTTCATGTGTTTTCTTGTAGTCATGGGACATACAATACCTATACTTCTCATGAATATCTTTGCTTTGTGGCTGTTGAGTATATCAGCACCAAATGGACCTTTCAGATGGTAGGGTGATTGTAGCAAACACTCAGCTTGGTCCTGGCTACAAATTTGAAATGTTATTTAAACCCCTTGTCTATATGAAGACCTGGATTTCATCCCAGAGGGTTTTTTCAGACTCGCTTCTGCTATGTCCAGCGTTAGATGTATGTGACAGCCTGTAGTGCTTGTCAGGTGAGCTCCAAAGTTGGACTCTTTCCCCAAAATGAACTGTGTTTGCCGTCTGAGTCTGTCCATTACAGAAAACACGCTATCTTTGCCTCCGGTGTAGACTATTTCCTTTGTGTCAGCTGTTCCTCTTGTAATTGTCTCAAAATTTGTGGTGACTTCTTTCTGCATCCGGGAGGTTAAGACAGACATATCAACAGATACTTGGGTAAGTTTGCATCCAAGACTCCTTTGGTCTTAAATGCATTTCTCCTTTACTCAAACTGAATTTGAGATTACAACAATTGTGGAAGTTACCAGCTCTGAAGAGCAAAGATATGGCACAGCTTTTGTTGCAGCAGGTATCCATATTTTTTGACAAAGAGTTGCTGGCGTCCTTCTGGCAACCCCATCTTGTATTTCTGCTGAATTCTAACTGTTTTATCATCTGCATGCTACCTGCCATGTGGCACATTTCATAGACTTGTTTGGCAAAAGAGAGGAAAATACGTCCATGTTCCACTTTAAAAATAGTGCAACCGTCTGTAAGACCAGTTGTGTTGCGTTGTGGGATTGCCGTGATAACACTGTCTCTTAAGGCAGATTGATAGCTACAGAATTGCAGTTTCAGGGTGTGCCTGTGAATGAAGTGATAAAACAGCAAAGAAACCTGAAAATTAATTCATATATTATATGTGAGTTTGCAGGGGGCTTTAATCTTTTGAATTACTTTTTGGTTAAGTTACCGTTATTTCAGGGGTCCAGCAAGAAGCTTTATGAAAAGCTGAGTTGGCTCCAGTGGGTCAAAAGAGGTGGCTAAGACCTGGCAGTCCTCGGGCAGGTTTAGCAGGAATAGAGGCCATGTTTCTGATTCGGAGTGATGGAAACCAAACCAGAAGCAAATAGCTCTTGTCAGGGGTAGGAACAAGTGCAGCGTCAGCAGCTTCCCTTTGTATTGCCACAGAGTGCAGGCATACAAGTGGTATTACTATCATGTGTACGTTTTTCTGTATATTCAAAGCCATGGTGTTTTAGTGTTGGCAAACTTTACGGTTTTCCAGTTTTGAGAAATTTCTTTGAGGTTAGTTGTGTGTCTCTCTCCTTCAGGAAGCTCTGCGTACATGGATATGGACATTTTGTTTGTGTCTCTGGCTTAAATTTTCGCTTCATTCATTCCACCCCGTCCCTTCTAACCCATCCCTCTTTTCTTTCATGGCTATAATGAATTAATGATTTTATGTAAATCTGGTGTTTGATGGACTTAGGTGTGCCTTGGGACTTGTTTAAGCTATCACATAGGAAATGCATCATCTGCTTCATGTTTTCTGCAATTGCAGTCAGTTTTATTTTTCCTTTATTCCTTCTCCGTATTTTCTGATGTCTCTTTTTTCTCTTTTTTTTTTTTTTTTGCTTAAAGCAGTTCTTTAAACATGTTTAGACCATTTGCCAGGGTTTGAGGATTTAATTCTTTTTTCCATTCTATCTCCCTGCCCCACCCCCTTTATTTTCCACCTTAAATAGCAAGGGAAAAAAACAACCATCCCTGCATTACATACCTGATTGCTATTCAGTTCCCAAGGGAGACACACTGAGAGCTAAATGCAGGGGCTGGAGGTCTAGGCTCTTTGGTTAGATTCACTGAATGTCACTAATTAGAGTAGAGTAGCCACTTACATATTTATTCATGTTTCAGAACAGTTGGTGAATCAATTGAGTGAATGAACTGGGGCAGCTTCAATGCTTCTCGTGTGTGAATATGCTTAAAAGAAACCTCCAAACGTACTGAAGTTGGTTTCTTGTGGCTTGCTGATATAGACCAGCATGGCTGTAGCGAAACTTTATTTCCATGTGACTTTTTCCACTCTCCCTGTCTTCTGCTATTGAAGAGGAGCTAATTCCATCCTCCAAAATATTTGCCCCAAAAAATACTTCTCATCTGGTGAGAACAAAATAATGTTACCTTTAAGGCCACCCTCACTCTATTTGTAGTTAATGGATTAATTTGCCTAAAGCTTAAATGAAAATCCTTGCAGGAAATAAAATCAGGACAACAACAACTTGTGCAGATGCACTGCTGACAGATTAACAGCGCAGAAGAACCTTGCAATACATGGTGGGGTTTTTTAAATGGAGCAGATTGATTTCCCCATAAACACCTTGAAGTGTTGCCTTTCACCAAAATTCTGTCTGAATTTAGCTCCTAATTGATAATAGCTCATTTACGTTTTCAGAGCAGGATGGTGACAGCCTCCTGGTCTCCCCTTGCTGAGAGATTTGCATTCCATCTGCTCTGGCTGTTGATTAGCAGCATGCCGGCTACATGAGCAGTGTTTCTGGACGCTACGGTCATCTGTTGCGTTAAAATTTTTCTGTGAGGACATGATCACAAAGCTAAAAGCATGGTTAGGGGAGCGAGAATATCGTTTTTTGTTTTGCTGTTGTTAGAAGGAGAGTGCCTCATGGGCGGCGTGGCTTGAACGTGCATTGTTGGGTCCAAATTTCCTGGAGCATGGCAAAAGCTTTCAAACAGTCTTCAGACAAAGCTCTGAGTTCCTTCCTGCTTGCTGCTACTGCTGTTTTGAGTGCTTGCATCTCTCTTCCATTTGTATCACCCATACTTTAAATAAGGAGCAGTCTTTATTTAACAGGTTTTGCAAGGAACAAGGTTTCAAGTCAACCATAGCTTCAAAGTGGGCAGTATATTGTGAACTGCTGCTTGGAAAAGTTGCTGTGTACAGCAGGGGCAGGCAAGGGACTGGCAGGTTTTTTTACACCAAAGCATGCTTAAGTTCATTTACCCTTAACAGAGAAAGTGCTGGTGTGTAAGGTGATGCAAGTATGTTTAGAGGTTGGCAAATGTAACGGTAGTCCCTGATACCCAAAACGTATAATTCTCCCCTCACCTCAGCATCTTTAAAAGCAAGTCCAGCTTTTAATCTAGAACAGTATCACACTAAAATGTTCTAATTTAATTGTTTTGTGTTGTGTGGGATACTACAGAGTAAAACTGAGGCTGGTCATCCTAATCCTGAATTTCTGTGCTCTAATTTGGCTACTTAGCTGGTTTATAACCTCTGTTGCAGAATGTTTTAGGGTCCATCTGCCTCATATTGCTGGTGAGCGTGCCAACTTGAAGGTAAAGCAGGTTTCTTTGGGAAGATATCCATAGATGATTTATCCAAGTTTACTGAAAATACTGCTGTCCATTTGCATAGCTGATACTGCAACTGAGACTTACAATTGAGTCTTTTTGCCACTGAATGAATAGAGGTAAAATAGAATTAATTGTGGTGGCTTTATAATGCATTCTTTGAAACGTAAATAAGAGGTGACTTAGGAAGTTGGGCCATTCTGGTTTTTACCCTCAGCATACTTAGAATTTGTGTTTGGATGCAAAACCTTTCTATTGGCAGTCACTTCTGCAGTTTGTGTATTCCCTTCCCACCAGGTTTTGTTCTGTGAGCAATAGAAATTACTGAATGGTTCCTTTTGCCTTTTTATTTACCAAGTGCCAGCAGTGCTGTGCATTGAGCCTGGGGGAAATTTAGGGGGGAGTCACATGCCTCTCAATCTTTCTTCTCATTTGGGGTGTAAAAATTCTTTTCAAAAGAATTCCAGTTCCAGTCTGGCAGGGATGCTCCAAGAGGAGATACCCAGCCCTTGTGGTTTCTGGCTAGGGACTTGGGCTGTGCAAAACGAAAGAGATTAGCTTGGAAGACGGACAAACAAACAAGTGCAGTCCTAGTCTCTGTTGCATTTTAATCTTAAACTAAAATTACCCTTTGAACACAGGAGCTCTGTTGAAGAGTTGAAGTGAGCATAGACTTTCAAATCAAGCCCTTTGAAAGGCCATCTTCTTTCCCCTTGAAGGAAGGGCATTTGAACTATAGCTTATTCCTTCCGTGTACTTAAGTCATAGCAAAGCTTCCGATTGCAAAGTGGCATCTGAGGAATGCTACTTTGACTTGAATTGGATTTAAACAAGCTCTTTAAGCGCAGGGTTGAGAATAAGCGCAGGCAAAGGATACTACATTATAGTGTTTTTAAAAGAAAACAACTCCAAACTTGTGGAGACCTGCACTGGAGCAGTTCTGTTTGTCTTGAATTTACCGCAGTGTTTCCGGGCGTGCTTCAATACCTATTTTTTAATGAGTAGCAGGGTGGGGCTCAGCTGGGTGGCTGTGCTCATGTGTGAGCAAGGAGGAATATAACCTTGGGTAGGCTTTGTAATGCTGTGAGGATCTTACAACATCTGTCGCTATAATAATGTCAGAATTAAAACAGAAGAATTACTGCCTTGAGTAGATAAGCAGCTACCTTAATGCTCATTTACTGGTGTTTGAACTAGACGTGTATCATTTAAAATGAAAAATGTTGTTTTAAATTGTGCGAAACGTTTAGGAAGACACTCATGTAAACACTGATGAGGATTAAAAAGCTGTTATGTTCCTCCTTCCTGGGAAGTCAGAAAGAGCTGAACATGGTCTGACTGTAAAGGTCCTCTGGTAAAATCTTGCACAGAGCCACTGTCAAGCCGTGTGTCTTTTCTCTGAGATACCTCGGAAACATGTTTTTCTTCATCTGATAATTGCTTGCTTATTATCTTCTTACTGTTTGCTCTTAATAGCTGGTAAAATTAAAAAGGAAAAATGAATTTGAGTCGTGTTAACTCCCTGGGGAGAAATTAAGCCATCGATAGCATGTTTAAAGTAGACTTGTCTTTGTACTGCGTGTTTGCTGGCCTCCATATGGGGAGCCTGTAGTTGGTTCTGCATCATTTGTTTTGTCTTTCTAGTTGCTCTTAATATTAATTGAAGTCTTTCCCAAGACACAGTTTTGTTAATCTTCCTTTTGTCATTTCCCTCCCCTCCCCCCCAATATCCCCACAAAAATGCTCTTGGGTGTCTGAAAGAGGTTTAAAAGTAGCATTGGGCGTTTTTTTAATGTTGATGGTCCATTTATTCACCTGTTTTTTACCACCAGAATTAGTGTTTCTATTTCTTTGCTTAAGTTTTGAATTTTATACGTGCTGTAATTGTTACAAGGATGCAAATAGTTTCCTGGAGTGAAGTGTATCGGTCTCTTACCAGCTCCAATTATGCAAAATGTTTTCAATTAGCTGTAATTCCCTTTTCTGCCTCCCCCCAGACAAACACAACCAAGCAGGGCTCTCCTGGGACAGACCGGTGTGTGGCGCAGGGGCAGGCTTTCTCCATCTAAATTGTGTCCTGTCCCAGGAGCGTTAGGATCAGAAGGCACGCTCTGCTACTCCCTGTATTCTTAAAAAGTTATAATGCTCGTAATTACACCATTTCCCTAAAGATTTTCAGTATCACTGCTGACAACCTATGGGAGGAGGCAGTACCTCCATCTGAAGATTCTCACAAGCAGTAATGGAAACAAACGACTGTTCTGGACTGCAGAGATTTTTCTTGATCTTACTCCTGTACTGTCCCAAGTCATACCAGGTGGTTAAGTGCTCTGTCCAGTACTGGTAACTACTGAAGTGGGACGCTATGTGAAATGGACTGACGGCTAAATGTGAAATGGTGATTCCTGTGGTGCTGCCCGAGGCAGAGAACAGATGCCGGTAACTGAGCAAAACGTTTCTGTAAGCTTTGAGGTGGTTCTGCCTCTGAGGTTACTACCTCCATGTGCAGCAGGAGAGGAGAACAAGGAGAAAGTGGACGAGTTTCCTGACAGAAATAGTTGTTGTATCGAGGCTTTATTGGAAAAGTTTGAAGCCCTGTGGATGTGGATGATGTTTACTTAGGTGACGCAGAGGAGAGGTACATGCCTTCTGCCTAGTATAGAGAAGGTTCCCCTATTCAAAGTGGAGCTGACTCTGGTTTGTAAATGTACATACTGAGTTATCTGCAACAGGATGAAATAACTCTGGGTTTAAATAGCTTGGTTCTTCAAAAGAAATATTTTGAGGCCCTCTTAATACTACCTCTAGTTGGAGCTTACCTTTCTCCCTGTTCTGCCTTAAACTGTCTGCGCTGCTTGTTTTAGCCCTTATCTTGGCCCCTCATTCATACTCCTGCTGTTTTCACAGCTGCCTGACCAAGGAGGGTTGAGAAGAACGTTTTCCAGCACATCATTGTTTGATTGCACAGTTGTACCAGAGCAGCTGATATATATTTAAGCACTCCCGTAGGCCGGCAGCCTTTCTCAGGCAGTGGGCTGTTGGGCTGCTGGGCTTGTTCTTAGAGCACACACACAAGGAGCCTGAACAGAGTATGGTCTTAATGCTGAAAGATGGCATTTCCTAGAGCTCCTGGAGTACGTATCCTGCTGGTGACCACCTGCAAATCCTGATGAAGAGCAGAACTGCTTAGGTTACACGAGTCTCAATTTGGGCGAGTGTGGCAAGGGTGTGCTGGCTGGCAGTGCAGCACAGGTGATCTGCTTGTCAAGCTGCACTGGCAATGATGGCTTTATCACTGTGAAAGTGTTGGTAGTTTCTGGGCCTCTTATTTCAGCATAAATGAGCACTTCTCTTGTAGGACTTGCTTATGCACAACCTGATTTTTGCCAGCAATTTAAAAAGAAAAAAAAACCAACAACCAGTTTCTACAGAGTGTGTGTGTATTTGGTGGAGGGAGGGAGAAGGAAATTAAGTGTGGGAGACAGCACTGAAAGAACAAGACTTAAATGATTCTGCCCTGCATTTTTCTTGTTCTTCAGATGAATGGTTGACAGGTTAAGTCTCTAGCAGCATGCATGTATGAACCTTGTTCAAACTTTCCAGTTCTTTTCTGGGGATATTTTCTTTCTAGTTTGTACATCACTGTTATACTGAATGTTGCCTGCACTGTGGGGGCTGGGGACAAAGGAAAATGTCCATAAGGGAACATACGGAAACTGGGACTCGTTGCATAGCATGTCATGTGCAGAGTATCTTTGGTACAGATAAGACCTGTGAGCACAGGTGACTTGGGAAGGCTCTTTGGACCAGCAGAAGACATCCCTGTAAGGGGACACATGGAAGGGACAGTGACCGGCCATCATGCTCAAGAGTACTTTGATCAAGGTCCCGGTACAGCTTGCATAGAAAAATATTGTTGCAGTTGCTTGTGTAACGCCACTTCACAGTGAATTCTTCCATTACGTTGTTTTCCAACTTATGTCTTCTTTTTAGTATGTTACCTTTTTATGCTGCAATAACTATTTTTATTCCTATTCAAAATAGTTAAAAGTATACTAAACTATCTCAAAAATGTTTTAACATCAGTTGTGCTGGAGTATGTTGAATTAGATGGTTTGTATCCAAGCTGTTGAAGGCTTTTCCCCGTAAATGGATCATTACAGAGTTTGAGAAGCAGGGAAGACTAGAGGCACACATGCTGCTGGAGCGTTGGCAGGAGGTTAGGTGCTGTTGAGAAAAAGACCAAAGCTTGAACATGTTCAATCTGTTTAACTAATAATCAAGACGTTTTCTGTGTTCATATCAAGGGTATGGGCATGTGATTTGAACTCAAGTGAGTTGTGTTGGCTTTACCAACATCTCCTTGTCAGCTGAGCTGTGGGGTAACACTTTTAGTCATCTCTCATGACAAGATAAACGTAAGTTGAAGAGGGGTGATTTGATATTCCAGTTAAATCAGTCTAATAGGTAGCTGCTGCCAGAGGGGTAATCTTCTTACTACCTCCTCCCTACCTGCGATGAGCTGTTTCAGAGGACTAACCCACAAGAAGCTAGTTTATTGATCAATTAGGTTTTTAATGATTTTTATTTCTAATGCTGAGTAGGTCTTTAAATACCAGATTAACTTCCTGAACAGGTTCACCGTGGGCTCGGATGAGCAGTAGTACCAGAGCAAAGGAAGGGGCATTGGGTGTGTGTCTGAGCTAGGACATAAAGGGCAGCCTGAACTGCAGCCGAAATTCCCCATCACTCCTATCTACATGTGATTTTCATGGAAAGGAAAAACTTTATCTAATAATACAAGACTTTAGAAGTGCACTTTATCACCATTCCTTTAACTGGCTGTAATTGTCGAGTTTTCTTTTAATTCCTATCTTGTGTTTTTGGTTATGTCAGATGTTCTGAGGGGTTTTGTGCAGTTTTAACGAGAAGGTAATTGTTACTGCTTAGTAAAATTCTGGAAATAAGACTATTAAAACTGGAGGCTCAGTAAAAAGAGCATAAACAGTCATTTTATTATGAAGCTTCCTGATAGAAACTTTTTTTGCTTTATTAAAATATTCACAAGCTTGAACTTATGTCTTTCTTGCTAAATATGAATGCATGTTAAAAAAGATTGGAAAGTTTCCTCTTATTTCTCTTTCCATGTCTTGAAGTACGACCTTCATTCAGGAGGTGGGGCAGGGAAAGAGTATTTGCGGGTTTTTAGGGTGAGGTATCTCTACGCTATTCAGCACTGGAGTATTTGAGTTTCCTTTAATTGCTCCTTGCTGCTGTGTTTCCAGTCCCCATGGTATTTTCTCCATCACTGATTTGGGGGCTGGCCTGAAGGCCCAAATCTATACAACTGGGATGATCTTCCCCTTCCTCTCCTGGAGCCTCATATATATTTGTTTAAATGTCACTTAGCTAAAAGGTCAGAAGCTCTAGCACTCGTACTGATAACAGCAGAGGATTTGCTGAATTCATTGAGTTTCGTCAGTCTGAAGGGAAACGTTGGGTAGGTGAATATAAGGGAAAAACTTCAATTTAAACTCTGCGCACCTGATTTTTAAATCAACAGTTCTGGTCTTGGTTTTCCATGCTGCTATGTGCTTTTGTGACTTCTTTTGTTTTGCATTTGTCTATTCGGGTTAAGGATCAAGTTGGGCAACTTAGGTAAGTATCCTTATTTCCATTCATGTGAATTAGCAGAAGGAAGATTTTTCAGATTGTTATATAGCTGTATAAAATATAGCTGTACCTATTTACTTGAGGTCCATTCAATGGATCTTAAAGGCATGAACAGATACTGCTAAGTTTTTAGTTTGGTGGCCCTCTAATTGAGGAGGGGGAAAAACTACAATCATGGATGCAGCATTGCTGGGGTTAAGGACTAGCGAACATCTCTCTGCAGAAGGAATGGATGGCAGTGCTGAACTCTTATCTCATGTAGCATCTGCCAGATGTGTATGGGCTAGTTCAGACCTCTCGTCTGTTAAGAGGCTAGAGTATTTGTATGACTTATCACAGTTTACACATTGAGGTTATGTTTTTTTGTGCAACTATAATTGCTGCTGCCTTGTCTTGTTTAAATGAAACTTGAGGCAGCAGATCAGCAGCTTGAGGAACATGCAGGTGCATTGTGTAACCAGGGATCATCCTGATGTGATCCTGGTAGTTCCACAAAACTGCAGTATCTCCCCTTGCATCGCTGGTTACTAGTCTAAACTGAGCATACATGACCATTATGTCTGGACAGGTTCTAGTATGCACCAACTGAGTAACTCTCCATTCTTCATCTTGGAGTCTGGATGTGTAATGGTCAATGTGAAATTACATCTGGAGTCTTAGCTCTTGTTGACTGTCTTTTCTTGACCCTTAAGTGTGTGGCAGTATTTCTGGTCTAACTTACTCGTAAACTTTTGCAAAAAAATAAACATATAGTGAACCTTTACTTTCCTTCTTGAAAAGAGTAAGAATTTAAAGGTTGTTCTTAACCCAAGGAAGGCAGGTATTGAGTGTCCTGTCACTGTATGATGTCTTCTGTCATTCAGGTCTGTCATACTGTATTAATATTTTTATATTAGGTTTTGGAATATTATTAGGCATTTGTGCTGCTTCTCTTAATTTATTTTTTTATTCTGTCAGAAGTTTCTGCCTAGCTGTCCTTCAAATCTGAGGTTCCACATAGCCATAGGTTTTGTTATTTTTCTAGGAATATTGATTTTCCTAATGGTACAGAAGTGGAGCATCGTTAAAGCGTTGAAGTGTCATCACCACGTATAAGGACAGAGGACAAAATGGAGGTAGAATCCCAAAGCTGAGACAGTGCTGGCAGTTTGCAAATTCAGACAACAATCTAATAATGATCAATTATAACAGCAAAACTGGAGACAACTGGGATGTAAGCTTACAGAGCCTTGGGGTTGTCTCTGCTCCAAAGCTTTGCCAACCTAGTTGGGTTTTTTGCACCCCTCTTGCCTCCCCCCACCCCAGCTACTTGGAAAGTGGTTGCTTAGATCCTCTTCCAGGCACACAGGGTTAAACTAGCCATGATTTTTACATATCTGCTGAAGGATTAGAATCTTTTTCCTCTGAAATAAGGGAATTTGAAAAAGGTCAACATTGAAGCATCGTTGCACAGATGGCTTTGCAGAGCTGTTGTCAGAGTAATGCGCCGGTAGATTCCACTGACAGCACCACCACAGTCTCGCCTTAGTGTCTTCCCTGTAATAGCTGACAAAGACTATTGCTGCCTTCTTTGTTTGCAAAATGACTTCTTATAAGTGCTAGATAGTTATTTAAAGAAATGAACCTGTAGAACAGCTGTGCAGCTCTCCTGTAGACTGCAAAACCTGACAGTGTTTGAGCTACAAAGCTCGTAGCCAGCCAGCTGGGCAACAGCTGTCTTCTCACATCTGGCTACTGCATTGCTGTTTTTTTCTGCACCTCAAGTTCATACCAGGACTCTGTCATTGCTTTAGAATCTATGTTTGCAAAGTCAAAAATAAAAATAATTTATAGTAGACACTTGGTTGGATATCTTGCTTGTAGGCGTGTTGTGGAGGTTGCTGCTTCTTTCCAGCTAAATAAACCATCTACAAGAATCTGTCTGGTTTCCTTTTAAGATTTCAGAGATACAGTCTACAAGTAAGGAAGCAGAATTTTTACACACCTGAAAAATCCTAATTTCTAAAGGTATTTTGGAATAGGTTCCATTCATTCTGGGTTAATTGTTAAAAACAACAAAATGGTGAACCAAAACCTGAGAGAACTTGTGTTGGTGACCTGCAGCAGTTCTTCCCTCCTCCTTCCCCTACCCACATGTAAACGCTGCGTGTGCAGGCAATACCAACCTCGTTTGCTACCTGAGTGGTCATTTTTATTACTAGATTTAGGCAAATAATTTAATAACCAAATCTAATTTGGGGTAAAGCATTCATTAAGTGGAGAGCTGACCAGCTCACCTGTGATGGTTTAGAAAAGTAGGTCTTTTTCTTAGTGTTGTTTTCGTTTTGTTTGGGTTTTTTGTTTTTTTGTTTGTTTGGTTGTTTTTGGTTTTTTTTAATATTAACTAGGTCATGAAGCTTCTTTCTTGCTCATTTTATAGGATTTTAATTCGAGGTCCACTTTTTGGTTGATGGAATAAATTCCAAGAGAGATGCACACCATTACATGTGTATGTACAATTTGCAACTCGGAAGTTAAGGTGGAATAACATGAATGCAAATGTTCCTTATTTGCAAACAGAGTTGGCTTCCTTCCTCTTGCTATAGCAAGAATATGTCCATGGAAGAAATTTCTATATCTATACTTTAAGTACTTGAAAGTTTTCTCATACAGAATTTTATTTGCCACAAGATTGGACATGAAAATGCATGGTGAGTAATTAATTTATTGGAAGCTTTCAGTGAGTGATCCAATTTACAGCTGACCCAGGTGCAGCTTTCTGTTGTGAGGAAGGGAGTTGCCTTGTGGGAGACCCTTTCCTTTGGAAAAATACCCCAATAAACATGAGGATGATGCATTATAGGTGTAAAGGTAATCATCCTTGCATTTATGAACTACACAGTTTGATTTTTAGATGTAAATTTTTTCACTGTACTGTGTCAAAGGTTGGGAAACTGTACAATCCTGGTGCTGTAGAACTGTCAAAGGTATTAGAAAATTGTGATGGTTGAGTAGACAGACAAAGCTGATGGGGGGGATTTGGAGGCAGATACATGTTTTTATTATAGTGACCCAATTTTTTTAGAATTTTGAGAGTGGTAATCCAAGTGGCCTTTTGTTTTTGTTTCCCCTAATGTGCCATTGAGCCTAGAAGTATAAGCAGTTACTGTCTTGGTAGATGTGGGAACAAGAAAACTGTCTTTTAAATCTTGTTAATTTTTCAGAGCACAGTTCTGCTGTTGCAGACCTGTTTGAGCCCTGTGTACAGGGCTTTTAGAGGCCAAGGGCAGGGTGTCAAAAACGTTAAAAGTTTAGTGTGTTCAAAACAGTGCTAATGTTAAACTTGTGATTACCTGTTCAGTATGATTTGATGTGTTTAATGCCAATGCTGAGTTTGACTTTTTACTGAATAGGTGGCAGAGTCCTCCTAATAAACAAAATTGTCTCCTCTCTAGCTGAAGTGTTGACATAATCTTACTCAGATAAAACTGTTCTGTGGCAAACAGGAGGTGATTCAGAGAACTACACCTGTGCTGATCTCATAACAAAGCTAATTAATCTTTTTTTAATTAAATGCCCCTTAAAATTCACAAAGATAAAGGCTGAAGGATTTTTATTTTTTTTTAATGATTACTTTTAGAGGGCACTGCTCTAACAAAGAAAACTTTTACTGTGTGTGTTCTTGCATGGAAGTGAGTCAGCAGAGCTGCTTGGGATGCTGATCATTTGTTTGTATTCTACAGCTGCAGAAAATGAGAAATTAAATGAACAGTTGACAGATGCACTGAGAAATGAGTGCTTGGGACAGCGCAGGAATGTAACTTGCATGTGAATTTTTCGACTTCAGGTTCTATTTTAGGTGTGCCAGCATCTGAAATCTTTGCAAACTGGAAAGTGTGGCGAGAGGGGAGTACATCCAGATTGCTGCTGGTTTGCTACTTGGCTTTGCAAGTAAAAGCAAGAGCCTTTCAGGCTTATAGTGTTTTCTATTCACAGCAGGCAATTACATAGGAGGATGAGGTCAGGAAGCTGCAATATTAATCAGACTATCTTCTTGGCAACCTTGTTCATGGCAACTTCGTAGATCTTAGGGTAAATGGAGTGTTAGGGCTGTAGAAAAAGAACAAAAGGAAGGTTACCGCTGGCCCTTCTTGGCAGCAGTAGCTGGATGCCTTTTAAAAACAGCTTCTGTTGTTGTGGAGCTTCTGAATCCAAGGCTGGTTTCTGGCACCATGATTTTCTCATGGCAAAAACGTTGTCCTGTCCTAGCCTTGGGGGAAAAATAAATAAATAAAGGCAATAGCCTTGGCAGCACTTGTCTATTATTGCAGCTAAATGACTGAACTGCAGTGGGAATGGGACCAAAGGGAAACCTTTTCTTCACAGAGAATTCTGATTTCTAAAGCTGGCATCCACCATGGTCTGCAAAATCTCTTTTGTGAGAAGGTGTTTGACATTTGGAGAAGGATTTTGAATAGTTTATAGTGAACTTATTTTCCTCTGAGTCAGCAATGTTTTGAGGTTGAAATAGAGACCTGAATTCCTACTCTCAAGGTTTTTGGAAGGTCTTCCAGTAATGGTTTGTTTGTGTTTTAAAGCCCATTTTCCTCTTCTAAACTTCAGATATAGTCAAACAGTTTAACACACTTAGTTATCATTTCCTGAAGTGGTCAGTAATGTACAAAACAAGATATTTATTAATTTATTTGGCATTGATTATGTTAGTTTAACACAACTTTGCTTTGCTGGGCCTTTCGTTATCTTACAAGGTGATATTTTGATTACGTAGAAATATCCATGTTTGACTTCATGGACAAAAAGTATACTTCCCAATGAGACTTATTTTTGTTCTTGGATAGTTCAGTGACTGAAGTCTAAAAACTTGCTCCGTTTTACTTTTGCTTTGTGAACTTACTGAAACCCAGAAACAAGTGATGACAGAAGAGGTTTGGTGTTCCTGAAGCAGGAAAGCAGTAAGCCTCTGTGCTTTTATTTCTACATGACTTATTTTTAAAGGCAGGAAAGGATGATTACCCAATGTCACAAAGCATCTGTACGTAAGCTCTTCTGCTGGAGATGTGTGAACTCTTTGGGGTGAAGAATGTGCCCTTTAGGTCCATCCTTAAGAGTCAGCTCTGTTTTGATACTGCCTGATTACTGTTATTTGAAAAGTTTCAGGCAGCCGGTGAATAAAATCTCTGCATATTAAGTATCGCATAGTAATTTCTGTTGCTTCACCCGCCTGTTTGTGTTTTGTCCTCCCGTGCTAGTGGCTGTTGGGTCAAGGATTAGGGCTCTCGCAGGCAAGTTCAGATTGGCCTTGCTGGTAGGGCCCCAGGGCAGGGTGTTGCAACTGCTGTGCCTCCGCTGTTAGAAATTACCAGCCCCGAAACAGAGTTATTTTCTGTCCCTCTGGTGTTTCAGGCTGCCTGCAAAGAGGGATCTGTGTTGAGGCTCTAAGCTGAGCAGGAGGTGTGTGTGGTTCTGCAAAGTCTGCATCAGGCCAGTGACCTCCGGGAGGGCTGTAATGACACCTCGGGGCTGCTGCGGCTTTTCTTCAGCAAAGAAGAGTTGGAGCCCTGTCATTTCAGGGTTTGTTTGCACAAGGGAGGGAGCCCTCATCCTTGGGAGTAGCTGCTGATCTGCAAGCATAATCGTCAGATAATAAAGGGACACTGGGAACCAAAACTTGCGAGTTTGGAACAGCCTTTGGAGCTCTCGCAAATTCTTTTCTACAAGCCTTTGGATGGTGCAGTTGTAAACACCAGTCATCTGTGCAGGATTGAGGTTTTTTCTCTGTTTCACTCTTTAAAGCATCATCAAACTCCAGAAAAAGACAGACTTCTTCCAAATTTGCCCCTGCAGGCTTGCTTTTTGTTATTTGCTTGTTCTATACGAGCTCCCTAAAACATTAATATAGTGTCTGTAGGTTTGTGGTGTTTAATATCAGTGCCACAAACATAAAAATCAGGAAATTCTAAATTATAAAAGTTTACATTTAATATATATTAATATTACTTTGAGGTTGTTTTTAGCTAGAAATTAATGCTAAAAGAGTTTTTTTGTTACAACAGTCCAGAGTGCTTATCTGGTAGTGAGTGAAACTTTTCTGTAGACACTCATCATCTCATTTAATAACATGTATTTAAAAAAATCTATTTCTTGACTTTATCAAGACGGTAATGCAATTTTAATTTTTCCTTTTTGTAGTAATACTAATCTTTTGTAGTCTGTAAGACTGCATGAGAATTCAGAAACTGTAACTATGGGGGGTATGAAAAGTCTGCTTAATTTCAGCATTAGGAGCATTTGGGACAGATGATGACAGTGCTAAAATCTATTTATAGTGTGGATCCTTTAATTTTTACTCATTAAACTGATTTCTTAATTATTAGGAAATTCATTCTGTCTTTGAAATTCTGCACTTTTGGAGATAGTGCACTGTATTCCTTATGATAACAAAGTGACCAACTTGCTGCTTTAATTGCAAATTTTGACTTGAATTATAGAATTTACTTAGTTCTTCCAAGAGAGTTAAAACAGCCCCAGAGCAGGGGGGGAGAAGTGTGGATCTGATGACAATTGCCATAATTTAGGCCTCTTCCTTTAAACTTTGCTTGTGACAGAGAGATTTTATTTTCCAGGGTGGAAGAAGGTAGTTTCCCTGCAGTTTCCCATTTACTTGCTGTGCAAATTTTAGTTTGCCATGGTGCTACGTTTGTATTTGGAGGATGAGAAGGTAGGAATGATGGCTGAAGCCAGTGAGTTGTCCTGGAAGGTCATATGAAGCCTTCCGTTAAAAGCTTGGTACTTTCCTTCTAAATGCAATTGTTTGCTAATCTGGAATGAATACTTTTCATGTCCAGCTTTGTTCTTCAAGAGCAAGACCAGTGCCTGTGGTAGGTGGAACCTGTATACCAATCCCAGTATGAGCACGCTGCAATGGTGGGAGTACTGGAGAAGCTCTGGGGGAAATGACTGACAAGCTGGAAGGGGCACAGCATGAACATGCAGTACTGATGGTGCTTGGCTTTGTGCTATGGTGAACCCAGGGAAGAAAAAACAAATGCCCAAGATAAACCCAAATCTTTGTTAAACGGTTTCGGTCTCACTGAAGTTTGTATTGGACAACTTGCCAGTTTCCAAGACCGGAGAGCAGAACAGCTTCTGGGTGGATAATTGTAAGAATTTAACCCTGACATAGAGCAATGTTAGTATGTTGAAGGTGATTATGAGCTACTTAATCTACTTTTGTTTTGGTTGGGACATCTTTGCCTGAGCTGGCTCACTGCATGGATGCAGAAGTGATGTGAGAGGGAGGAGGGGGTCCACCCCTGCAGTGGCTGTGTGGCTTTGTGCTGGGTCGACATAGCAGCAGAGAGGTGGCTTCAGGGTGCTGGAGGCAGCAGAGTGGGCAGGTGGGGATGGGGCATAGTCTTCCTATTCCACTGGCGTGCAGCTTTAGGGTGAGTGACTTTGTGACGGTAGATGAGATGCCTTTTAAAAAAATACTCCCGTATGTATAAAGAGAAGTCTTGATCCAGGATGGCCCTACAGGCGCAGTCACACAAGCTGGGTTAGGAAGTGGAAATGAAGCATGTGGGATCTGCAATAGCACTTGAAGGATCAGAAAAGATGATGGGAACATTGGTCAAAGTGCAGTTCTGCTTATGTGGGTTTTGCCCTCTCTACCTTGGCGCAATTCCTTTTACAGCCAAATATGTGTTCCCTTGGAGCCCTTTGGACTCGATTGTTCTTCTTTCTCTGCATGACAAAGAAGGTGGATTTACTCTGAAGAAGTACTTCCACGGCAGCCACTTAGAAAATTGTTCCTGTGTTCTTCTGTTACAACTTTTTTTTTTTTTCCTATTTTGTTTATAGACACAGATGAGGACACAGTGAAAAGGTGTTTTGCCACGTTTGAAGAGAAGTTCTTCCAGACCTGTGAGAAAGAACTTGCCAAAATCAACATTTTCTATTCAGGTAAGGTGCTTATTTGTGTGTATTTGTGGAAAATACAGCAACACAAAAAGAGTCTGAAGCTCTCAAACTTTCAGAATAACCACAGTGGTCATGCAGGTCTACCATCAAGTAATGATAGGGCAGGGTTATATGGGAAACTGCTCTGTTTAATCACAGATGCGGAGCTAAAGCATGGTATTTGAATGGAGGGAGAATGAAGGGCAGGTGATTTCGTTGCTTTGCAATAGCATCCTGTTGAACTTTATGAAGATGCACTTAAGTGGCAGCTTACATATAGGGCACAGTTTCTCAGTTTATCCATGGTGATAGTCTCCTGTGCATGTTTAGGCATGCTAAGCTCCCTAGCTGGTGTTTCCTGAGCTTGTACAGGAATAGCTGTCATGGACTTGCCTGCCTATGTGTTGGGGTTTGGCCTCAGCCGGCAACAAAGAACCAGGCGGCCGCTCACTCAACCCCCACGGCAGTGGGGGAAAATCGGAAGAAAAAGGCAAAACTCGTGGGTTGAGATAAAGGCAGTTTAACACAACAGCAAAGGAAAAAAGAGAACAACAACAACACTGATGGAAGAATGTACAAACACGGTTACTGCACCAGCGCTCACCCAACTGCACCCCGGGAAGCCCCAGCCCACTCCCAAGCCGCCACTTCCCCCCCTCCACCAGCCAGCTACCCCTATGGACTGGGCATGGCGTCACATGGTATAGAATACCTGTGTTCTGTGCCAGAAAATTAACCCTATCCCCGCTGGAACCAGGACAGTATGGTAACTTGACCATCTTGATGTGTCCAACAAATTTTTAAACACTTAGCTCTTACTTAAACTCTTGCAACTTAATGGACCAGATCAGTCAGTAGCAATTTGTCATTGGCTGTGTATAAAATCCTGTTTAGTAAAGTAAATAAAAATGTGATGGTGGTAAGAGTAGGGATTCCTAGGGGTCATATTTCAAAGTGCTGCTGTTTGTTGTTTTCCCTGAGAAAGTTTGCTTTCCCACCCTGTGTGTTGAAAATAAACTTCAGAATGGGATAATCAGAAATTGACCCTGTAATATTGCTACAAAAGTAATAGTGTGCTCCAGTTCCACTGACCATTACACTTCAGCTGGTTTTCAGCCTCTTTTGGTAAGGTTTAGAATGGGTTTTCAACTGGAAAAGTGCTTAAATATGGATACAATGATGCATTGACTTCTGCTATACTTTTTCTTAACATGTTGATTTATTAACTTGGTGCTATAAACAGGCTTTTGCAGCACAATATGATAGACTATTTCTGATGTTTATCTGGTAACAAAGTTGAATTGTGCAAAATATTTTCATAACCATCAGACAGTGACTTTATTGCTGGCTGTTTAACTGCTAGCAGAATCTGGGTTGTGAACATGAGAATACCTAAAAGCATAATAGATGCAATAACTGCACTGCAATTTGCCTCTGCTCAGCTTCCATCTAGGGAAGTAAACCTCTTGGGCTGGCTGTGCCAGCTCTTCTGGCTCCCTGGAGTAGTGATGTTTTGCTATAACCGGAGCGGGTGTCCAGGACAAGGGCAAGGGGCAGTCTTTAGGTAGAAGCAATACGTTTTATTAGGCTAGCTGGGTTTTACGCTTTATAACCATCTTTCTACATGCAGTTCATATGTAACTCAGTTGTTCTCAGTTTTGTTTCCCTGTGAGATCTTCTGTTTCTGTCGCAGATCTGAAGTAAGGCTTTTATGCTCAGAAACTCGTCTTACTTTTCTAGTTATGTCAGCCGATCTAATAAGGGGTCCTATGTACTACAAGCTAGACTCTGTGGAGGAAGTTCTGTCAATTCAGATGTACAATACAGATTATAATTTTCCTTAATGAGGACCTGCTAGTACACGTGCACCCACATATACAAACCCATTCCAGCATTGTTTAAAATGACGTTAATAATATAGGGTAGGGTTTTTTTTTCAACTTGCTGTCATTTCAAAAAGTTATAGGAGAGAATACATGTAATTTGAAAATCTCTTGTGATAAGATTAAAATAAGTCTTTTATTTGCAGAAGAGTGACGTGACTTTAATAGTATGGAAACCCTTTATTAGAGTTATTAATGTTAAGCTACATCAAGAAATGTTCCATCAGTGGTTCCTCTTCTTCGTCATGTCAGAAATATGTCACGTCGGACCCTATTGTAACTCCAGGTGTGTGTTGGCTTGGTCTATGGTACATCCTATTTATTATAGGCTTATTATATGGCTTATTACATACTTGTCTTTACGACAATAAATATTGTCCATTTTCAAGAAAGCTAAGCTTTCTGTTGGTTTCCGCTTTGTTTCCTCCTCATCTTTCCCCATGCTGAGGGATCCTTAGCGAGCATTGCCAGGGATTGCCACAGCATGGACAACCCTGTCCTCTGGGGGTGGGCTGCTCCCAGACCCCAGCTCCTCCCCGCCTCCCCACAGCACTCAGGGTTGGAGTGCCTGCTGCAAAATGCCTTTGCCTTTCGCTGCATGCTCAAGTTGTCGACTCTCATCAAACATAGCCTTAATTCCCCAGACCATTATCCCAGCTCGGTAGGAAGGAAAACTGTCATTAACTAAATCTGATTTGATAAACAGTTTGTGATTATTTGGGCTATGCCCAAGAAAATATATACTCATTTGAAAGAAAAAAGAATGACAGTAAAACTTTCAGATAGTTCCAGTAGACAAATGCCTGTTCAAGTGCTAAAGTTTTATTTGTGGCCAGTTTTGGTTTGTGTTTGGGATCTTCTAGAGGTGAAGTTTTTTGTATTTTAAATCAGCATCATCAGGAT
This sequence comes from Burhinus oedicnemus, assembly GCA_008921705.1. NCBI lineage: Eukaryota > Metazoa > Chordata > Aves > Charadriiformes > Burhinidae > Burhinus > Burhinus oedicnemus. The sequence goes on along the minus strand of VFFE01006398.1, from coordinate 314,744 downwards.
CTGCTTCAGCTGCTGTTTAGCTAGTAACATTTTTGTGGTTAATTTAGGAGCTGGTTTTATTCCTTGTAGGAAGCTGCGGCTTTAACTTGGTAAGCAAAATATTCAACACGGCATGTACAAGTAGGAAAAGGAAGGAGTGCTCAAAGGCCCTGCCTAAAATGCCCTGAGCTGGGTAGCTGCGAGCGGGTAAGGGCCGTTCGATTACCTCCAGATTTTGATCACAACTGTGACCATGTAAACTGGAACTTGGGGGGAAATTTTACTAGCTCCTGGTGTGATAACTTTTTAATGATCCTTACGTGTGAGCTTTTCTTTAAACTTGGAAAACAGAGTCAAATACAACTTGGAATTGCGTAATTGAGGTGATAACTTTAGATGGTGGTTTTTATTCGGGATCTAGAAGGATTTTTTGGGCAAAGCTGCTTCTTTATTGCAAACATTTTTGTTGAAGTCTGCCTCTTGGTTTTAGATTTCTCCTTAGTCTTTGCTGTAAGTTTACACTTGAGCTGCGGGCATCAGGTCATGCAAAATGCTGCAACACAAGAGTCATTCCAGTTTCTATGTGTGTGCTGCTTTTTTCTAGCTCTTTTGAGTGGCATATTTTTTAAAAAGTGACTTTTTGGAGTGCTAAATTAGTGATAGTGGTGAACGTATTTTCAAATATTTTGGAGTATGTTGCAAATTGAGAAATTAATTTCCGTTCTGCTTTGCCATTTCCCTGGGCAATTCCCTAGGAGTTTTTAAGAATAGCAGCACATGTTTTGTCTTATTTTGCTTCTGCAATGAATCTTGATGATAAAATCATACCTTAACAAGATGAAATGGTTTGTGGACTGGGTAACTGGAGTCAGTGCAAGAGAGTGGGCAGGAGGGAGAAGGTGGTAGGGCTGCCTTTTCTCAGGAGTCATTACTGGACTGGTTTGGTTGTCTTTAAAATTTCATCCTCAGAGAACTGCGGTTCTCCCCTATGGATTAAGAGGGCTGTACGGAAAACAGCGCATGACTCTCTTCAGCAGTGCATAATTAAGAAGAATATTTGTTTTTGGGGATGATGCTTTTTTATGGATGGTGGCTTGCAAACAGATAGGCAAATTGCAGCAGCAGTTTGTAACTACTTCAAAGCGTTATCTTTTCTCTAAATATTGTGTTATTAGGCTGGTGGATTTTGAGGTTTTTCTGGACATAGGGACAATGGAACAGTGCTTTCAATTGAAAGATGTAAATTTAAACTCTTCCCTATTTAATAATTTGATCCAAAAGAAACCTCAGTGTATCACCAGATGGTTTAATGTAACGTTTTGAATATAGAGTGTGAACTTGTGGGTTTTATTTATATGAAGGCTTTTGATTCTAACAGCTACTCTAATAGATATCTGTTATTTCTCCCAGAGAGAGTTCCCAAAGTGGGGAGAGATTATTGCTCTTGCAGTCTGGCCTCGTGTGTGTGTGTGTGTTTTAAATATTTTGTGGTTATAGGCTGGGGGCAGACACTTCTCACTGTGAGCTGCATTGCCTCTGTTTGGTGGAGTCCTTGCAGCTGTAGAAGTTGTTAGAGAGGAGTTGTCCTTTCCTGTCCTTTTAAAACCTTGTGCTTTAATAAAGTTTATAATCAAGAAAGTTACAGAGAGTTTCATACCCTTACGTACTTGATTTTTTCTATATTGATCCCCATTTTCTGTTCGGAAAGGCATCCTCCTTCTGGAAAATATCTTACATAGAGCACTGTAAAAATTATTTGTAGGGGAGTTTTGCTCTTAAAATTAACCAGAATTTAGTAAGTCTGAGGAAAAGGTCAGAATTGCTACCATGAGAATAAATCTTTTTTCTGTGAGGGGGAGCAATTGAGAATTACCATTAAGTTGTTATATAAGATACTAATGAAAAGAATTAAATTGACAGCCAGGTTGGGTAGAGCTTTGGGTTGTGGTTTCTGGTGCAGTGGTGTGTGTCCTGCTGGGTCGAGGTGGCTCCAGCTCCCAGCCATCCGCTCCAACACCATGAACCTGCTTAGCGTCTTCCTGGCTAATGCCAGTGCCCAGGGTCTGCGATGGAGCTTATCAACAGAGATGCCAAAGCTGTGACTGAAGCCATAGCAGGGGAAAAACGCCTGGAAGGAACTAGTTGTACAGGACAAAGAGAAAGATAATGGTGTCAGTTATGCTGGTTTTAGCATAAAAAGTTAGTTATTTAGCCAAAAAGATTATTCTCTGAAAGTGCATAAAGCAGCATGTTTAAAGGAACACCTTTTTCATACTTGAGATGTGAGGAAGAGAGACTGACTTGTTCGGAAAACACATCAAAATGATATTTAAATTCAAGTTGACTGTCCCTTTAATCAGTAAATAATGAGGCAGTGCTTCTAACCTGCGTGAGCCTAAACTGAGGAAAAGAGGCTTAAAATTATTACAGCGGATCACGTACAGCAGCTAGTAGTATTGTAACTCCTGATCAAAGCAGAAGCTGTGTTTGTCTGTCACTGGGAGCTTGGCAGAAGGGTTGCGTTGCTCTCGGAGCTCCAAAATTCAGCGTCACATTTGAAGTGTGTTTTTTTTCTTTTTCTTTGATTTCCTTGGTGTCATATAAAAAGATAGCAAACACCTAGTCAGTAGTGGTGCACAGATATGAAAAGTGCTTTGCTTACTAACTGTCAAGTTTCATAACATTGTCTAACAGGTTTTTTTCCTAACGCTTTTTGCGTTTGCTTTATTTGAGAAAGGCGAGCAGCCTTCCTTTGCGCGCAGGGCAGACGTGTGGTCACTGCTTTGGTATTTGGATGAGACCCTATCTGCCTGGCTGCCTCCAGCTACAGCTCTGCCAGCGTGGGGACCCTGCTTCCCTGTACTGGTTTATAGCCCCTAGGTACAGGCGGCAGCTGCGTGGGTTGGGCTTCCGTCCGTAACGGGTATTCCTACAGTCCTGGAACAAGCATCCTCTAGAAATCAGGGCTGGGGTGGAAGTCGAGAGGTCTGGGTTTGTTTCTAATGCTGCTTTAGCCTGTGCTGAAGGGACAGCCCCTTGATTTTGAATATATTAATTAACACCTGTCTGACACGACGGCTTTTTTTTGGAGAGAGTGTGTGTTATGCATAGGAGTGCATTAAAACCTTTAACAAGAAGGAGCTTCATAAAAGAGAAATATGCAGAGATGATGAATTTAATGCTTAGTGGGGAAGGCCATGCCATAGGTTACTCCATGCAGTGCTTTTTACCTACAGGCACATTACTTGAGGAAAAGGAGTGCTTTCTACGGGATCGGTAGGCAAGATGCTACCCACTCATCTCACTTTTTCCTTCCCTTGCTAACAGAAAAGCTTGCAGAAGCTCAGCGCAGGTTTACTACTCTTCGGACTGAGTTACAGTCAACTTTGGATGCACAGAAAGAAGCCAGTGGGGCTTCCACACTGCAGCGGCGCAGAAAGCCGGTCTTCCACCTGTCCCATGAAGAGCGTGTCCAGCATAGGAATATCAAAGATTTGAAATTGGCCTTCAGCGAGCTCTACCTCAGCCTCATCTTACTGCAGAACTATCAGGTACCTACAAAAAGAGGGGTTTTTACAAAGCCCTGTGTGTAAATGTCTCTCTGCTTTGTGTATCCTTGAGTTGCCCCATTCAAGCCAGTTTCATTTCTTTTTTTTATTTTTGGGGTCCCTAAACATTTTTAAAGAAAAGCCCAGCAGCTAGCAGCCTACACCTTATTGCTTTTTGTTGAGCTAGAAATGTGAAGCTGACCTGCAGAAGGACCTTTGTCCTTCTTCCTTTTCTGGGCTGGCTGACCCCAGCACCCTTGGCCCAGGTATGGCCAGAACATGAAGTCACATTTGGGACCTCCTTCTTCTGTACTGTGTTGATCTGTGCAGGGCTGGAGCTGGCAAGTTGGGGAAGAAGCTCTTTTATCTAGTATTTTTAATGAAACTTGAAATGCTAACGTACTGTTTCCTGTCGGCGTTACCATGGTAGTGACTGTGACCTTGCTATATCAGAATTTCTTGTTAAAACATCCATTTAAAAAAATAATGTTTTTAATTCTGTAGGATACAGGCTTGTTTGCCTTGAAGCATGAAAAAAACAAATCTTATTTGTACTTGGATTTTTGGCAGGAAAGGCCATGGTAAACATTGCAAACGCTGATTCTGTTCCAAAACTCTTGAAACAAAAATCTGAAACCATTAAGATCTCCTTTGTGGGGCTAGCCCTTTTAGTGTTAAATACTCTGAAATGCTTTTAAATGTCTTACTGTGAGGGGTTTTAGCTTGTTCAATAAGAATGTTTGAACTTAAATTCACTACATCTATATTTAGATATTTACCAGCATCGTACGGAGAATTTTACTAAACAAAATTCACCATAAGAATTACTTGAATACCACTCTGCAGTATGGACAAAACTTAATTCTTCCAGAAGTCTGAGTGTTTGTACCTCTCCTAAACTGATGTTATGTCTTTGAGCATGTGTCTGGAAACTATTTATGAACTTCTCAATAAAGCTTTAACTGTTAGAGATAGTTTCTAATTCAAAATCCTGGGAAAGATGGAATATCTGTAGCTTTGCATGAATGGAGCAAAGCCGTATTACCTGCTATGATTTCTTCACTTTTTTTTAAAAAAAAAAAAAGAAAAAAGCTCTTACTCTTTGTTACAAACAATGTCTTCTGAGGCTTCATGAAGAATTTCAATAGGGGATGATATAGGTCATTCCTTTGCAAAATCTTTTCCTACTCTTCATCAGTGAAGAAAGGCATCTTGCACACTTGTATTTTTACTTTTTGCTACCGTAAGTTCAAGTCCATTGTGTGTATACTAAATATTGATGTAAAACCCACCTGGATTTGATAGCTTTCACAGTTTCTAAAAGGAGCAGAGCTTCTTTCTACAACATATCCTCAAAGAGAATGAGAAAAATCAGTTCAAATTGGTCTTGAGGTTGAGGACAAGGAGTACAAGTACTAAAACAGACATAAAACCAAATCCCAGAATAATACTCTTAATCACTTTTGAACTTAGAATATAAGAACTAGGAATATTCAAGCTCTTGCAATTTTGTAGAGGAAAAACAATAATCTGGTAGGAAGATGATGTAGCTGAGGCCTTCATGTAGGAGGTAAAGTGAAGTCAACAGCGGCATTGTAAGTATCAAACTATGGCTTTGATGAAATGCTGAAGTCTTGAGTTGGGTTAGTAAGCAAGGAAAATCCATGTGAAGCAAATTCCTCAGTCTGTTAGGACTGAAGCAAGAGCAAAAGTTGCATGCGTTCATTCCTAAGGTACACAAACCAAACATCAAGTGAAACTATAACTTGTCTCCATGGCAGCTGTTACTTAACTTAGCAATGATTAAACTTCTGATAAAATTAATGTATTGTTAACAGTAATATATCATTCTAGAGTGTGTACATATATAAATAAATCTATTTATTTGAAATACTGTTTTAGAACGTACTTGAGAACAGAACAAAATCTTGAGAAATTAAATGTGCAGTATTTACTTACATATATACTGTATACAATACAGAACATTCATGGGGCAAATAATGGAGGCTGAATCAGTCTTACTAAACTGCTGTGCATTTGCCTTGCTGGTGCATTTTCTGGTACACTTTTGTATATGAGCAAAGGTTTTTGAGTCCACTGTTTGATTGTACTTGATCTTGCATTATATTAGTGTGTAAGTTGCACTGTTTGTTTGTTTGTTTGTTTTACCTTTAATGACAAGACATATCATTAGTTGATTCACTTCAATGGGTTCAGTCACTATCCAGCAGAAATAGAAGTCAGGCTTGGAGAAAGCCTCTTGCCAAATAAAAGCATCACGAACAGCAAGAATAGCAAAACATCTGACTAGGTAAATGGTGTTTGACTGTTCGGTTTCACAGTTCCATCGCTGCATGTTCCTTGTCAGAAGTACCACTGTAACCAACAGTGTTTTTATGATGCACTTCGGAGTTGCAGAAATTTTGCAGCCAGAGGATGGAACGCTGCTGGAGAGGTTCTAGGGTGTCACGTGTAACCATGCCCCAACTGGGCAAGGCACACCAGAGTTAGGCTGTGATTGCACACGTGACAGATAATGTGATGTTAGTGCAGGCTACAGAAAAATCTCTGACCAATATTATAATTTTACTGCATTTTTTTCATTTCAAATTTCTGAAATAGTGATCTGTTCTCCCTGGGGTGGAATGCTGGCTTTTCCAATAGAAAGTAATTAAAGTCTCTTGTCTGCAATAATGCAGCTTGTTAATGCATTGGCTTCCTGCTCCTGTCTCCCTAGCCTCATTTCCCCACCTATACGGCAGGGGTCTGGTATTAAATCACTCTAAGCATAATTAGATTGAAAATAATTTCAGTGAGTAGTTGGCGCCTCTCCCCAGGGCATTGGATTTTGCTGTTTTCTCCGTTTTTCTTTCCAAGCTACTTTCTAAGCTTTTTTAGGAGTGAATCTTGCCATGGTCTGTCTGTGTTCCTGCTGTTGCTGGAATGAAACGTTGAGTCTTTCGAGTGGCATTTTCTGTATAACGAAATGCAGGATTTCAAATGCATCTTGTCACAGCAATTGCCTACAGTGTGATGAGCTTTGCCTATCTTAGTCACTGTCCATTAGAAGAGGGTTTGGTCAGGGCTCATATGTAGCTTGAAAATCAACTGTTAATTCTTATTTTAATGCAGCATCATGTGCTTATCTCAACAGACTAGAGAATCTCCCACACCTGCAAGCCTAAACTAGTTTTGCAGTCATCGTGCAGTGTACTCTGTGGAAAAGGATGCTGTTATGGAGATGCACTTGTCTGGATTTAATCTGCAGCATTTAAAACTTCCACAAGTTTTCTGTTGTATAAGGATTTCCCTTCTATAATGTGCTTAAATGGAGAACTTGATTTGAAACCAATGTAAAGTTCAAAGAAACTACAAGTCAGTAGCCTAGCCTTTTCAGAAGGGAAAATCCCTTGAAGGATTGGTAAAGACCGTGGGAGTTGGGACAAAACATACTCTTGCTGCCGCTTTATGTTTTTATGAAGAGCTCATTACCACTACTGCTAATCCAGAGACCAGTTGCCAAGTTGCAGTACATGGGACATATGCGGTAAGGTGTACTCAGACAGAGGGAGCGTGTCTTGAAATAACCTAAAGCATACAAGTTTCGAGTATGTCCACAGGTTATTTATCTTCAGTGAGGTTTCATCAGGAATGTTGTCGCTTCCTGCATTAAGGAGGAAAGTGGCAGTGATTTGGCTTTTCAGGGAATATGAGATTTAGGTAGTTCCCTGCAAATAAGTTACATCTTTTTATGCCCTTGAGTCCCCGTTTTTTTCTGTTATTTGCAAGAGGTATGTATTACTTGTATGAAAGTAATAAATCAAAAACTTCCTGACAATCTATGCAATAATTTTGATTCTTCTTATTAACTATTCCTGTTTTGCTAGCCCTGAAAATATAACCATTTAACTTTCTTGGGAGCTGACTGAGGTTAAAAGCCAGTAACTGTTTTCCCTTGTCTGCAGAACCTGAACTTCACCGGCTTCCGCAAGATCTTAAAGAAGCATGACAAGAACCTGGAGACGGCGCGGGGGGCAGAATGGCGGGTGGCTGAGGTGGAGGTGGCACCCTTCTACACCTGCAAGAAGATCAACCAGCTTATCTCCGAAACAGAGGTAAAGATGCTAGTCTGCCCACTGCTCCTCTTCTAACTAAAAACAATGTTTTCTTGTTCGCTACTGTGAGGTTTTGCCCTCTCTGTAGCTTGTATTCACCACGAAAACAACTATTAATTGATTTTTGAAATGCTACCGATTTCTGTCACTGCTTACATAATTTTGGGTATGTTCTTTTCAGCTGGTAACTTTTCACTCTGAAAAGCTCACGCCGGGTTAGCTTGTATTGTGTAGTAACTTGATGCAGCATGGTGAGCTTTTCATATCTTTGTTACCGTTTATTAGAGAGTATTGGGCCAGGGCTCAAATGTAACTTGGAAATCGACTGCTTTTTTTGTTTTGTTTTAATGTAGTACCATGTGCTTATCACTAGAATGAACTTGTGTGATGTGTATCTTTATCTCCTTAGGAAGTGGTGACCAATGAGTTAGAAGATGGAGACAGACAGAAGGCTATGAAACGTTTGCGTGTTCCACCCTTAGGGGCAGCTCAGGTGGGAGATTGAGTTATATAGCGAATCTGCTTCTCCAGCTTGTCCAGGTGCCAAATTAGATTCAACATTTGAACAAAGTAGTGAAAATAATTGATGTGAGCATGCTCTGCAAATTGCGAGGGGGGTATGGTCACATAATCTGCTTTAGTTCCGGAAGATTTGGAAATAGCTTACTTACTATTCCTAATGCGTGCAGACAAGGTAATGAAGGGATGAGATAAATAGTAAAAGGAAATTTGTGCTAATAATAACATATGCTTAGTGTTTGTGTGGTCTAGAATACTTTTCAAGAGTGTTGAGGTGCCCAAGCTCTGTTTCAACACAGCAGCAACATAGGCAAGAGTACTATGTAGCATTTTCAGTTTTAAAAAACCTCACTTCAAGAGGAAGAGTGTGCTCAGATATCAGAACACTGTATCACTGATTTTAAATATACTCTGCAAATTAATCTGATTTTGCTGATAACCTATTTACCCCGCCTTAATTCCACTGTTCCTTTGTTCACAGCCTGTACCAGCCTGGACTACATTCAGGGTTGGATTGTTCTGTGGGTTGTTCATTGCACTGAACGTCACCGTCATACTTTCAGGTGGGTATCCTTGGCTGGACCTGTTTGCTCTCAAACCCTGGTATGGATATGTTCTCATCACTCAGTGAGGGCCTGGGTCTGAACTGGTTTTGTCAGGATGTTCTGGGTTAAATCAGTCGGAGTCTGATCAACTGTTGTGAATTATTAGTTCTGCTCAGTAACAAGTTGTGAGATGTTAGATACAGGGATTTTGGACTTTGAATATATTATGGTTTCTTCTCCTGCTTTCCTCCTTACTCTTCGAGGGGTATTCTGGAGGTGCAACGTCCATGTATAAAGCCAGATTTCTGTTGTTGTTCTGTGAACCCACAGCCCTCTCCTACTTTGAGAGAGGTCCTCGTACAACTTAAGTTTTGCATGGTCCTGACTCCCTACAGAGAACGAGACCAGACAGAGCCATGTGAGCACCATGCCACTCGGGACATTTTCATGTAGAAATTTCTAGGATTTCAATGCCTGGTACCTATTAATGGAATTAATTGATTGGTTTTTTCTTGTTAGCAGATTTTGGCAAGATTGTTTAGAAGCTACAATAAATTACTGCATATGTCGGGCCTTGGGTATATTCTGCTTTGCGCTTTCTAACTTTGGACTCTGATTAGAGTAAAAGCCATGTTAGTGGTGTAGATCCATATGCAGTGCTTAATCACAAGTGGCTTTACTAATTGTGGCTGTGATTTCAGTAGTGTAGTAACTCACTTAAGCAGTACAAAGGAAAAGGCTTAACAAATCAACGTACGAGCTCTTGTATTAGGGAAAGCCCATGTCTGTGTTTTTGACTTAAAAGAATTTTTAATCAGATGTTTCTGTAATTGGATCCAGTCATCTCTTGGGATAAAATTCCTCTGTTTGAGAAGCTGTTAGCAGTGCTTCTCTTTTGGTTTTGCTGTGGTAGAGGCAGAAAGTTGACTCGTCTATGTGAAGGGTACGTTTAATGTGTATAAGCTGTTCTTTATTCATAGTATCATTTTTTCTGTAATGTACATGCTTGATCTGTGTGAGATGCAAATACGGTTGAAGCCAGTTGTGTTTGCTTTATCTCTCAGTATTATGAATGAAAAAGTGAAACAGTTGTGAGAATGAATTCATAAAAATGATTATATCTCTAAAGCAGATGTTACTAAACTGGTCTGAATAATAGGTATGTTTGTATCAGCAGACATGATCTGATATCTGTACATTACTTCAGAGAGTGGACAAAAACTGTATTCTAACTGCAAAGTGTTTGTCTTTAATTAGATATTAGCTTGCTAACCTGTGAGCTACTTTTGCCAAATCGTTCTTATGATTTGATTGACTAAGATAGGATTTTAGTGTTGTATGTGTAGAATCTGTGAAACAGCATTAGAACATGACTTCTAATATTAAACCGGTTCTGTATTGCCTGATTTTAAAACTAGAACACCACCATTTTACAGAGATGATTTCATAATAACTTGGGGTCTGTTAAAGGCTGCAAATGCTACAGGTGGATCCCAGGAGGGTGTTGCTCTAAAGAGTACGAATTTTGAGGCCTCCCTGTTTCTCTATCAGCTTTCCTAGGTGCCAAGGTAGTGTGTAATTGAGGTTGAAACTTGATGTAAATGGGCGTGTGTTTTATTAACCAGAAACCTGTAAGATTTCATGCAAAATCTCAAGGCTCTTGCTGCAGCAGTGCCCTGTCTCTTGTTTGAGAATTGGGCTGCGATGCCATTGGACTTATCACCAGGGATGTCTTCCTCTCTCTGAGCATCTTGTTCAGAGCCTGGGCTTGCTGAAGGGATGAGTTGATCAAGTGTCACGTACCTGCTGACTCCAAGAGGTGACTTCACTTGAATTGGATTTAAGTGGAAACAGTATATGAATAGGAAATCTCTTTGCCTTGAGGCTGTAGTACAGAGCCCTGGACTGGGTCACGCCGGTTTGAGACCTCATACACCTTTGCTGGGCACTTCCCTGCAAGCAGGGTCTTCGGTCAAACTGCTCAGCTGTAGTGAAGAAAATGGTTCAGTTAGGAAACATGAAAAGGGAATCAAATCTAGCCTTTGCACTGCGGAAGCTAAACTAGATAAGGTCTTAGTATCAGAGGAGAGAACATAAAGAAATACTCTTAGCTTCTGTGTGTTAGTGACTCAGCTGCTTGTACTGTTTAGTATCTGCTTTTTCTCCAGAACCAGCTGCTGTTCCACACTGCAATTATGGTCCTCTATGACCCTGAGGGTCCAGAAATAAGATTAGCGGGCATTAGCTATGGAAGTCATATGCTATGCTGTCAGGTTGAACTGTGTTCACCTCAGGATAAACCTTTGTCTGGGTGTTCTGTCTCGAGTAGCGCACAGCACATCTGTTCTATTCTGTCTGGTCATTTTTTATTCAATATTTTTGGGGCTACTCTGTCCTGCTTGGAAGCACCTCCCTTGGTTTTGTCTGCAGGCATTTCAGATTAAAATTTGAAATGCTGCTTTTGCAATTCCATATTTAAGACTCATTTCTTTCAACTTCTTCAGGGTGTCTGTCATTTCTGTCCAAAATTTAACTCTATTTTGCCTGAATCCAATAGTCTCTTTAGGCTTTAAATTTAAAGCAACGGTTCTTGAGTCATTGTTCCTTGCACAGTTTTCCTCCATAATTTAATGTAGTATAAAGTACAGATGCTGAACACATGAAACTTCTTATGGATATGCTTTCTCTGAAGAAAAGTTTGAAAAACTTGGGGCTGTAATTAAGACAGGAAGGTTTGTGGGAATAAGTTCTCAGCACCAATTCTGTAAAACTTTTTTCCCCTCTTAAAAAGCACGTGGGTGAGAAATACTCCATGAAACTGAAATTGAGGATTCAAATAACTGTATTTTATTTGTGCTGTTATCATAAAACCTGTATTGGGAGGACAGTATTTTGCAAAGGGGCTTGTCCTAGAGAAAGCTGCTGCTGTATAAGGCTGCTTGTCATTTGAAATTAATCAATTCTGTTTCCAAAACCCTGAAGACTGAGCAAAGGAAGCAACAGGCTTTCCAGTATTGCTGCCTTATGTTGGATTTTCTGTTTGGGTGCGGCTGGATATTATATTGCTAGTTATGAATATGTATTACATTACAGTTGTATTGAGCACAGTTTATCATTGTTTTAAATGCTGTAAATGGTGCTTCTTGGTTTTGTGGGGAGCTGAAGTATTTGTGTATCTGTCTGTTGGGATTTAATCTCCACTAAACCAGAACATTTAAGTGCATATAGTCACAATTTATGCTAGTGCTGTCCCTTGTGCCTGTAGTGTGAGACAGGGGACTTAAGATGCTGTCAGTGACCTGACCACACTGGCTGGAGAGTGAATTTTCCCCAGAACACTCCTAAATCCTCTGACAGGCTAGGCAAAAAGTCCTCCACTTGATGGAATATGCAGGTGCATAAGAGCGTACCCTGTTGTCATGGGGTACAGCCGAGCAACTGAGCACCAGCATAAAGCAGTGGAGCGCAGCTTTGCTTTATGATGTGACTTGTGCTATTGCTAAGGTAGTTTCATTTTTGTCTTTACCAGGTGTGGCTTTTATAGATGGAACAAATGTGTGGCCACTGGTGAGAATCTATCGAGGTGGCTTTCTCCTGATAGAATTCCTCTTTCTCCTGGGTATCAACACATATGGCTGGAGACAGGCTGGAGTGAATCACGTCCTCATCTTCGAACTCAATCCCCGCAGCAACTTGTCCCATCAACATCTCTTTGAGGTAAACAGAATAGACTGTAGGAGTGGTTGATATGTGCAGCGTATCAGGAGGATAAATCCTGCACCATTTCCTGGCAAGGAGTTCTAATACAATTAGAAGAGGAAGTTGCTGAAGTCTGATTAGATTACAAGATTGAGCACTGCTCTCCCTTTTCTTATAATGAGAATTCATTGTAGGTTTCAGAGCTATATTTTCATAAGGTATCTGTGTGTTTTTTCTATCTTTCTGTAGATTGCTGGTTTCCTGGGGGTTTTGTGGTGCCTGAGCCTGCTGGCATGTATATATGGTAAATTCATGTACATCCCTATGCAGGTGAATCCACTCATCTTGTACGGCTTCATGTTGCTTTTTCTCATCAACCCTACCAAAACCTTATATTACAAGTCCCGTTTTTGGCTGCTGAAACTATTGGTAAGTCTCAAACCTGATTTAAATAAATAAATTTTTAAAAAATGCTGAGCAGTAACAGTTAAGTATATACAAGTGTCACTAATCTTCAGGAAAGAGGAATGCTTATACCACTGTATATTCATAGAGCAGACCTGATAAGGTATTGGCTGCAAATGATTGTTGAGCATGGGTTTACAGATGCAACTTCTACTTGCCTGTACCAGTCTATCATTATCTTCGTATTGCAAGTAGCTACTTGTTAGTCTTCCTATAGACAGCTGTATACGTACTTTTGCACATGTAGAAATACATGGATATCTTCGCTTGTTTTTCCTTAGTGTAACAAAACAGTTTGATTAGGGTTAGAGTGCTCTGAGGCAAGGCTGCACAGATGCTCCTCAGCCCAAACTGGGTGAGTGCTAACATTGAGAGGGTTCACTGATGGAGAGGGAAGCTTTGCAAAGGTTACTACTTATAAAATTATGTTTGTGGGTGGGTTTTTTTTTCACCAAATCTGTGGTCTTTATTTATTTTATATCTATTTATTTTATCTATTATTTTATCTATTTATTTTAGACCCAGCTCCTATTTTCTAGGTAAGATAAATCTGGTAAATTGAAATGCTACTTCAGTGTTCCAGTTATAGGTGGGAGCTCTAAAAGAACAGTTTTCAAACTTGTTGGATGGCTTATCAGTTTCTTCCCAAATGGCTGTTTCACACATTCGTCCCCACCCTGTATGCCTTTTTAAATTGACTTTAATCAAGTTGGTTCCCTCGATACCTTATTCTTGCTGGAACTGCTCAGAGAGCATCAGACAGAAGATGGTTTGGCTGGCTGAAGTTATTCGTAGAATCATTTTAATGCCAATTAAAACAATTAACTTTTATCTGGAACATGACAAAGATGAAATGTAGAATCATGCTTCAAGCGTGTGTATGCAGGTATGCACACAGCTAGTTAACCTCTGTGCACTTACCTCTGTTACTTGATTTGCTAGCTTACTACTATTTCAGTTTCTTTCTTTTTTGCCTTCCAGCATTCAGCCATCTCTCATAGATGTACCTTTAGTCCCAAGCCTCATTAGTCTTACTGCTATCCCTTGGTGCTAGGGGAAGCACTGGAAGCGCTCTAACCATGTGAGCAATATCTGTGCTAATTTGCTTAACAGGGTAAGATTCTCAGTCTTCACAGAGCTCTTAAGCAGTTTCCAGTACCTGCTGTATCCCAGCTGTCTCTACACTACGCTGCAGTCTGCGATACGGCCATACCTTTGAGTGTGCAGGGGCCGATTTATCCCAAGCTCTCCTGGGGAAAAAAAGCTTCATCAAAATGCAAGATCACCTTAATGGTGGAAAATGACACAGTACTTCTGACTGTGTGTTATGCAGAAGGAGGAAGGGGGAAAAAAAGAGGCCAGACAAACCACATAAAGAGTAGCTGTTAGGCTTTTCTAATTTTTATTGTATGTAATTGGCCAGCTGGGTGTACTTTATTTCTCCGCGCAGTCGCCAGCAGCTATCTGGGTGAAAGGAGTTTTAAACAGCGCAATTCTTAGAACTGTGCCATTCACCCAAATTTTGGTTTGGTGAGCATTTTTCTTCGCATGCTTGATATGTTTAATTTCCAGTCAAAATGAAGTCTGACATATCGGGTGTAGCAGAGCGTTACTGGCACCTTCAATTTTTCTAGAACCAAACCAGGAGCATACTTCAGTGTGCTGTAGCATTTCCTGATGGATCTGGGAGGCTTATTGCATCCACCCGTGATCATCAACAACTGCTTGTTGATAACTCATGAGTGGGATCTCTTTTGATAATCCCTGAGGGACTGCAAGTTACATTTGAATTGATCTTCCTCTGAGTGAAAAAAGTTATTTAGCCTGTAGGAAGTTTAATTCCTGTGCCAGGCTCTTCTTTCTCACGTACATGCTTAGGTGAGTGTTCTTTGCCCCTTTGCTGCCGGATGAGAAGCCCATGAGTGCATTTGTGTAGGCTGAGGAGAGCGGCTCGCCGGGAGGAATCGGATCCGAGCACTGGGGATGGCACAGCGTCTGCCTGCCCACGCTCTCTGCAGGGCGCTGAAATGGCGAAACAACTGCAGGGAGCCTGTGTGAGAGAGGTGAAAATCTAGGAAGTGTTTAGCTCCAGCTCAAATATCTACTGTCTCAGCACTTATTAAAACTGCAGTAATCAGCACCAGGAAGTCTGTGCTTGGATTGTGAAACTGTTGATATAATATATAATTGCAACAGATTACTTGAAACTGAGGTTCAATTCCAGCTTTTGGTATTTTATGACTTTATTCTTGCGGTCCGTCTTCACTGGATGATGTTGCAGACACTTCTCAGCTGGGAAGTGAGGAATTGCCTGTGGTACCTGCCAGCAGGCAGTGTCTTCCACTGCCAGCACCCTTGGGTAGCTGGGCTGCAACTCCAGCTATGCCTGGGCAGCGTGCAGCAGCAGTCAGAAACCACAGTGCCTGACACACGGGGTTAGGATGGTTCAAAGAGCAGCTCAGGTTCTTGAGGCTAGTTGACTGAGATACCAATTCCTTAATGAGGTTGCGTACATATCTGCTGACTCCTTGTCTGCTGTAACCTTTAGGTGGAAAGCTTCTACTCTCTTAAAAAGTTTTATGCCATCATCTGGCAGTGTCTCTCCCTAAATTAAATAACAATGTAGATTTTATTAATTTCTTCTTTTTTCAGGGAGATCTATCTGTAAAGCTGTTTTCATGTTTCGTTGCTTTTGTTAGTCTTTGTTTCAGAAAAAATGGTCTGTGATGAAACAGATAAGAGTGTCCGGGAGAGCTGATAAAAAGGACTAAGGGCCTTTTGAAAAGGAAGGCTGGTGTGCCTTCTCTGACCACTGCAGAAGTTGTTCTGCAGCTGGACTGCTTTGAGGACAGACCTCCCTAACGTCTGGCCGTGTTTGAGCCTTTGTAATAGGTGCTGTCCTACGTGAGCACAGTTCTTTCTGGGTCAAGATCCATATCTGCTTTATGCCACTAAATCTTAATCCCCTATTTGGCTTTGAAATTTAGGATCAGAGCCTTAAATTGGCATTACAAGCTGATGGGAATGCGTCAGTCCTTTCCTAGGTTTCTGTAGCTGCATACTCTTTAGGTTAATAAGGAGAGCAATATAAAAGATCAGTGTTAGCCTGTGCTTTCATTAATTTAAAGGTTCATAAATCTCTGAACTTCAGGATGGTGCTGGCTCTTTGAGAAATTGGCTGTTAGTAACTATAACTAACTGGGTAGAGAGAGTTGTAATCAAAGGTAATGGACCATGAAAACTGTCTGGTTTGAAAGTAGCAAAACTGCTGTTCAGGCTTAGAGGGAAAGTGGACTGGGATTGAGGGGGAGTCTAATTGACAGTCAATAGGATTTCCTCTGCCATTTCTTTAACTCTTTCCCTGCTAGAGGCTTTGGGAGATCCAGGAGTAACAATCATCATTCTTACAACTTCTAACACCAAAGAACAACTAATGTGTTAAGTAAACTGAGCAATGATCAGACTAATGGACATGCTGAGGGTCTATAATATAACCGACATTAAGTGTGAGGGAGAAGGTAAGTGTGGAAGATGTCAATAGACGTGACATAAATGAAAGAAAGCGCTGATCAAAATGAAGAGCACTGGAGAAACGGAGCTGTGTAGAGCTCTTCCATGGAGACTAGGAGTTTCTGGGAAGGAGCTTGGTTGGAGGAGACTGGGCTCTTCTGCCGGTAAAAACACAGAAGGTGGGGAGGGACACACATGAATAGTTGTATACAGGAAGAGGAAAGCAGGAATGTTACTTGTACTAAAAGCAAGGAGACATCTTTTTTGTCAGCAGGAGAGAAAGGTCAGCCCTAAATCTTCAAGCATTTCTGTTATTTTCATATTTGTCCAATGCTGTGATGTCCTGCCACTGCATTTAGATGTCTTTGACGCTATGTCATTAATTATTCCTTTTTTTTTTTCCCCCCCCTGACAGTTTCGAGTGTTCACTGCTCCCTTCCATAAAGTAGGCTTCGCAGATTTCTGGCTGGCTGATCAGCTCAACAGCCTGGTTGTGATACTCATGGATCTGGAATACATGATCTGCTTCTACAGCTTTGAGGTTCAGTGGAAGGACAATGCTGGACTTCTGGCAGATACAGGTAGAATAAT
The DNA here is from genome assembly GCA_008921705.1 of Burhinus oedicnemus. NCBI lineage: Eukaryota > Metazoa > Chordata > Aves > Charadriiformes > Burhinidae > Burhinus > Burhinus oedicnemus. The sequence goes on along the minus strand of VFFE01006398.1, from coordinate 297,773 downwards.
GCTGACGACCCAAGTGAACGCGGTCAAAATGACCTGAAAAACACTGAGCAAGGCAACATCATAATCATCTGTCTGTTTTGAAGAGGGCTATCATGACATAGGAGACTAAAATAATTGGCATTTGTTGTAAACACAGCATTAGAGAGATTCTCCCCTTTCTTACTTCCATCCAGAGAAATGGAATTTCACATCAGTGTTCATTTCCTAATCCAGTCTTTTGGCCTGACTTGTATATTCATCAGAGAATCTAGACACAGCATTACTTGATTGGAAAGAGAAATCCATTTTCCTGGCATTGTTGTTTTATTTCATAGTGATTTAACCATGTATTTGCTTTTAGTCTGTTCCTGTTGCTCAGCATGAAGATGAGTTCCTTGAGCTTGTTGACCACAATTTTCTGTGCTGTAGCCTGCTTCTTACAGGCTCCATCACAGTACCCTAAAGCAAGACAGGATGGAGAAATTTCCTCAGAGCTTGTTAGTGCCACCCTGTATTCAATTAGAGTTGATGCTGTGATGCCAGGGTTGTGCCTGCTCTGTCTCTTCTCTCCTTTCTAGCTAGAAGAGCTGCGGAGTTGGCATATGAATTTTGACTTTGGCCTTCCCAGTGGCAAAATCGTACCTGTCTCCTCCTGGATTGGGCTGTTGTCTTTCCATTTTAAGCAGTGACTGTCTGATGGTTTTGACAGTTGCTGAAAGAATTTGCAGTATGCTTCAATAAGCATCAGTGTTCACTTTGTTCTTCCAATCTGTCTGATCTTTCTCTTCCATTTGAGACAGTGTTGCAAGTAACTAAATATTTATTTATTAAAAATAAAATAAATAAAGCAACTGAGTGGATAACAGCTTGTCCTCTTCCAATCCAAACAGTGGAATGATGGTGTAATGCTTTGGGATAAATATCAGCTCATAACTTGTCTCCATTAGTCTGAATAAGAAACAGGTGGTTTTTGGTCAATGAGATGCTTGGTTTATATGTGCTGAGCAAGACAGCATAAGAATATGGCATGCCTGGGGATTCCAGGCAAAGCTGGAGTTTTCCTGGTCATTTCCTCAATAAAAAGGCAGCTTTCAAACATCAGGGCTGTGACACAATGTCATGTTGGTGTAGTTGCCTCTCACCCCAGTTGTTGCAGCAAGGGCTATGCCCTGGCTTTGCTTTTTTTGAAAAAACCAAAACAACACAAACAAAACCAAAACAAACAAAAACAAGCAAACAAAACAAAAAACCAAACCAACCAAACAAAAAAACCCAAACAAACAAAAAGCCCCCAAACACATACTGAAATATGTTTTTTCCTATTACAACATACAAGAAAAATGGATCAAGGACATCTTAGGCAAACTAGCCTTTTTGAGCTGTCCTGCAGAGTTTGGAAATGCTCTCCCATTTATGCACAAAAATTCAGTGTCGAAGGCCTTTTGTAATTCCATCCTTAATTTGATTATTCACAGTACTGCCAACAGCACAAAATAAATTTAAAAATAGATTATTTCTGATCTTCTTGCATGTTAATTATAATGGCAGCAGTGAAAGAGTTAGATGATGATCTGTCTGGATGTGTTATTGATGTTATGTCACCTGAATATCTCCAAGATTAAGTAAGGGCTTCAGGATGCTTTCTGGTGATGAGCTTCTTGCTCTTCTGGGGGGGGAAGTGTGTGTGCCTAAGTACAAGACATTGATGGGGAATTGCTGTCATGTCAAGTGATACTACTTTTACAGAAAGGAAGACGATAGGAATTCTTAAATTGCTGATTCTGTGTCCCTGAAACTTTTTTCTTGCAGGTAATCAGATTTGTTACAGCTACTCCTACGGAGTGAGAGCAGTTGTCCAGTGCATCCCTGCTTGGTTGCGATTCATCCAGTGCCTGCGCCGTTACCGTGATAACAAACGGGCCTTTCATCTGGTTAATGCTGGAAAATATTCCACCACCTTCTTCGTGGTGACATTTGCAGCCCTTTACAGCACTCACAAAGGTATTGATTATTTTGGAAAACCCTTTGCAAGTTATGAGACTGGCTTTTTACATGGGAGAAGCTCAGAATTTGGCATCCCATTGAAACATGAACTTTTGTCTTTTGGCACCTGTGAAACATCTCCATGGAAAGGCAAAAGCCTGCCTAGCTTGCAAAGAGTATTTTAAGATCATCTTTTAGGTATTTTTTCACATACCTGATCTGCCTAGAACTGCACTTCTGGAGTGTGAGAGAATTTTCAAATGTGTCTCTTGAAAGGGGAAAACTGAAATACCTGTCAGTTTTTGTTGTGAAGGGAGATTGAATGGGAGATGTATAAGGAAAGGATAACATAGGAAATACTTCTCCCTTGGCATTCATGAATAGCTAACCTGGATCATCTAAATAAAGTCAGTCCATCATTCCTAAATGTGGGGAGATGTGCACAGTGCCAAGAAAATGCCCTCTCTGGATTTTCCTGCGTGTTTTTATCCATGTTTTTTCTGCAGCTGATACGGAGTTGTTTCCAATCCATTTAACTGCAGATTGAGCTCTGATCCCTCAAGTTCCCCATCTCCCTGGAAACGACGATTACTCGATTCTGCTCTTGTTCTGAAGGAAAAAGCTTTTAGTTTCTGCACTTCAGGCAGTCGCCCTGCCTTTCATTGTTCTAAAGTTCTAAAAGCTGTATTCTTTTATTTGAAAATATATGCCTTCTGTATCTCCAGAAATTAGCAACTGCGCACACTCGTGAGCAATTACTTATTCTTAAATATGATTGTGGCGGGGCAGGGAGAAGTGTTGAAGGCATGCTTCTAGTTAAAGGTTTTTTGGAGGGGTGGCAGGGTTACTAGAAGCCTTCCTGTGGCCAGGAAGTGGCTGTTTTAATGTAGCTGGGCCTGAAGTCACACCGATAATGTTTGTCAAGCCTTGCATTTTAACAGCAGAGGTGTGCATTGGTGCAAGCTGGCTGAAGGCTGGTAGTCAGGCGCTCTGTATCTGGAGGTACACGCAAACCTGGTGTGGGAGCATCAGTAGTGGATGCAGCGCCTGGTCCTTCTGTGCGTATCCTCCCTGCTGCCATGTGCCCCGGAGCTTGTTCCCATTTGAACCTGTTTGCTCAGTGACATTCTGCAGCTCTTCAGTTCCAGCCCTGCAGTCCAGTTAGTCACCACCGCCAAACCCCGGGATGAGACATATACAGATTGCTTGGCTATAGTCACCGCTTAGATGCTTTTATATACAGTGCCTGCTTTGGGGAGGCTGACTAATGCTTCTCCTTCCCGGGGGGGACACTCTGGCAGAGCCTTCTGCAGGAAGGTTGGGGTAGGTTTGAAACCAAGAGGAAAACCAGCATCTGTCAAAATGTCCTCTTGAAGAATTTCACCTCTTCCTACTCCCCTTGAAGTTTGCATCCGCGCCAGTACTGCTGACCCTTGTTCTCATTGCTGCCATACATAACTGTTGTCTGCTCTTCAAGTCTGGCAGGGAGTGGGTTGTAACGAGGTGTTTACGAGCCAGGCACGAGGCCTGTTCCAATTACTGAGAGATGTTCGTGACTCCCAGCTTTTGTCTGTCCAGTTTTGTTAGTGGGAGTCAATAGCATGTAGTTGTTGGTATTGTACAAAAAATTTTGGAAGTTTCATGGGTTTTGGAAATCACACATTAGCACAGATTTTGTAAATGTCACTGTGCCTGGGCTTGTAGCGATTTTTCAGAGGGCTGCCTAAAGACCTCGCTGTGTCTTCTCAGCCCTGTAGGCCTATTCCCATCCTGTCATAAATGCGCTTTCTATTATGCTGTACCTGTTAAGAATCCAATTTTATCTATATGCTTTACATAGATTCCCAGTTCTTTTTGAGCTTGGAAATCAGATGGTCTGTCATCAAGTTGTTATGATGTTACTGTTGAAAATAGATGCACTGCTCGCCCACACCTTCTCTGTGTCTGCCCAAGGATAGCGGAGACAAACACTGATCTCTTACCTACAAAACATCTGTTGGGGGCTACCTGCTTGCTATTAAGAAAGCAAGCAATGCCCAAAACAAGTGTCAAATTGGTAAAGAACCTTGCTCCGTAGACCTGCTCTAAATTGCATTAAGTAACGAACCTGTTACTTGCTGTGGTAACAAAAGTTTTATTTAAACAGTCTTTCGTGCCTGTATTTGCAAGCCTATGACTTATACCTCTGGAATGACAGCTTTTGGCTGCCAGGACAAGAGGGTAATTGGTGGCCTTTTCTTGGGAGGTCAGGTAATATACACCAGCACCTGTTCTCTATTTGGGAGTCCTGGGGACGTCGCAGCCCTCTGGAGAGGCTTGTCTTCCCCTCCCTTGATTTGAACATTGAATAATTTGTAGCTGGTCTGTCAGTTTTTAGCTTGCATCTGCCAGCTGTGTGAAGATGCACTGTGTGGCTAGGAGGGTTTGTTGGCATTGAAAGCCAGCTAATTCATACAGAGTGCACTTACAGCATTCTTGTGCTGTGTTTTTGTATGCTTGCTGGAAAACGACTCGAACTAAATAAATGTACAAATTGCCACCTTATTATGTTTTAGCGATGTATGCTGCTTCTAGTCACATGTGGTACTCCCTTCTCCAAACCTGCTGTAGCAAAGGATCACCCCCAGTAACAGTGAACTGTGGGATGAGTATCTCAGTTTCCCCAAAATATCACTGTTTAATAATTCATAACGCTCAGTCAGTGCGTAATTCTGATTCTTTCTTCCCTCAGAGAAGCTATTTCTTTACTTTTCTTCCTTTTGATTAGATGCAGAATGCAGTTTTCTCTGCTAATTGTTGGGATGTTAGACCAGTAAGATATTGAAATAAATTCTGTTAGGTTTTCTCTCCCAAGCTTGCAATGCTAGTTTTACAGAGTTAACTCCAAGCTATCATCTTGATATTCAGATATCATCTGAATTAGTGAAGCTGAAGTGAGAGTAGCTACCCCCTAACGTAAGACTGGAGCAGACAGTGGTTGCGTGGACAAGTGCCGACTCAAGCTGCCTGCTTCACCATGGCTCAGAAACAACCACATTTCAGGAACGACAGCAGCAACCCAAGGGCAACTGTTGCTGAGCTCCCAAAGGAAGAATTCTCAGTATTTTTATATCGCTCAAAGGAATGGGAAGCAAAGGCCGCGTTCTGTAAATATAGTCCTACGGGGTATGTTTGCACAGGCAAATGAGGCATATCTGTAACTCTAAGCTACCTAGCAACTGGAGTGCGTGTTGCCGGTCCCTGCCCGCTCGCAGCACGGTCGAGCAGAAGCCTCTGCCCCCGGCTCCTTCCTATCCTTGCTTTAACTTCGCTGGCAGTGCTGAGCAGCGTTCCCCGGAGTTACCCAGCTGAGTATTAATCCCTACAGAAACGTACGTGGTGCTGGGGAAACAAATGATTAAGCCCGAGTCTGCAGCAGAATACTTACCCCAGCTATAGTGTTATTTTGACACACAGCGACTTTTTGCAGCGTTTTCACTCTGTGGAAAGCAGATGTGCTTTCCTTGGCAAATGCACTAGTATAGCTGCTTCCACTTCAGTCCAGCTTATCGTAGCATTCCATGGGGATGTCCTCTTATAAAATGTACTTGCATTTAAGAAGGTACGTTGACATACCTGGAATAGCCAGTCTTGATTTCGTTCCTCACTCAGACCCGGTTCAGGCTTTGTAAGACAGGATTGTTGTATTTAGGTGCTCAGCTCTTATGAGAAACAGTGCAACTGGAGTTGTGTTGTACTACTCACAACAAGAGTGCCGGTTACTTCTTAAGCTTTATGCATGATCTGTGCTCCAACTTTATTCTTTGTAAAATGAGATGCGTCTTGGTTTTGCTACTGTCTGTCAATTTTCTCTTACCTTGATGCCTTTTGCTCACTTGGTATCATCGGAAATATCTGGCTCATGCAGAATATAGATTTGGCTTCTGTGCTTGAAGAATTGAGCTTCTTGAGTGCTTTGTACTCTTCCATCATTTCCTTGTTTTGTAGGATTTACTGTTTCAGTGTAAGCATTTGTGTTTTTACCTTGTTTTTTTCAGGAATGCATTATGAAGCTGAAGCACAAGTACTAGGTTAAAATCGGCTATGTGGGATTTTATCCTTTAACTGAAAGGAAAGATTGTTTATGCAAGTTTTCATTGTCAGTTTGATTTACACACCTTATTCAATGAAATCCTTGTGGTTGGGGTAGTATCCAGCTATTTATTAACCTCTGAATTTTTCCAAAGTTAATCCACGTGGCCTGGAAACTTGAGTAAATGTCTCTTCTTCCATACCGCTCCCATGCCCTTTCTGGGTACTCCAAATAAGACTGCTGAACAGTAGCTGTCATCGGCTTGGAAGTGCCGTGCTGAGCCTTAGGTCGGTCTAAGCTAATGTAACTGCCACACACTTTCTCATTAAACAGCCCAGGAAATTGACAGTAATTAAAAATACAGGAGTTAACTAAATAGGGCTGTCTCTGAAGAGTAGTGCTTCTGTCTGTGTTCTCATCATTGCTTCAGAAACAGGCTTCTCTGTACTGATCTGTAATTTGGGTTTTTTTAAAGCCAGTGTAAGAGAAAACTGAAACTCCTTGCTTTACCAAGGAATAGAGGCGTGAACTGTCAAGGCAGGAGTCATCCTTCGATTAATGGGCTTTTGCAGGAAGCTGTTGGACCATCCCTTACTAATAGAGCGGTTTGACCAGGTCTGACCAGATGAAGATGAATGGGAAATGTACTGCTTTTTGAAAATACGGTGGAAGATTCCCAGGTCTTGTAACTGCTACCCACTCCTCGTTAATCATGATGGCTTCAGCTGTTACCAGTGGTGATACTGGCTGGCATAGCCAACTTCATGCTGAAACAGATCACTGTTTCTTCCACGGTCTGTCCCACCACAGCTCCCCTGGGGAGAGGTAGGACTTCCAGGTGAAGGATGGTGATGCACAGCAGGAAAGGGGAGAGGATGGTGGTAACATCAAGCTGTTGCACTGGGAGCTGCAGGAGGATACCTGGTTGCACCTTAGCTCTGCTCTTCTCTTAGTGCTCTGTCACTTAGCCCTCGTTGCTACCATGTTAGAAACTGCTGGGTGCAACCCCTGTGGAGTGAACTTGCTGGTAGGTGGAACAAAAATTTACTGTGATCCTAAATGGTTGCAGCAGGAGAGGAGAACAAGGTGATGTGAGAACTGGGACTAAAACGACTTACAGAAATCAGACATTGGTGCAACAGCTATAGTACCTCAGCTGAGAAATGTCATTTCATTTCTAGGGAGTGGAGCAAGGCAAAGTAAGTGCAAATCTTTTTTTTAAAAAAGAACAAAACTTTAAAAAAAAACCCCAAACATTCATCAAAGAATGAAGCAAGTAGCATTTGTGAGATCCTGTTCCCTAGCTTATCCCTTGTGTGTCAGTTCAAGTTCTCCCATCTCTCCCCCTCTTTCTCGGTGCTGGAAGAGCTGTCAGCACTGTGGCAAGCCAGATCGTTTGATTTAGGTGTCACAAGAGCCTTATAGAGTGCTTGGACTGAGCTCGTGAAGTAAAACAAACTTTGTAATGGGGATTAACTGGCTTCTTTCTTAATACTTGCAGTTTTCGCATGGCTTGCCTTAACACAGCGTGCTGGCAGCTCCATCAGAATGATTATTTGGAGCCGAAACGTGCAATGTCTGTCACATTGCTGTGAGCTAGGATGAATTTTTGTCTGAAACCCTGTCATCCCGTGCCCAGGAGGCCTTCAGTAATGAGTTGTGTTCATTAGCCAGTCTTTCTGATCCTTTCCATCAGAGCAGTGGCAGTGTCATTAGTGAGGAATTGGAGGCATTGCCATGGGCAAACATTTCCATCGTGGCCTCTGACCTCCTCCCAGCTTTGACGTGGGTCTCTGCGGCACCCTGAGCAAGCCTGGCTTCTCCACACCAGCTTGTTAGCTCCTCTAATTGCTTAGACACCCATTTGGTGATGGTGCTTCGGGGTCAAGCTGCTGGGAAGGAGGAGGAGCACCCTGGCAGGACTGCAGCAGGACTGCCCTGGCTGGGGCGGAGGTGCAGGCAGGAGCTTGCTCACTGGTAAGTGAGCGAGGAAGGTGAGACAAGACTGTGCTCGGCAGGGAGCCTGGGAGGCTCCTGGGAGCCCTGGGAGGGGGGATTTCAGGAACTGCCACCAGACCCCGAATGTCAGGACAAATGAGGCATAAAATCCCCCAGGGAAATCTTCCCATGCTTTGTAGGTCCACAAATGTCAAGTGGGACATTCCTGGTGCCAGCAGCTGTGCTGTGGATGAGAGGCAACCTCGGCACCCTGCTGCTGAGTGATTCATGCGTTTGCTTCTTGGGATTGCAGCTGAGAGATGTGTGGATTTTAATAGCTGGGATTTGGAAAGTGGACTAATAGTACTGTTAGTATCACTTAATACACTTTAGTATAAAAGGTGGCTGGAGAAGTGGGAGCATTAATGAATAGGGTGTAAGTAAAAAGGATGGCCTACTGATATCTCATTTCATGGGCACCTAAGAGGAGTAAGCCTGACCTTTTTTTAGTGGAACATTTTTAAGAAAAGCAACTGACTACGTCACAAGCGATTTTCCTTTCAAATGTATGCAGGTCTGGAACTCTCTGGTACTGCAGAAATCTAGGAAATGCAATCATCCAACAGTATTTTTTTTAATTCTTTTTTTTTTTTTCTTGGTTGCTATTGTATTTTGAAGGAATCTGCTTTTGGATCTCAAAATGCTATAGAGGTACCAGATGACATTGTGTTCTAATCCCTAAATTGTCCAGCGAAGGCCCTGATTACCATGCTATTTATTTCTGATTGTGAATCCAGATATTAGTGAGACTGCTGGCCAACAGTTAGATTGGAAACCCCATCCTCCTCAAGGCAGCAGTTAGACATCCCCCAAGAACACTTCTCAAATGTTAGAGGAGCCACCAGAAGAATCAGATCAAATCTCAGTCATGACTGATAGGCTTCCTCCTATTTGCAATTAAATCACATTCTTCTGTTTGTGAGATACAAGCAATGAGATTGCTGTGATGGCTTGAAATTAGACATAGTCGTATCATCCTCCAAACCCAATGCAAACCTGCAGAGTATTTTTTTTAGTCAAAACACGATTTGGGGATTTCCCTGCTCTACAAATGCAGAATCTAACTAGAAAAAGAAACGAGATGGTGCCTCCTGACAGTTCTTCGCTGCGCCAATTCTTGCTGCTTTGCTTTAAATTGTGCCCAGAGGCTATAGCAGAGGTTTGCAGAATCTAACGGGAAGGTTGTTCGTATGAAATGGTTGGTATTTGACAAAGCTCATCAGCGCACGATGGCGAGTCCTCTGTGTGCTCCTCCGGGTTATTTGCCTTTTTACTGCATTAAGTCCACTGTCATGTCATGGCTCTGCCATTGATCAGTATTAAATAGCGGTACGTGCTAGCTGGGCAGAAAGGCAACACTGCTGCTATTCTCTCATTAAGATGTATAATTACTGAGGGATCGGTAATACTGCACTTCAAGCAGTAAGGTGTTAGACAAATGCTTTGAGATGTCATTCTGATGGTGGTTCTTATGTATATAAGTCACTTCTGGCTGTCACCTCCCTCCAGTTGTGTGCTGAGATTAAGTTAATGGGCACGTGTCAACCCGGGGCTAACCAAGCGGCAGAAAGCGTCTGCTCAGTACTCTAGTGTCTGTGCTTGGCTAGCACACTGTAAGTATATATATTTTGGTTTTGCTTCTGCTTAAATCTGTGATTGAAAGGCTGGTCATCAAAGGAGACTGAATTTGGCATGCCTTGACCAAGAGGTTTTTAATTGATGTTGGGGGCAGAACTGCTCTGGCTGGGTCAGTTTTGTCTCAGAGCAGGGCTTACCTGACTGTGTTTCCTGATAACCTCATGCTTCTTACAGCTTTTATCACAGCTTTCACCATCAGCAGGAACCACAGCCAGCTGCAGTGGCTGACACACCAGGAGTGCTTATCGAGGGCCATTGTGCTCTTATCCAGATCTTCAATAATACATGGCATTGATTTTTGCTGTGTTGAATAGTATATAGTGTTTACATTCCCCAGAATAATTCAGCAGGGTAAACAGATAGTATTCTTTGGAAGTAAAGTCAATATTAACAGCGTTCAGGATAGTATTTGCTGTCTATCTGTGATGGAAAGCAACCTTTCTCTTGCCTGTGTTTAGAAGGGGCTGTAATTTCTGCAGAGTATTATTCTCTCAGAATGCTAGTTCCCTGGGGCTGGGTTTGGGTTCCAAGATATTGTCTATCAGCAATTTTTGCAGGCAGTAAATTCTGCTTCTGCAAGTGCCTTTGGCTGTTTTCTGGGACTGTGGCCATTCACAGCTTCAGTTCAAAGGTGGAAGCCTTCCATTATTTATGTAGTTGACCTTCTGGAGCAATTTGTAGGTGTATTTGTGCGGAGTATCTACTGGAATTGCCTTTTATAGAGTAAATTGAGGATGCTAATGGAAATTTTGTGGTGAAGATTACAAACAGCCCCTGTGGTACACTGCTTCCCCTCAACTTCGCAGCAAGTGGAGGTAGCAGGGCACTGCGAACTCAAATAGCGTCTGACATAGCTGAACACCATCACGTTGCAGACATGCTGACGTGAACGTGTATTGAAGTCTGCCCATCAGCAGTGAGGGTAAAGCTGCACCTGCAACTTTACATGTCGAGTTTTGTGCTGATGGTGTTTTGTCCTGCACGTGCTGTTTTGAATAACTGTAGCTTAGGAAGTTGCTACATGGTGGTGCCCTTTGGAGCATGGAGTATAAAGGTCCTTCATCCACCCTCTTGTTGGGTGGACTGGCAGTTGTGCTGCCAGAGGGTTGCTGCAGTCTGTGGGATGTTGAGACTTGGTCTTTTTTCGCTCTTGGAGAGGTTGAGATCTACCATGTGTCCTGAGTGCTTCTCTCATCCTTAGACTATCGCTCTCTAATGGGTTTTGGTGGTTTCTAGCACATCATTAAACAAAGAAAAAACACAAGATGAAACAGTTCCTGATTAAATAGACCCTGACATCATCATACATATGCACAGCTATGTATTGCTACTGAAAAACCGGCAGGCCAGGACTAGATGGTGCCTCTGGGCAGAATATGAATGCCTTGATTTTCTAGCCCCCTGAGCAGCAGTGAAGAGGGCCACTAGGACCAGCCAGTGGAGATTGAGATATAATTGCTTGCCTAAAGCAGTAACATATTTCTGTACGCCACCTGAATACCAATGAGGACAGAAGGAAGGAAGGTATCAAACAGAATTGCAGGCAGGAGGAAAAGGAGGATAAGCGATTAAAGAAAGGGATTCAAAGGCCAAGGCTGAAGACAATAGACTAGTTCTGATTAGAGCACTTAACCATGGAATGATTTGGTTTTTTAATGGATTTTTTCAGGAGCTGAATGCATTACAGAACCGGTTGGTGAGAAAGCGAGCAGGAGCGAGGGTCGAGCAGCGTGACCCCAGCTGCCACTGAAAAGACTGCTGCAAAGATAGGGCCAGGATAAGGGAGCTGAGGCCAGGGTAACGTAGCTAGAAGCAAGCACATCCTTTTGAGGTTGATGAGGTTAATGGCACAAGATTTCTTACTTGGGCCTTTTTTTCTTCCTGGTACTCTTCCTTTCCATAATTGCACACAATAACCTTTAAGGCAATTTAAGTTTAAGCAGCATGAACCTTTGAAATCACCTTCCTAGATAACCGCCAACTTAGGATACAGTTTTGTTAGTCCCTTACGTAGTTTGAGGTGATAGTCTGGGGCCAGACTATCCCCTCCATAATCGGAAAATGCTGAAGGAGCGACCAGCAATGCTGCTTTGCTGCTCTTCAGCCCTGCAACTGCAGGGCATGGCTCATGCCAGGGATGTGGCCAAAGGCACGGCAATGAATGGTGCTGCCTGCGCTGCCTTCTCCATGTCTGCTCCATGAAGATGTGGAGTAAGATTCAGTTTATTTGTATTCTGTCCTTAAGGGAAACGAAGAGCAGCATGACCTAACCTTCAAACCTAAGCTACCGATAGGAATCATGCAGCCTCACAGGGCAGTTTGGAGCATTTTTGATGCTTTGAAATCAATTAGCTCCTTAACTGCCTCTCTGAATTATCATTTAGAGTCTGGTAATAGAAACTAAACATGGAGATCTAATGAGCTAAAAATAATATTGGAAAGAACAGGCTTAGTGGCTCTGAGTCACTGAATGTCAGCATCTGCCTTTTCTTCCTGAAATAATGTAGTGGACGCTTTGGAAGAGCTGATGGGGGAGAACGAAATCTTGCAGTGGAGCCTTAATTGCTAAGCTCTGAAAACCTCACCTGTGTCCTGTTTTGTGGGCAGCTGCACTTTAAAAATGGATGGGAGAGGTGGTTTCAGCAGCAGCATTAACATACCTGGGCATTAGAGCCCATAATCTGCAGGACTTCTCTGCCTGCTCCCGGGTGACGTCATGGCTCTCTGCAGCGGCAGTGGCGGATGATGCGATGCTAGACCTGTCCCTGCGTAAAGCCGAGCCTCGAGAGGATGCGGATTACTTACTGCTCGAAGGCTTCCAAGCTTGCACAAAAGCAGGGAAGCTAGTCAAACCTGAGAGCTGCAGCCGATGTGAAGCTTCACTGCAGACAGCCTTTGCTGCATAAGTGGCTTTAATAGGTTTGCTTTAGGGGGTGTGTTTTGAAAGCAAAATGAGTGTGTGTATTTGACCTATATCCTGCACATCATGTCCGGGAAGCCTGAAAGGCGTAATGGGAGGAATGTACTTTTACAGGATACCTCTCATTTTCACCTCCATTAGTTTTATTGGAGTGCTGCATTACATTTATATTGTAATTGTTAGAAACAAAAAGGAAAGGAGAGAGCAAATTGCCCTGTTGCTCACCTCTGTGATCAGCTTCGGGGGTTCTGTTGTTTTAAAGCCATGTATATGGAAAACAGCGCTGTCACTTACCGCAGCATCGGGTTTGGACTGAAAACATTATGGCTTTTTTGTACTGGAAGTGTTACTGGCTTTGTTAGAAAGAATCAGTTAATGAGCAATTGCAGTGGCTGCACGGACAGGAGGAAAGACTCCTGAGAGCAGTGAGAAGCAAAGTATCTCAGCCTTGCAAAGCATTGTAACGTATTTTATTTTTATGACCCAGATTTGCTAATTAAAAGCAAACAGAATTATCAAATCTGTTTGTTTTTACCCAGCTGACTGATACAGGTAAATGTAGCTGAATTGAGAGCGCAGTATAACCTTTTCAGAGGGGAATGGGAAACAATTTAGTTGCAGGAACGAGCAGACTTCGGTCCTGCAGTCCTGTGTTTCACAAAGGGGAGCTCTGTATGGGCATTTAAAACTCTATACATAGCCTTCTTCAGGATTTATACATACATCTTAATGTATTGCCTTCTTTTTGCTTATTGTCCCCTGCCACCACAACCTCTGAAATGGCTAGTGGAAATTTCTGTTCCGCCCATCCTCTTTCAGGCTTTTAGTTCACTAATTCACAGTTGTTTATATTTAGACAAACTAAGATATTCTCTTACAAAACCCTCCTAACTGAGCACTGCCTCATTGCTTTTTCCTTTGTACAAGCTTGTCCCCTTTGTGAAATATGGCCCTCAGCTTCCACCTGCTGTTCAGTGTTAGAATGACAAGTTCTTGAAACCACGTTTCAAGAAAATAAAAATATTAGTGCAAACTTCAATCCCAAGTGTGAAACATTGAAGGAGATGAAAATGGAATTTACATGGCAATATAAAGCTGGTCCTGGTAAGGCTTTCGCTTTGGTTCAGGTTAGCTAGCCTGATTTTCCCTGAACTTGAATAAAAGGGGTGTTATTTCCACTGATCAAGTCAGCCAATTTGTAGCTGTTTTAAGAGGCAACCTGCTTTAAGTTTTACAGAGGTATGCTGTTCTTCTCTTTTCCAGCTAAAAACCACAGTGACACCCAAGTGTTCTTCTACCTGTGGATTATCTTCTATTTCATCAGCTCTTGCTACACCCTTATTTGGGACCTGAAGATGGACTGGGGTCTCTTCGACAAAAATGCTGGTGAAAATACCTTTCTTCGAGAAGGAATTGTCTACCCACAGAAAGTGCGTATACAGCCTCCTCTTATATTAGAGAAGGCTTTTAATATTTTAACAAAACTTGTTGAGTTTAGAGCATATTGCAGTTGGCCACTGGTGCTTCCTGAATGCTATGGGCTGGGATTTTCTAGCAGTAGAGTTCATTTGTTTCAAAGAGATCATTTCATATTGTTCACTTTTCTAGTGGTTGAGCAGCAAATTCTGTATCTTCCTGAAGGCCTGAAGAGGTCCATCTTCTGTGCGGAGCATGTACAATAAGCTGTCCTGTCTCTGTCTTGTTCTTCAGGCATACTACTATTGTGCCATTGTAGAAGACGTGATCCTGCGTTTTGCGTGGACTATCCAGATCTCCCTCACTTCGATGCAAATCTTTCCACATGCTGGGGACATAATTTCTACTGTATTTGCCCCACTTGAGGTATTCCGGTAAGGCTCTTTGACTGAACAGTTCGTTTCTCTTTTCCATCAACTGCAGCCAGCAGGTCGAGGGAGGTGGTTCTGCCCCTCTGCTCTGCTCTCATGAGACCCCCACCTGGAGTACTGTGACCAGCTCTGAAGCCCCCAGCATAAGAAGGACATGGACCTGTTGGAGCGGGTCCAGAGGAGGGCCACAAAGATGATCCGAGGATTAGAGCACCTCTGCTGTGAGGACAGGCTGAGAGAGTTGGGGTTGTTCAGCCTGGAGAAGAGAAGGCTCTGGGGAGACCTTATAGCAGTCTTCCAGCATCTGAAAGGGGCCTACAAGAAATCTGGAGAGGGACTTTTTACAAGGGCATGTAGTAATAGGATGAGGGATAATGGTTTCAAACTGGGAGAGGGTATATTTAGGTTAGATATCAGGAAGAAATTTTTCACTATGAGAGTAGTGAGGCACTGGAACAAGTTGCCTAGAGAAGTTGTGGATGCCCCATCCCTGGAGGTGTTCAAGGCCAGGTTGGATGAGGCTTATGAGCAACCAGGTCTAGTAGGACATGCCCATGGCAAGGGGGTTGGAACTTGGACCTTTAAGGTCCCTTCCAACCTAAACCATTCTATGATGATTCTGTGATTTTTATTACTTGTATAACATCAGCATGGTGGGAAGTGCCTTGGTCCTTGGACATGGAAGGTACCGGTCCTTAAAATGGAAGACTAGGTCTGACAGGAACGTTTAATCCAAACAGGGTGCTGAGTGAAGAAAGCTGTAGAGGGCTGTGCAGCAGTGCAGGGCTGGGTCCTTCATGCTGCATTTGCACTTTCTTCTGAACCTAGACCTAATCTTCAAGGTTTTGTTTTTAATAAATTTCTCCTTAAATTACCTTGTTGCAATTTCCAGATGAAATTGCACTTCATTCTCAAGTTTACAATTATTCTCGAATCTCTGCTGCTTTTCCAAAGACTAATTTGGATTCTGCATCATTGATTTGGATCCTGCAAGGTTTCAGAGCTCTTCACACACTTGTACTCTATCTGGAGACCTACCCCCACAACTTCTCAAGATGAGTAACAGCCCTTGAAGCTGAACCTCACTCATGTAGATGGTGGAGGTTGCGTTTCGCTTGTAATGTGTGGTGCCTCCATGCTGTCCAGACTAAGGCTGTTAGGACAATGAGCCTGACAGATCTGTTCTTCTCCAGAGAGTTGGGAAGGTGTTGTAGCAGGTGCTGCTGTTAGTCACTTGCTGTTTCTCTGTACTCCCAGCGTGTTCCCAGAGGCACTTTGATCAGTGAGAACAGTCAGTGGTATCCAGATGCATGTACCAGTGCTTTGCCAAACACAAGCAATGCCTGTAAAAGTGGAACCGAATTGGTAATTTTCACTTTTTCTCCATCCAGGCGGTTTGTGTGGAACTTCTTCCGTCTGGAGAACGAGCACCTGAACAACTGTGGTGAGTTCCGTGCTGTGAGGGACATCTCTGTGGCACCACTCAACGCCGATGACTTGACACTCTTGGATCAGATGATGGACCAGGAAGATGGTGTGCGAAACCGCCGCAAGAACAAACAGTGGAAGCGCAGCCAGAGCGTGTCCTTGCGCAGACCTCGTCTTGCTTCACAGTATGTTTTGCCTCTCCTCTAGTGCAACAAACCAAACCATGTGTTAGAGCTGTTGTTAATAATTGGTGGCCATTTATGGACTGGGTAATCATGCAAAGATCTTAGCCAAAATAGTCATTCAAAGGGAGGACAGGTCGAATTAGTAAATGAGTATTTCTGTGCTAGAGGGTTGATCCATCCTTTACATCATATCGGGGTTGTGGTAAACCACTGGAAAAGTTACAAAACTCCCCTCCTGTAAGAAATAGCCTGTAGCGGTTGCCAGAGGTTTTAAATCCAAACCTGGAAGAGAGGTTCCCATCAACCAGCCATTTCCAGGCTTCAGACCACTCCAACATTTCAGTTATCATTTGGTTAAGATTTCCTATGTGAGATCTAAGACCCCTTCCTCTCCCAGATCTGAACCCATGCATTTTTTTCTTTCCACCCCTCCTCACAGCCTAAACGTTTCCCCACCTGGCACCCCAGCCATGAACCTCTTGACTGCATATCTTCACCGCAGTGCCTGTGCTCTGAGCATCACAGGGTGCTCCAGTGTCCAGGCCTCGCTTCTGCCCCAGCAGCACAGCTGCAGAGCCCTGTGCTTTGGCAAGGAGGCAAGCTTGGACTCCCCTGGGACATGGAAGCACAGCATGTCAGGAGTGTTGTGCAATCCCGGCAGCACATCCCCCTGTTGCGTCACTGCATGGGAGGGGTGGATGAGGGGAAAAGGAGTCTGTAGCTGTCACGCAAAGGGTGTGCTCTGGCCTGAGCCACAGCCCTTGGGCCATGCTTGTCTCATATCCGTGTTGGCTTTGAGTACACGGATATGACCAATACCAACAGTCTTCGTGTGGCCGCTAGAGACTGAAGAACTTTATGCAGAGGGGATGTGGGCCAAAGCCTGGTTGAATTCCCTACAACCACATCTGTTTACCACTCGGACATGCAGCAAACTGAGACATGTCAAGCATATTCCAAAATAAGCTGTTGTATCTTTGTGCAGCCCAGTGACAGGTTGAGCGGGAGCACTCCTTTGGATTTGCAGTACCTGCTGCAAAGGTTTCGTGGAGTTTTGTGCAGAGGGGTGGATGGATGCACCGCACCCAGCAGTGCCACAGCAGTTCCCAACCATCTGTCGGCGCAGCCCACCAGAGGGCATTGTCTGTGCGTGCAAAGTGGCCATTGTGGTGTGGTGTGGGCAGAGCCATGGGAGGAGGATGCTGAGGGACAGCTGGGGCATATTTATAAGGCTCTGCTATTCACAGTGAGAGTGGGAGAGTGTGAAACAATTTCAGTGGAGGAAAACAATTCCTCTCTGTGGAAGAAAGATTTCCAAGTGCACTGTGATTTTTTTTGTCTGCATGTAGTAATGGGAATTTTTTCTCCCCAGTGAGTGTTTTCTGTTTGCTTTTTTCCAGATCCAAGGCTTGTGACACTAAGGTATTGATAGAGGACCTAGCAAATGAAGCGAACACATGAGATGGCCACGGTCTCTTATTCCGCATCCTTTGTTTTCTCGTTCTGTTCCCCTCTTCCCCAAGTAACCCGATCTCTGGTACAGTTCCAGCTGAAAACAGGAGAAAACACCGAACATGTTTTCCGAGCTCTTCCAGACCAGATCCTATGGACTCCAACAAGCTCACTGTGTTTCATTTCTTTTCTTCTGGGTTAATTTTAATGTTCTATTTTAAAAAAAAAATAAAATATTTTACTTTGCCAATAAAGAGGACAGTTCAGGAAAGAAGGATTGTTTACAGTCTCAACAAGGACATACAAACCTATCTGGATAACGAAGCATCACAGGGACTCCCTCATGGGACAGTGCCGAGAGCACACTCGGTTTCTGCTTGGCCCGGTTTTGACTGGTTGAAACCGGACTTAAGTTTTTAAATCTGATTTTTTTGGTTTTGTTTTTTTTCTTCATATCCAGCGCTGAGGCACTGGCTGCACTTGCAGGGAAAGTGCACTTAGAGCAGTATCTTCATTCATGAAGCTACTTTTTAATTTGATGTAACTTTTCTTATAATTTTTTGGAAATATGATGTATCTGTTGCATATAGTTTTCACATTATTTATGAAACTTAACAACCATATGAGAGTGACTTTGAGTCCTGTGCAATGAAGGTTTTAATGGTAAAACAAAGCCGGGAATGTAGAGCTAGATCTCCAGAGTTGTGGGGTTATGCCCTGCAAATACTCCTCTTGTGAGACAGTTTGCACCTGTGTTTACCTTTTCTCTTTCTTTCTTTTCAATTTTATTTTCCTTTAAACCAAAGTTTCTCTTTCTGATGTTTTTTAGTTGCTGCTACTGCTTCTGGGCATGTCTTGTACCGGTTCAACACCAACTTTCCATGCAGCTGTGTGAAAGTAGTGCAGATGAGAGTTCCCTTTCGAAAGGAGAGTTGAGTCCTACGAACAGCACAAAAGCTAGGCGAACAAAAGCTTCAGAACTTCATTCTCCAGATCAAAAAGTATTTTTCAAAGCCTTAATAATCCATAGATGGTGTAAGGGCATCCCATACCGAGCAGGGAGCTGTCCTGGTGTTCTCCTGTAGCCCAGCACAGCAGAAGTGTAGTGGGACAAGGCAAGGAGGTGATGGTTCCCATGGGTGTTGGGGGAAGTTTAGCAGGCTGGGGTTCAGGAGCTGTTGTGTGTTGGGAGAGCTGCCAGGGAGCATGGAAAGGACTGTGTTGTGCCCACCGGATGGAAAAGGTGAAATTGAAAACAGGTCTCCTTGCGGCTTCTGGTTTGGCAAAAGCCTCTGTTGGGCGCTATCCCAGTATGTCACCCTGTGGCTTGGCTGTTACTTGTGCCCCTTGCCTCATCTCACTAACCTGGTTTGGGAAGTGCAATACGATGAAGCAGACTTGGGTAAAGGGCACCCGTATTGCCAAGCAAATTATGTCGGAAGAGTGATCCTAACTTGATGGTCTCGTTGGTCTCTCCTCCTATAGGAAAAGAAACATGGGGGCCTGCACAGTCCCTCTGTCTTTCCCCTGGCATGACATGTGCTCTCTGCTCTCTCGCAGCAGTGCCGGTGGGCGAGGGGAGCTGGAGCTGAACCTTGCAACCAGGACTGCTGCTGCTGGGTCAGGTTGGCATGGCTGAAGTCCCCAGGACTGCCGCCTTCCCCTCTGCCCAGCTCTTGGGCAGCCATGGTACACAGCTAGGACTGCAAGAGAAGGGTGAAACTCTTGAAGTATGATCCTCGCACTGCTGTCTGTCTGGTGACTTACCTCTAGTTTGGGCGATGGAATTGCAGGAATCCCTGCTCAGCTGCTGTTCTGTGTTTATTGTTTTTAATTAGCTAATAGCATGGTTTCTCACACAACAGGTATGTTGCATTTTCTCAGTTTGCTTGCTGTGCCTCTTGCCCAGAGGAACTGAAGAAGGAAACTTAGTTCTCTTCATTTAATTTGAAATAGATTAAAATTCAGTGGTGGTGAACCCATACCAGGCTAAGGGCAACACTGCAAACCTGTAACTACCTACGCTCCTGTGATGTGCTCTCAGCTTACAAAGAAACTCTGGTGGATCTGCTGGGAAAAGCCTCTGCTCTGTCAGCGATCTGCTGTGACGGTGTGCGTGGTGGGGTAGCTGGTGTGTCGTGGTGCTCCTTCTCTCATGTCCTACCGCATCGATCTGCTCTGGCAGGAGGGCAGCTGGACTAGTAGGGGTTGTGGTGGTCATCCCTTTGGTGCCCAGGAGCCTGTTTTCCTGTATTTAACTCCCTTGGGTCTGTTGTTCATACTTAAATGGAGAGTTCCTGTTCATATGGAAGTGGAGTCTGAGATACAAAGCCCCTTCAAATATTTCAGTTTCCTAATTTGAATTGCAGCGGTTGTCGCTGTGTCCAAACCTTGCACAGGTCTTTCCAGCGAGAGTGGTGGGGGACGAGTGAAGCCATACCTACCTAGGGGTGTTTAGAGGAAGGCAGCCGCACCAGGGGGGACAATCCAAAATAAACCAGTGCTGTTACTTAAGCAAGTGGTTCTTTACAAAAAGAAACAGAGTTTACTGGTAATTCATCCTTTCAGAGGGAAGGAGAAATACAGAGAGACATTTTGGAGTGATGCCCATCCCCTGGAGAGCTCTGCCTTCCTCAGCTGGGCTGGCGAGAGCAGGGCATGGCCGGGCGGGCTGTGTCCTGCCTGTCCGCCAGCTGCTGCACCATCCAACTGCCCACTTCCCAACATGATGAGGAGGGTCAAGTTGCGAGTAATTAAATTCTTGTTCTGTAGTTTACCCAAATCCTTAGGGGAAGCCAGAATTCAGTCTGCTGGTCTGCTCTGCTCCCTGCTCTGCTCTTTCCCTTCCTTTTTTCCTCTGTCTTTGCTGGCAGGAGAAACAAGGAAAAAGGGGAGGTGGCACGCTACAGCTAACAAACGTTATCTCCAAAAATAAAACATCGTCCCTTTTGGCAGTGAAGATGCTATCTCGGGGGAAAAGGAGCCTGAATTCCTGGAGGCATGGCCTTTAAAGGCTCCCAGCTCCCCAGCGCTGCATCTGCCTGTTTCCATCCTCCCAGAGATTTCTGAGAAATCAGGCGTGCAGATTCCTCCCGAGAGCGAGTGCTAAAGCTGAGATGGCTCCACATCTATGAGAACATCTGGCCAATAAAGGGAGACCTAATGAAGCCGAGCAGATGGTGAGAGAAAATAGCCCCATGGCTCCTTGTGAGCAGCCTGCGCAACAGGAGCAAGGGGAGCGGGGACAGTCCTGGGGTGGCTTCGTTTTGTGAGCAGGGTTTGCTAATGGGTGCTTGGAAACACTCCTGGAGGGAGAATAGCAGGGTGACAATCCAGAAGTATGGAGAGCAGAGTTAAAAGGAGCTGGGTGTTTTTTGTTATCCAGTGCTTTAGTTGTTGGGATGTAGCTGGATGGAAAGTGGAAGCTGAGACAGGTCTGGACTCTGGCTGCCACGAAGCAGCGCTGGGTTTTGGATGTTGAGCTTTCCCTCTCCTTGCAATTCGGTGCATCGGAGGCTTGTCAGAGGTTGTCGTCATGTGAGGCACCAAGGTCAGTGTGGAAGCTGCTTTTGTCTGGCTGAAACCCTTGCAGATGGTCCCATCTAAGGGGAGGAGATGCCACAGTGTGGCCGATGAATTTTGGAAATTCCCTTTGAACTTGCTGCTCCCTGCTGATTTCCATCCTTCCTGCTCTTCCGGGGCTTTTTGGGGTGCAGGGTTAGGATTTGCAGCATCCCAAGTTTGTTTGCTAGCTGGAGTTCCCTGCATGGCTTTGGGACTGTGTCACCAGAAACACCAGGTCCCCCTGCCTGGGGAAGGCAATGCTGTGTGCTGTGGGTGAGCACTCCTGAAGGGGCAGTGGGGCACGGTTGGGCTTTACAGGCTTGGCAAACAGGAGTGGGAGCTGCTCCATCCACAGGAACTGATGCTGTCCCACCACATTTTAAAAGAAATGCGTGTGCAGCTCTCATGGCTGTGGCCTGTATGTATCAAATAAGCTCCTACCTCTCAAATTCAGGCGCCTTCCCAAAGTCAGCTGTTGCTCGTCCTACACCTTTCCCTGCCCTGCTCCCAGCCCTTCTTGTTCTGTCAGTGTCTTTCCCATTTGTCCGAAGCCAATGATACGCAGGGTGCAGGGGGACGACCGGCAGCAGCCTTCAGCATGAAAATCTTGGGGGGGGAAAAGTCTCTTGTGGAGCAGGGTTGGATCCTGCTGCTCTTCCTTCCCTAATAAATTCTTGTGCTGCTTGTTCTGCTTCCTCGATGGCGCTCAGCCACCGCAGCCATGTGGGCAGCATGGAGGGAAAACATGGTCCTGGTTCAGGAGATAACAATCCCTGGGGATTTTACTGCGGATCTTCCAAGGAGCAAGGGAGACAGCGCGAAGCCTTCAAGCTTTGCCTGCATTTTGAACAGCTGAGTGAATTTGGCCTTATCCTGCAAGGATGCAGCTGCGTACTGCTTGCTGTGACTCAGCGTGTGCCCCAGGCTTTTTGAGGGGTTTGTGGCCCCGACATCGGGCCATCGTGTTGGAGCATGGCTTGGCTCCTGTTAGGAACACAAAAGCCATCTCTGGCCCTATGTCCTCCCTCTTCTCCTCCATCATTCTGCTTTGCACTCGCAGCGGAAAGGTGATCTTCTGCCTTAAGCAATTTTTTTTTTTTTTTTAAATTTGCATTTTTATTCCAGAAGGCAATCGGATTGTTTTATCTCCTTGGAAAAGAGGGGCTGGGGCTCCTAGGGGAAGAGTGGAAAATCCCTATGGTAACTGCAGCAGTCACAGTTGGGCTTAGTGGCTGTCACCTCGTCAAACCTTGCCTCCCTTGCATGACACCATCCCAAATACTGCACTGTGGGACAAGCTGTCAACCCACCACTGCCGTGGGGTTAAACTGGTGTGTCAGCATCCCTCAGGGGCTTCACTCTGCTTGCAGCATCCTGGCTGCAAGAGAAATGCAGGTTTTGCAGGGGGAGAAGAGGGAAGGGCTAGTAATACTTGGGTGTAGCTGCGTGCTGATGCCCCATCCCTCTTCCCAGTGGGAGTCGGAGGCTGCTGTGGCCCTGGTGCAGCTGTGCCACGGTGGGTGAGAGGCACTGACCCTGCCTGGGAAGGCACCCCATGGCCTGACGGTCCCTCAAGCTTTAGAAACCAAATTGCAAACTCTTTGCTCCAGAGGAGAAATTGGGCAGCCTGGTAGAACTTGTGATGACCTCTCCGTCCCATAGGTCCTGGTGAAGGACCGGCGTTTGGAAGGGGCCTGGGTGGAAATGCCAAAGTTTCCCCCCGGGTCCCACTGTCGCCTTCCTCTCCCCTCCCCGCTGTGTTGGTCTAAATGATCTTTCTATGAAGCCCTGTAGATGTCAAAAGTAATTATGGAGTGTGATTAGTCCTCTGTGGGTGCTTTCTTTCTTTCCTCCTCCTTTCTCTTTTGCTATCCCCTTCTCCACTCTTCTTTTTTGGCTAAGTGGAAAAGGTGAGGACAAAGAATTGCCGCTTGCTTGGACTCATGATGTATCTGTGGCTGCGCTATTAGCTGTCTCCTCTTTCCTCCCCAAATGGATATAATTTTTGAAGTGTGGAATACCCTTCTTGATAAGTAGGTTTTAAAAAAAAAAAAAATGCACAATGTGATCCTGTTTCATAGTTTCTAGGTGGTTGTATAAAGCAAAGTTACTGTGATTGTGTTTTTCAAAGGAAAAAGTGATTGGTTACAAAATCTGTCCTTTTTTCATTATTACAAGCTCTTTGTTTTCCAATGATCTGATGGCTCTTTTGTCCCCGGTGTGTGTGTGTGTGTTTCTTCCCACGTCCCACCACTGGTGCTGCATCCACCCACAAAGCATTTGCTTCTACCGGTGTGTAGATGCTGTTCTTGCACCCTTGGGAGCTGTGGGCTGTCACTGGTGGCCAGAGGTGGGGCAGATCTGTGTCCCAGGTGGAGGTGCTTGGAGGAGGGAGATGTTTGAGAAGGGGTTGGAGGTGGGTAGGATGGGTTCACGGGGAGGTGCCCAGGGCTCAAACCCAACACATGGGGGGTGATCCTGGAGGAAACCTCCTGTACAGACCATGCCATACTGGCTAAAGGCTCTAGGAGCCTTTGGTCTCTCTAGCTTGTCTCTGGTCCAAGGTGTCCTGTCTGTACAGTGGGCGACCAGAGGCTGAGCAGCCCAACATTGGGTTGTCTGGGGTCTGTGCTTTCATTTTGCTTTCTTAAATCCTTTCATCGTCTCTCACAATCAGTCTTCCTCCAGAAGAGAGCCCAGCGCCTTGAAATCACTCTAAGCCTGTTGCTGCTCACGCCAGCCGCTTCCCCGAGGTTTAATCCCCGTGCCCTGGGTGCTGCTGGCTGCGTCTCTCTGCCTGGCTGGTGGCAGGATCCCAGCTGCCCTTGCTTTGGCACCTCACCCGGCAGTTTGTCCCCAGCTTGATGGGGATGACATCTCCCAGGCATTTTGTCCCAGGTGGGGGAGCCAGGACCCCTCCCCAGGATGGTGTGGAGGTAAGGATGGGTCCCGGAATCACAGGGGAGGTTGGACCCTGGGCCTGGGTATGGGGCGAGGAGGCTTTCTCTGCCCTGGGCTCTTCGACCCAAACCTGCCAGCGGTCCCCTCCTGCCTGGGAGCAGCTGGGGGAAGATGCTCGATCTGTCCCCCATGGAGCAAGGAGTCATCTCTGCTGCCCGTCAGCCCCAATGCCTGCTGTGAGTGCAGCCAGCTGCCTGTGGGGAAAGAAGCCCTTGGGTTCAGTTTTGGCCATGATGGGGGTCCTGGGGCCACTGGGGTGGTGAGGGACAATTTAAGAAGATAAAAGTCATTTCTTGCTGCTCATGCTGGCGGGGGCTGGTGCGGCTGGAGCCGGGAGGATTAAAACAATTTCATAATCCTGGTGATTTCCTTTTGATCGGGATTATGAAACCAATCACGAATATCAAAAGCCACGGCTTAAGGCAGCAGCCAGAGTGGGACCAGGACACCCATGGCCCCCGCAGCACCCATTCTGCCCCCCTGGGACGGTGTCTCCTGTGCCTCCAGGTAAGCGGTGCCCACCCGGGGCCCTGCTCCGGTGTGAGGAGTTTTGTGGGGTCTCAGGGGAGGAGGACAGGGGATGGGGTTTCGGTGTGGGTGGCTCTGTAGGGCGCACGTTGCATACTGGTTTTAGGGATGATGATGCACGGATATACCAAGCTCAGCTCCCCCTGGCTCCCACTATCCTCCCGCCTGAAGATGCTCGGTCTGGAGCTGTTTGCCTTGGGTTGCTGTGGGGTCCAGGCAGGATTTGGCCCCCGGGAAAGCAGGAGAACTTAGCACATCTGCAAACGTGTGATGCTCACAGGAGGTTGCCTAAAGCCAGCGGGCTTTGCTGCCGGTCTGAAAGCTGTTGAGAGAAAACACCCCCACCCCGGCGGGACCACCCTCTCCATCTGTTTGCCCTCCTGGACCCCCCAGCCACCGGTGCAGGGCAGACCCCTCCCGCACCCCGAGGTGAGGTGTCCCCCCCGGCAGGCCCGGGGAGGTGGGCTGGCTGCGCTCCCTGCTCGCCTCCCAAACCCGCAGCCCAGACAAAGGACATTCCTGAGAGCCGGCCAAGGCAGCCGGGCTTTCCTCCGTCCCGGTGTTGGGTTCCCCCTTCCCGCGGGGTCCCCTCCGTCCCCCCACGCCGCACGTGGCCGTGGTGGCATCGCCCTTTGGGGCCACCCGCCAGCCATCGCGGGGACAGGCGGTTCGGCTGCGGGGCTGGGGCAGGATTTGGCCGGGTGCCCTGGCGTGGGGTGCGCGCTTCGGGGGCGTGGGGAGGAGGAGGAGGAGGAGGCCCGGGCGGGAGGCAGGGCTGGCCGCGGCCCCACAGCCCAGCCAAGCGGCTGAGCTCGGGCTCTGCTGAAGGGGCTGGGATTTGCTGGTTTGTCCTTTTTTTTTTATTTTTTTTTTATTTTTTTTTTTCCCCTCCCCTGCTTCCTTCCCTTCTTCCGCCTTCTTCTCCTTCTTTCCAGCCC